>VWZS01003250.1:1664914-1735005 GCA_013397075.1 Rhabdornis inornatus | reverse complement strand
ATATAATCTTTTTTTTTTTCTCTAGTTCTCTGTAGGCTTCTTTCCATGCATGTTTGAAATCTGAAGTGTGCCACTAGAGGAAGATGTGCTTTCATTGATAGATCAGCAAACAGCTTAGGGACTTCCTGAACTTTAATATCAGTCCATATGCAGCCTCAGTTGTTTTTCTTTGGATGCTGTCCATTTTTTCCCAGGCTGTATGAAGAACTAATTTGATTTCTCTTTCATTGTTCTGGCAGAGACACTTAGGCTTCTGAAAATCAGTTAATTACATAAAGCACATTCTTTTAAATTCTACCAGTTTCAAATCACCATGGGTATGTGGGGACGAAGGACAAGAGGCACAGAAGAACTGGCACACTGTACATTGTGAAACATATTATTAAGCAGTATCAACCCAAGGAAAATACCATTTTGATCCACAGAGACACTTTTTAAGAAATTAGTTCTCTCTCTCTCTCTCTTCCTCTCTCGTTTTAGGAAGCTTCATTTCTACTGTGCTACTTTGTTTCAAATTCATTCTTCCTCTTTTCTGCAACTCTAATATGGCTGTTGCTTTCTCCATAAAACTTTTCTCCATTGCATTAATTCATCCTCTTTCTTACCTGCCAGAGTTCATTGTATCAGGTGATTGAAATATTTAGTCTACTAAAAAAATGAGTGTCCAGACAGAGCTGATCTGTAATGACCTTTTTAGTGCAAAAATTCTTTGGTCCTGGGGTGAGAGAAAAGTTGTTATGGACTGGGAAAATTTTCCCAATGTAACCCCAGAAACTTCTAATGNGCCGGAGCCTGTGCTCCGTGGTGCTTGTTGGGGGGTGCCGGGCTGCGGGGGGCGGCCCCGTAAGTGGGGTTGTGTGCGTCCCCTGGTCTCGGCGGGCGGTTGGAGGGACCCCCTGTAATCAGGCGGGTATCCCTGGTCACGGCCTTTCAGTGGCGATATATGGTCTTTTGGCTTATTGCGTTGACTACATGATTTTTTCGTTGTTTGCAGAGCAATGTCATATAATTCTCTTTTCTGCGTAGCTTGTGATCTTCAATGTATCCGCAGGAACCTAAAGGTGTTTGTTTTCTTCTTTTGTAGTGTCACAACTAATGATAAGTATTAGTAAAGTTTTGAAGTCGAAAGCCACTTCAGTGCTTTACCTTTGCTAATTGCTCTGTCTTCCTATGCTTATGCAGGAAGTTAAAAAACTCAGTGCACAAAAAAAAGTTAGCATCCAGGAGGTCCAATTTGTCTGCTTTTGGCTCCTGCACTCTTCTGCTCTACGTCTCAGAAGGTTTTCGTAGGTGCAACTTTCAAGGCACAGGGTAACTGTTAAGTCTTTATTTATGACTCCTAATTGAATGGCTGGAGAGGTCGAGTGGCCTCGCAGAGGATATGGAGCAGAGGATCTGGAGACGCAGGGAAACCCAGTAAAATAGTAGTGTCTTTTAAATATCACAGGTGGTTGGAGGAATTTGCAGCTAACACAACAGTTCTAGATATGTCCACTCTTCTCTACATGAAACTATTGCTATAAATTTCTCATCATTTCAAACAGGTAGAAAATATCTGAACTCTTCAGAGTTGTGCCAGGTAGTCTTAGCAGGATATATTTCTTAGTGCCTGGTTTGTAGCAAACATGAGCTATTGACAGAAAATATGTCGAACATGGAAAGAAATGCATAAAGTGTGCCTTTCCAAAGAAAGGAACCTCATCTAAGAAATTCATAGAAATCTCCTGAAGAATAATTCTGTAAGAGAGCAAATGCCTAGATGCTCACTGCATCTTCGTTGCCAAGGTCTCTGATAAGGTGGGAATTTCAGGCAAACCTGTGGGACTGACTGCAGAAATGGGTTCTGTCACGATGCTCCCTGGGCCCATTGTGGTGAGAAATTATCACACATCAGCACAGAGCAGTGCCTGGGGAGGTAAGAGGTGAGGCAGAATTTGTCTGGCACAGCCTCCTCAGAGTGCATTTACCAGCATTTCTTGTTGCCCTCAGACATCTACCCTAAGAAGGGTTCTTTTGCTTCTTGTCGATGTCAGCTCTTTGTCTATTAAAAAATGCATGTGTACGCAAGAAAAATAATTATTTTGTATTTTTAAAATCTCCTTTGTCCTTCCCCAGGTCATTTGTGTTTTACTTACATTTCAATGCTTCCTTTACCTCTGATTACTTACCCAAAATTCCCAACAAGCAAGTATTCAGCATGTGGCAAATGCTACCCTCAAAATCCAACACACCAGCATCCAGGTGAAATTAAATCAGGGCAGGCAAGAAAAGTTATGAAAGTTCTAAACAGTGAGTGCTCCTGGAGAAGTTGCAGATACTTGGGTACTTCCAGACTGAAGAAATGATAATGCACACAGTTTACAAATAAGTAAAGGAAGTAAAACCTCTAAATTTGTCAAACCAGCAGACCTGAAGTTGCAACCTATATCAAGGAAATTACTGTTAATATTTTCTCAAAATGAAAAAAGTATTAAATAAAATCATATTCAGAGCCAATCACTTGTCAGAATCTGCCTCATGAATTTCTGTTAAGGTAGCAGTAGATTAAAATCTAAAGTGGGCCAAGTACACGTTTGTGTCTCAGACTGGCAGGTACTGGTGATAAGGTATGAAAGCCTTTCCTGCAGCAGGTTGGGCCATCAATTTTTTGGAATCACTTTGATCATTTCCACTTAAAACATTTGCTGGTTACTAAAGTGAGCTAGACCGCTGTCAACTCACCCTTGAACTACTCTGCTCTTTTCCTGTGTGACACCAAATCTTTTCATGGCTGAATTGAGGTTTATAATAGTGTGCAAAAAGTACTGTCTGGCTTACTTCCTGAGAGTAAGGACTCAATACTCTGTAGACTTAGCTGGAATAAACAGCTACTGAGTCATTTGAAGTTGTGAGGCACAGGACTGAATAATCCGTACTGTCTGAAATCCAGAGTATTGGTCTGGGAATGGCATTTTCACCATCCTCTCTAAGGCTCCTAAATATACCACCACTGAATATATCAGCTTTTTATTGGCTTTGCAAAGAGGGTGCCTCAGCAGAGAGGAAAAAAAAAGACAAGGAACTAATGCAATACATAGCTGTAAATAGTTACAGGTTTTGGATGCACGTTAGAGTAGGGATCTGTTGCATTCCTATGGATTAGCTCACAGACACGCCAGGAAGTACAGAACTGGAAGCTGCAACTTTTGGCATCATTAAATATCTGTGCTTGTTACCCTCACAAGCTGCTTTGAGAAAGCTGAGCTCCTAAAAGGATGGCAGAAATTATTCACTGCAATTCCAGTCACAGCTCAAGAAGCTTTTATTGTGAGTAGTATGCCATAGTTAGACAGGGAAGGCGGAATTGCTGCTGTCTGGATCTGGAAGTTACCACCACTTGGGCCCCTACATGTTTTAGTTTATGAAAAGGAGTATAATCCCCAAGACTGACTGGTAACCAAACATTTTGTGCTTGCTGCGCCACTGTTGAGAAGTAGAGTCCTGTGGCGACATCTCAACACATGAAGGATAGAACTCTTAATTTCTTTCTAATTTAAGACTATAATTGTGGGTCATCTGCATAATAATTCTTATACAGAGCATGAAAACATAAAGGATTTACAATAAACAGTGAANGAAATTAGTTCTCTCTCTCTCTCTCTTCCTCTCTCGTTTTAGGAAGCTTCATTTCTACTGTGCTACTTTGTTTCAAATTCATTCTTCCTCTTTTCTGCAACTCTAATATGGCTGTTGCTTTCTCCATAAAACTTTTCTCCATTGCATTAATTCATCCTCTTTCTTACCTGCCAGAGTTCATTGTATCAGGTGATTGAAATATTTAGTCTACTAAAAAAATGAGTGTCCAGACAGAGCTGATCTGTAATGACCTTTTTAGTGCAAAAATTCTTTGGTCCTGGGGTGAGAGAAAAGTTGTTATGGACTGGGAAAATTTTCCCAATGTAACCCCAGAAACTTCTAATGAGCTAACATCATTACTAAATTTCTGAAAGTCCCCTCTCTGCACTGTTGTTTTGTAATGTAGCAGTTGAAAGAAAAAGAGAAAACTAAATATAAGGAAAAGGAATAAGGAAAATGACAAAAAGGAAAAGGGTTTTTTTTTTTGTCCAAGTAGAACAAACATCTGTACAATTAGCCCTTGTTGAGACTACAGCATGAAAATGAATCAAGCAAGACACTGACCCCTCTCTATCCCATCCCACAGAACCAAAACTAGGGTTTAGAAATCCAAACAGTGCTTTCTCAGTCCCTGTTACATGGACTTGTACAAACAGTTCATCCAGGAATGTTACATAGATAAATGAGCCACAAATTCTGGCATGGAACTTTAGGGTACATTAGGGACGAGTGGGTGAAGCTGGAATGCATGAATGTGGCAGAATTTCTGTAAGGGGAGGAAACGTTTAGAAATATCTACATATGTGCTCTTTGTGTTTCAGGAGAGAAGGATTGGTTTGTGTTCTTTCACCACTCATGTTTTTTAATCTTGATAAAGAAAGATTGAGAAGATTACATTCAGCCTGAAAAGGAGAGAATCTCTTACTGAGTAGCTGATCAGAGGTGCTGAGATGTGACAGTTCTCAATTTTGAGGACTGAGGAACCAGTAGGGCACTGAATGGAAGCAGCTATACTAGAGGGAAATACCATAGCGAAAAAATGGTAGTGGAAAAAATGGACTGCGTAAGAGTTGATAGAAAATGTTTAAAGGCTTCTACAGATCACTGCATTCAGGAAAAGAAAATAAAAACTTGGAGGTTTTCTGAAAGCTCCAGAAGTGAAAAAAGTATTTGATTTATTGTTATAATGGTGGTGCACAGTGAAACTCTTAATCTCTTAAGAAAAAGCGATTCTCAGGGATCCAGGGAAGAATTAGTAAAAATATCTAAATGTATGCCTACGTGTGAGAGCAAAAATGAGAGAGGAAGAGATTCTTTTAAAGATTATATTAAGGTATTGTCAAAGCAACCCTAGTTTTATTAAAGGAAACTTCTCCCTATTGACCTGACATTTCAGCTTGCAGGTCTGACATCTCCTGACAAGAGGCAGACCTGGGCCAGGGGAGGTAGAGAATCTACCCAGCACAGAAGAGAAAGAAACTTCTAAAGTTAATAGTAGGCACACACAATGTTGAAGGAGAAAAATTAATGTTGGGATGAAAAGGTTTGTGTAAGAAATCACCAATAATTTTCCTAATGGAAGTTTCTCCTCTCTTTCCATACTAGAGGGATGGCTGTTAATTTGTTCCATCTGTTCTGGCACTTCGCACTGGGCTCAGCCAAAACTCTCAGCCCTGTGCAGTCAATGGCTAATCCAAGCTGCATTTCAGGTGTTCACCTGTCACACTGCCCCAGGGCTTGCTCTGGTCCTGGTCTCACTGGGGAGGGCAGGAGACAGAAGGAGGGACAGCGTGGCTACAGGGGTGTGTTGGCCAGCTCTGCATCACCAGGATCCCTGCAGAGCAGCAGGCAGCCCTGGAGGAGAAGACACAGTAGCCTCCTGGGACCCACTGACACACACAGTGCTTGATGGCTTTGTGCTTTCCTTTCAGATGTCTGCCTGAGTGGCAGCTGCACCAGCAGCTCCAGGACCCCAGCAGGGACATAGCAGGCAGGGCCCATCTCAGTGCCTCACTGCATTGTCCCTCTGCTCTTTGGTGGTACAGTTCCTCTTCTGCTTGACTCCTAATGAGCTCCCATGAGCAGAGCATGTGATAAAGGACAAGGATTTCCAGCAACGCTGAGCCCTCACGCTTAAAGTAGGCTAGCTTGGAGGTCTCAGCAGAGCTGTTATCTGAGGTAATGTGTCTTGAAAAAGAGCTTTGAAAAGATCTCCCACTCGTGGATGATTGTTTTCAGTTCTGTACTACAGCTGCAATTATTTCGAGTGCCAGGATGCATACCAGGGTGTGAGGGAGCCCCCAAGTCCTGCTGTTAGTGGGAGAACAGCAGGATCAGAGCAGGGAGGGCTGAAGCCAAGAGACGGGAGCTGGAAAGATTCATTGTGATGAGGACTTTGGCAAGTGCATGCTGGGGACCACAGACAAGGAATCACGGAGTTCAGCGTAAAAGGAAAAGGAGAGAGCATGGGCACAGGCAGGGTTGTGAGGTCAGAGGGGCCAACTGTGCCCAGGGGTAGGGGGCACCAAATGGCATGTCTCGTCCTGGGTGCATCCAGCATCCTGCTGCTCTTGGGGATGCAGCCAGCAACCACAGGCAAGCTGCGTTTCTTTCATATAGCAGTGCTGGGGAGAAAGGGGAAAAGGGCTCACGGTATCTACAGAAGGGCAGGAACCATCATCTGAATTTTATTGTGTTGTCTTTAGAAAGCCTCTCCATTCCTCAGAATCCTGCCCTGCGGACCTGCAATGATGCTGCTTGCCTTCCTCACCAGAGCGCTGCAAACCTCGACTCATTAGCGTTTGTAGCCTGTTTTAGAACCCTTAACTGAGATGTGCTAAAGAAGCGAAACACATTAGCTACAAAGCACGCAGATAATACTGATGCTCATACAAAATATGCTTCAATAAAAGCTTAATAACTTACCAAGAGGCAATAAACCAAGTGTTACCTCAAATGCATTATGCTTGGCTAATTTAAATTCCTGGCATTTTCCTACCTTGGAGAGACAATCAGCACACACTATTTCAGACAAGGTCTTCACAGATAAGCAAAACAAATAAAATAGTCTCCTTAGCTGGCAAATATCAGCATCACTCCTGTGACTGCTGAGTCAGTTTACACCAGCTGCATAGCTGGGCCCATTTTGATTGGAATGACCAAAAGGACCAATTTTCCTCACCTGCTGGGACATTTGGGCACTGGGGCTCACAGATGGAACTGCTGGAGGACTGAAGCTCCCCAGACAAATTTACATACTCAATTTCAGTCAAAAAGATTATGTCATACTCATAATCTATTTCTGAATTAATAGAAATTCTTGGGATGGCCCTTGGGAATTGAGGGAACAGTGGTATTGTGGTCATTTGGAAAACTGCCATAATTGCTTTTCCTATAAAAAGAATATCCATATCATGCATTGTGAAGGACAGAATTTTTACAGATGAGGCAAACTGATCTGAGTGAATTAAAGCTGAGGCATAGATTTTTAATGGAATAAGGTAGTATTGGATAAAATGGTTTTACTCTAGTCGCACTGAAATAATCATTGTAGGCAGCTCTTGTTCGTGCAGTGAGTTGAAAATTCTGGGTCCTAACTGTAGAGGCAGTTCCCTGGTCTCTAACTGCCTCTTAATGTGAAAAAGTGATGGAAATAATTTTTGTCATGTTCTTGCATGCTGAGAGGTCGTAAATAATTAGCAGCATATTTTGTGAGTTATGCTTAGCTTAACAGCAGAAGGACATCCTGGAAGGTTTTTAGCCTACTTGAGTTAAAAAAAACCGACCAACCAATCAACCAAAAACAAACCAGAGCAAATTGTGTCAATTGTCTCTAGAGACTTTTATATTATTACATTCTCAGTGGAAATACAGAAAATCCTATTTTCCTCATTTTTTTTCTTTTTCACTTTAAACTACAATGGAAATAGGGTTAAGCAAGAACATTTTAAACATTGTTCCTACACAGAATTCTGTTTATGTTCTTAAATTTCTGTGCTCTGAGCAAACCTCGTGACCTGGCTGAAACTTACGCTCACAGGTGTGCAAAGACTAAGAACTTTCATCCCCCCTGTCTCTCTTTTGAATGGCTGCTTTTCTATACACAAGGATCCCCAAATTCCATTCAGGACATGGACTGGTTTCAGTGTCCTTGTTTTTTTTTGGTGTCCTGCTCATTTCCCATTGCCAGCAGCTCTTTCTTATGCCCACACTACTCACTCCTTGCAGCAATTTGCAGTCAAACTGTGAAGTTGCTCAGAAAACTAACATATCCAGGAGCTAACCATTTCTCAAGTAATTTTTCAGCCACTTCAGTCCCATAGGTAGTTCACGGAGTGATGGCAAAAATTATTTGCCAATTCCAGAGGGAAGAGACTGAGAGGTGCAATCTCTTTGGTAGCACCACTGAATTATGCCATCCTAAGGTGGCTTTCCAGATACACATGATACCAGTATCAGGCTATTATCATCCTGCCCGAGTGCCAGATTTTCAAGAAGGAAGAAGTCGTCTTGCCCAAATGTTTGTTCCTATTGCTCCAGCAGTGCTGAACAGCTTGTTGTGGCACGTGCAGTGGCTGCAGGGGAAAGGGGCTGTCACCACACCTCCATGCTGGGGCTATTGCCCTGTTCCCAACTTTCCAACAGAACTAGCAAAATTATATCCCAGCTGATGTGACAGGGACTTCATTTTCAGGTAAACCAGGAAACTATTTGTACTGTGCATTTTAACTGAGCAAAGCTCAGAAATTAAAGGACTGGGCTTACACTGCACAAGGAAGTCCATGGAAGTCACTTTGGCTAAAGAGACTTTGTGGAAAATTACAATGAGTACCACCAAATTAAATGGCCAATTAAACTCGGTGTCCTAGACAATTAAAAGTTACAAATACCATCAGCAGATGCTGGAAAGCAGTAGCAAACAGTTGTGTGGCAAGTTGTGTTTATTACAAAATAGACAAGGGAAAATAAGGGATTTTTCTTTAATTTTCATATATGTTGTTATAATTTTATTCAGGTCATTTATGTCAACTTAAAGTCAAGAGGGACCATAAGTAATATATATGACTGTTGACATTATTCACCACATTCCAGGTAAGGAGAGCTTTATTACTGTTTTTCATGTTATCATTATTTTTACTTACTTACTCTTGCTATTAATGTTTATTACTTACCATAGATGTACTTACCAGAAAAACAAGGGCAGTAGTTTTTGGTACATCTATGAGTGACTGTCCTCCTAAATACATTTTGGGTCGTTTAGTAGCACCAGTGACTTTGTACACAGAAACTAAGCATGTAAAAAAGATACAAGAATAAAAATTATTTTGTGTTTTGTTACCAATTATAAGAGCGACTCAGAAGTCAGCAAATGAAGACAAAATCATCCTTCTAATTCATTGCAGTATGAAGTTCCTTATGACATTAGTGAGCAAGATCAATAATTTGTTTAATGAACTCAGTCACAGATAGAGACTATACTGGAGAAGGAATTCTAAGTCCTTCCCAAAAAGTAACTGTGTCAGGCATTTGGGGACTAAACCTCACACAAAAACCCACTTTGACAGGACACAGAACTGACTGTGCATGTCTGTGCCACACACAGCTGTTTGTCAAAGCAATGGGAGAAGGGAGGGCAAACAATGATTTGTGCCTGAAAAAGCACTGCTTTTTAATTCCTGCAGGTTTCATTCTGGGCAGGGGGAATGAAACCAATCAGCTCTCAGACAGTGTCTTAAACAGTGAGACAAAAGGCAGAAAATAGCCTGGGCTACAGTCCTTTTCTCCAAATAATCTATTTTTTTCTCTATATGCCCTTTTCAAAATGGACTTGTGAGGAGATGCCCACACTGAGATGCCACCTCTCTGCCAGGGACTTTACACAGGGGTTGTGCTTCCCACAGTATCCTAGCACAAACAGCATGCTGCTTATAGTAGTATGGACATTTTCTGGACTCTTGGCTCTAATTCAGGTTTAAGATCACCTGCAATCTGTAAGGCACCCCATCACAGGGTGGAAAAGCAGATGAAGGGAGGAGGAATTTTGTCTGAATGCTCCCTTTGATGGCTAAGCTGCATGAGGAGCAGGGATGGAAACAAAGCACCAGCTGTGTTTCCTGCAGCAGCTGGTCCCATCCAGGGACAGGTTTTCAGCTCTCACAGAACTCCTGTGTCCCATGCTCCATGCCCTGTGCCCCATGCCATGGTCCTGGTTGCACAGAGGATTTGGCAGAAGCCAACCCAGCACTCTGCATTCTGCACTGCAGAGCTGCTGCCGTGCTGGGGGCAGTTTCAGACAAGCTTGGTCACAAACTTGGATCTAAAAAACCAAAGACTACTGACATCTCATTTCAGGCTCCTCTGCCTGATACATTATTCTGAGCCCAGATTTTCCAACTCCTAGTTCAGTTGTCCTTTTTATTAATTTTAAACCAACATTTAAACTATTGTTGTAATTATTTAGAAGGTTCCATTTGCTCCTCACTGTTGTCTCAGAGACTTTCACATCACTCAATCTTTGAACTCTTTTTGGCAGAGAAATTGCTTTGGTTTTTTTTCTTGAGCAAATGAGCTTTTCTCTTTTTTTATTATTAATGAGGGCATTCCATACATCACTGGTAATACAGGCCTGAAGTGCTGATTCAGCACAGAGAAATGACTCCAGTCCTCCATGCAAGATGAGGCTTTGGGTTAAGGAACACTCCACTGAACCCACAGATGCCCCAGTAAAATTCCTTTTTCTGTGATATTGCTGCAGTGAAATAATTTTCTCCCACAAAGAATATATATGATAAATGATCAGGTTATTTTTATTCTAAATTGTATTTTATATGAAGCAGTCATCAGAAAAGTGACGATCCAAGAGGTTCAGTGTTTAAAGCCAGAAGGATTCATTAGATCATCCAGTCAGGCTTCTGAAATACTGTAGGCCATTAAATTTCATGATGGTATCTTATATTAAATTCAAAGGCTTTAGAAAAACTAAAGATCTTCAGGTGCTCACATCTTCTGAGGAGTTTAAACTGCATGTTGCAGGCAGAATACCAGAGAGACCAAGCTGATGCTGAAGGAGTAGTGAACAGCAAAGTATTGATTAGGTGCAGGATTCTCCTGGAAAATAGTGCCCTCATCACTGGGGAAAGTAAAAAAAAAATCTGTCAATCTTCCCTGGGATTTAAGCCACATTTCTGACCCTCAGGCTGAACATGTCATGGACAATGTAAGCAACCTGTGTCAGCAAAACAAGGGATCACAGGGAATCCTGTCCCATTGACTTGAGAAACAAGGAAGACCCCCTTGGTCGGTCTAACCACACTGCAGAGTCTGTGGCATTTTGTTAAGACAAAGCATTAAATCCTCTTTTCTAAGAAAGGATTTTAGATGATCCTTTTCTAGAAGTTCATCTGATGGGAAATCAAGTCAGCGCAAAGTAAGCTGACTGAAAGATTCAACTGCACTTTCTCAGTGGCACTGGTTGGTGGGATGGACCAGCTACAGAGTTGACTGAAGAAAGTGGGTTAGTTCTCATCCAGAACCCACCATTCTTCCTGGGTCCCCCTCCAGCTACAGCTCTCTAAGAATAGTAAACTTGGAGTTAAGATCATGCTTGAAAGAAAATCCTGTTTCACATTCACAGCTTTTATAATACCTGGACTTCTTAAAGTTTAAGAAAACTGACTATATTTAACAGTCAGCAAATGTGAGATTTCGAATAGAATAAATGAGTGGGAAAACAAAGAATTATTTTCTAGGAAAACTGGCAGAAGAATGAGTATCTTGTTGAAGTGCCCAAAACTGTTACCAAATAGGGTATATATCAAATATTCATGGACTCCATCCTGCTATAGGCTTCAATTATTTAGCATGAAACTGTTCCTTACCTTTTAGCGATTCTGAAGAGGCTGAAAGATGCCTGAAATCCAGAAGACTGGATGGATATGGGCAAACCTTCATTATAATCATCTCACAGTGAGGTAGGTGCATTCAAGTGAATTGCTCAAGGGAAAATCTCTGAAGAGCTACTTTGTCATCTCACTGCATTGAGACACATTTTCTTTGATTACTACTAAAATCTAAGCACTCATCTGATTCAAGAACTCTCAATGTATGTCTGAAGTGTTACTTTTTTATTATTGATAAAGTAAACAGTGGATGTCATTGTAGTACTAGAGACATCCTACTGGATTATAGATAAGCAGGAGTCACTGAAGTCTGGCGGGCACCTGTGGGCTGCTTAAGATGGAATATCCAACATTCTGTGAATATCCTCTTGCCTTCAAGGGATCCTCACACAGATTTGTGATGTGTTGTCAGCCACTTTGCTTGCTGTCTTGAAGTAGAGTGGTAACCCATACAAAATTAAACTGTAGCAATATTTAAATTCCTGAAAGAACAGAGGAGCACATTTTCTGCCTGATATACTGAACATCCTGAGTCTTTACTCAAGTAATTTCTCAGAGCTGGCAGGGCATCCTTTATGCTAGGAGAAAGTGGTCTTAACACCTCTATGAATATCTCTACAAAGATCAGCTCTTCACTGGTACCTTTGGTTCATATGTCAGCTTGGTGCATGTCAGAGGAAAAGAAAAAGCTCTGGGCAGCTACAGGGTTGGGCAGTGGTATCATGTGAATTCAGTCTCCAAGCTCTCAGGTAACACAGTGCACGGAAACAAGGATGTGCATGGCATTTAGATCAGCATGTAAAAGAATAAAAGCAAAGTGTCATCCTGCGCTTCAGAATGAAAAAAAAAATTCCTTTAGACAGACTGATCTAGTTTTATCAGCATTGACTTAAGTGGCAGGCCGGGGTGAAAATCTTTTGAAATTTCTGTGTTGAAGCAGGAGAGGTTTGCCAGTCAACACAGAAGAAACTCTACCCAAGATTTATCTTCTCTGACAGATTACTAGACAGTGGAATCCATAAGTGAAATTTCATGGCTTGTGGTTTCCAGGAGGTCAGACTTGATGATGAAAATGGTCTGTTCTGAACCAAAGTAAATATCCATGGCTGTTTTTACAGAACTCATTGTATTTAAAATTTATTTTAAAATTGGTGAATTCAGTGGAAGAAAGAAAGTTGCAGTAAGAGTGGAACAGATAATTCAATCTTCGTTAGTATTTCTTGGCTCTTGCCAGACTTTTTCTCTTTGAAAGAGAAGAAAAGATCACAGACCTTTCCTTTCTCTCACGTGTTCTGTTTTAATATGAAGCAAAGAGCAACCTCAGCTCTTCACAGCTGAAGCCAAGGACTGGTTTATGAGGTTTTCAACCTATAATAGTAAAGCTATTATAGTCATAAAATATACTATAAATAAGAACAGTTTTGAATAACAGTTTGCACTGTAAAACTTTTGAAATCTTGTTCTATTTTGTCCCAGAGTTGCTCTTGCACACCCTTCCCCTACCTTACAAAACCAAGTCCCACACTGGAGATCTGGCTTGCCATGCATGAAACTCTCCATCCTCCCTTAGTGGCACCAGCCACCCTCAAATACAATTGGGGATCCCCTTAGCCTGGAGTATTCACAAAGCAGACTGCTGCATTAGTAACAGAGCTGGTGTAAATTATAGTTTTGTGCAGGCAGACTATTTTCATCCTTTTCAGAATTTCCATGTCATTAGCAAGCAACCTATAACTTGAAAACTAGCATTTTTTTGTGTCAAGAAAAAAACAGCCATGGTTTTCAGAGATCCATCCTTCATGTTCCCATGTGGCAGTAAAAGCCAGGGTTATAGCTGCATAACTTGACTCAGAGACTCAAACCTCGTATCCTACAGATGGTGAATAAAAAAAGGGTTATTAAAATAGCAAGTGTAAGGCAATAGTGTATTTTCAACTTGTTCAAAGGGAGGCATTAAGAACATAAGACCAGCTCTTTGCCATTTCAGGCAAGTGCACAAAAGAGCTCCAGCTTACAATGGAACAGAATATTACACAGTTTGCACAGTATCCCTGTCCTACATTTATCCACCCTGGCACCGCAAAAATAATCTCAACAAGCTTTGGAATTGCAAGGAGAGATCAGAAGCTACCAGGAGAGTGGGCCATACGAAATCAAATCACCTTCCCCATTTTCATCTGTGAAAATAAGTTACACATCAGAGCACTCCTCCTCTCTCCCTCACTCTAGGTGACCAGCACAAGCCTTGGAGCAATGTGGATGCACGACAGACGCTGCAGAGCAGGGGCTGATCCAGCCAGAAACTGAGGAACTCAGAGCCAATTCTGTGAGCAATTCTCAGTCATCTCAATGAGAGGTTTTTCTTGATGAAAATTGCCAGCTGGTGACAAGTTCAGGGGTTTTGAAGAGATATATTGTGAGGGAATATGCAGACAGCATTTACGAGAGCCTACTTCTTTTTTGTCTCGGTCTACAAAACAACCCTGATTAGGTAAAGATAATAGCAGCTGCTTATCTTTGAAGGTACACTCCTCAGCTATGAGTTTTACATCTTTACAACAGCACAGAATCATTTCTTAAGAAGAAGATTAAGTATCAGTGCTTTTTTTAAAGGCAGTATGATATAGCACTGATACTACAACCTTAGGCTCCCACTAATTTCAGATTATCCATTGACTCTGTAAACTCAGACTAAAATATCTTAGCACACTTAATTTTAGCTAAAGTGAAAAAAAAGCAGCTAAAAAAGTGACAAATACTATATTCCTAAAATTGGAAATTGAGTCACTTGGACAAACTGTGACACTCTTGTCTCTCTCCCTGGCAATCAGAAGACAAAATGTCAGCTATTTTCTCTAAAAAAAGAAACATCTGGCTAGATGTTATTTCTTGACCTCTGTGACTCACCAGGGATTGTCTTACTGCGCATCACTCACATGACAGACAATTTTTATCAGTGCTGACTATAGGATGTCTTTCAGCAGCATATTGCCAAGGACCATGACCAAAATCATACCCTTACTTTTTTTCCCCCAGAGATATTATGCATTCTTAGTGTCCTTGGAATAACCTGGCATACTCCACAGCAAGGCTTTGAAAACACCAGGCAGAGCTCTCTGACAGTGCAGTTTGATTTTACTGAGCACAATTCACAATGTGCATGTTGCTCTCCTCTTCTAGTACAAAATGAACAATAAAGATTGGATAGATCTGGTTCTATTCTGAAAAATGGTGTGCCATTTTTTCCTGGTGAACAGAACTCTGATTTCCTAGTTCTGCATCTGGAGAAATAAGAAATAAAGACATAAGTAACTTAATTTGAAAACAAACTCCTGTGCTGCTTTATTGCTTTTTCTCCCCTTTCTGTTAGTCATTTTACACTAATGGTGTGAGTGTAAACTACTAGCCTATTTTCTGTGCTTTATTTTGTGCAGCTAAAATAAGATTAAGTGCATTCCACCAACTATTGTGTCTGTTTCACACTAAATGCTCTATGAGCAATGTAATAAACCCTTGTGAGAGCACCAGTCTGGGACCTTCAAAATGGTTGAGGTGATTAGGAGCATGTGCTCTGCTGGCTCATGGTTGCACTTCCAGATCACTTGATACTTGTGAAGTTCCCATGCAGTTTCAAGCTTAGGCCTAGACTAGACTAATTTTGACGATTTTAAAACACGTTCCAAACATTAGAAAAACCCTTCCAATTACTGTGTGGCTGAGAAAGACAGGTTCAATGTTGATTCCAGCTATGTAGGCCAGTGGATTTGCACTTGCCTGGCTCAGATCAGCATCTTTATTTTATTAGAGATAAAACCCTATTTGCCATTAATTCTAATTATTATGAGAATATTTTTCTCAGTATTTTTTGCTTTACATGGTCATTTAGTATGTCTCACCTATAGAAAGAGAAAGTATTCCACACTAACCATAAAAACGTGCTACATTTTTCTGGTACATTTTACATGTGAGCAGACTGGTGGCAGAAAAACATTGGTCAGCCTCTCTATTCTCAGTTTAAACATCATGCATTCAGTTATCACAATGAGAAAAAAAAGCACTTATAGAAACTTTTTTATTTAATTGCATTCAATAACTGCTGCTCTAATTTCTTGATTATTAATCTTCTTCAGACATTACCGGAAACCCAGATTTAGTGTTGTGACAGAAGTACGACATAAGCTCCACAGAAAGTCTAGACTGCAGAAAGCTAAAGAAAGAATTTTTGGCCTCTTTTCTTTGGAGAAGCATAAGCTTCAGGTAATTTTAAGTTTGGCTCTTTCCATAACTTCACCTAATACCTTCACATGCCTTCACTTATTCTCTGCTCCTGAACCACAAACATTCCAACTCTCAAACCAGAAGTGTCTCAGTCAAGGTGTCACTACAGCCCTCCTGTGCTAAGCAACTTCAACTGGAAATTCTCTTATACATTCACACTTTCCTACTACGGAATAATTATCTGGGATGATACTTGTCTAAATTTAAAAATACAAGGTAAGACTTATTTTGGGATGTAAAATCACTCCCTGCAAAAACCAGAAAATTCAAAATGAGAAGGTATGGGAACAGCACAATAGATCTGTAGCTAAATCACAGGAACTTTTTTCCAGAGCTTCTTATATTGATGCAAAATTCCCTTGCAAGTTTCTTCTCCAGTGAACATAGATGCTCATGCAGAAAGGATAGAACAAGGCACTAGTTTGGACACAAGCTTTCTGTCCAAACAACCACTCATTGCTGCTCTGTGGTGCTCCACTGGTTGTATGACTGTGATGGCAAAGGGGAGGAAAGATGCCTCTGAAGGCTCAGGCAAAGCTTGATATCAGTCTACATGAGTATACAATTTACAGTGTTAATGCTGAAGCAAACTAGGTACTCATTATGTAAACAACAAGTGACACATTAAACCATTCTATGACCTAATGAAAGCTATAACTTTTCTTTTTTTAATGTTATAAGCCAGCTGGAAAGTGCTGATGAGAGAGAAGTCCTTTCTCTGCTATTGCAGCAATTTACAGTATGGGCTGTAATTAGTCTCTTCCCTCCATTGCTCCTGTCTTTCATTGCAGAACTGACTTGTTTTCTCATTTGAAAAAAATCCAGCCATCTAGCAGCTCACTGGTCTCTGGAAAAAGGATTAACCTATTTGAAGTCATCACTAGGGGCTAGAAGCAGGTGTCCAGAAGAGCAGATGTGAACTGCTCTCAGTAATTGCTTTCAACTCTCAATTTGTCCTTCACTAGCTATTGGAAATTTAACCTTAAAGGAGTCAAATAGCACTTACACTGCAGAAATTATGTTGAGACAGACATGACAAGCACTATTACCAATCTTTTATTATCTTAAAAACTTCTCATGCTTTCTCTCAGGCAGCTTCACACAGCTCTGACTCCTTTTCTTCACAGGTAGCTCCACACAGCACTAACTCTTCTCTGCAAGTTTCATTCTACATGAGTGGCTAGCCCAAACCTGTCCCTTACCCGACTGCCTAATCCTGTCTCTCCCTTACACAACCACACATCCCTTACCCTCTCTCAGGACAGCCAGCAGACTCTGGTTTTCAAGCTCCACTCTTTTATAATACACAACCTCATTGGGCAGGCAAGTCTGTTTCCACTCCTCGGTAATCAGTACAGCTGTAATTCTTCGAGGAAAATTGCCTTCTGCACTATAGTTACAAACCATCCTCCTACACTTCACTGGCTATTGGAAATTTAACGTTAAAGGAGTCAAATGGATCTTACTCCTCATCATCTTCAAAGCATGTAAAACTCAAAGCAAGAGAAGTTACAACACAGGAACTTCTCCAGTTTTTCTTGCAGATGCTTCTGAGATGTAAGAGATTAGGAGAGATGGAGGTTTTGCCTAAAATGTCAGAGTACTCTTGAGAGAGGTTGTGACCCAGTGGAGGAGTCTGTGCTTGACCAGAAGTTGTGAATAGGCAGCTAGCATCACCTGGCCACGATATGATCCAGATGACAAAGATTTTCAGGCAGTGAGTCTGTATTTCCTGTCTGTCTCTAGTGGGAAAATATCTCAAGTTACTGTGTTTTAACAATAATACTTCTACTTGACAGTTGCCTTACAACAGACTGTAGTGTCAGACACACTTCCTTACTTTGGAAAATACATCCTCATAGTAAAAATTACCAGGGAAAGAAAGACATTTCAGCTCTGAGAAAAGTGATTACAGCAAAGATAGACAGGAATTAGACCATCCAAAGAATGTAATTTTAAGCTTTAATGATCACAGGCTATATGCTGCAAAATGCCTGTGACAGATTATGTTCACCACCACATGGCTGCCTGCAAGGAGCATGGCTGTCTCATCCTCCTGGCCGCAGTGGGGTCCTAATTTTTTCCCTCATTAGAATGGCACATTTTTGAAAACACCTTGGAAACTGTAAAATGATGCCTTGGGTTTTGGTTTGCTTATCTGATAGTTTTTTAAAGCATTTTCTTTGAACAAAATTATCAGATTCTCCCTGGGGCCACAGTTCTAGGGTTTCACTGGGTTTCCATCATTCTGTTCTGAAGTTTTGCAGTTTATGTCAGGTCTCCTACCTTAAAAGTCATGAAGTCTGTTTAAAAATCTAATTTTTGCATAGAAAAATCAGGCAGTTGTTGTAAGCCTAAACATGTTTGACCAGGCTTTGTAATGTAAGGGATCCTAATTTGTGACCTTAAAATCCCCCACAAGAACTCTGAATTTTATATGTAAAGGGTATCTCAAAATTCCTTAAGTTTCCCTACAACTGTATACAATCCTAAAAAATATTCAGCTAGAATTGTGTTAAATCCAGATGCATCAGAATTTGAAGTAATCTTTTTCTCTGCCCTTTTTAAATAGTTTTTCTAAACACCAATCCAATCAACTGAAACGCATTTCCTGAACAATCATCATTTGCTGTTCTGCTCTACATTAACTTGACCACGCAGTCTCCGATTCTACAATGCAATACCCGTGGGAAAGATATAAACTAAGCAGGGTATGAGTGATTTACCTGACTTTATTTTGTGGTGAGACATATCCATGGCAATCCTTCACCACTGAACACAGTCTTGGTTCAGCCTGGACCCAATCTCCCAAAAGAC
Organism: Rhabdornis inornatus; assembly: GCA_013397075.1. NCBI lineage: Eukaryota > Metazoa > Chordata > Aves > Passeriformes > Rhabdornithidae > Rhabdornis > Rhabdornis inornatus. Next base: position 1,716,397 of record VWZS01003250.1, on the reverse strand, counting down.
TCTCTATAAAACTTTAATTTCTACCTCTCTCCACAGGTTTTTGGGGAAGAAGAATTTTATAGTTTTAGTCGCAGGAGGGGAGAGGTTGTACAGTATTTGTAACTGCTGGGTGACGTGTAGGTAAGGTCAGTGGAAGTGGGACAGGAATTTCTGGGATATGGTGCTTCAACAGTCAAGGCCAGATGCTTGGTGGATTTTTTATGAATTTTCAGGTAAATGGAGACGTTGCACTTTCAGACTGGCATGGCTGTGACAGAGAGGTCTGATTCCATTTCAGAGAGAAATACTACAGACTCTTGTTGCATTATGGGATGGTTCAATTTCATAAATACTGGCTAAAATATGAACACTATCAGTATCAGCACATTTCTTCATTACAGTTACAAGCAGTTGATGAGATGTAACACACTAGGATTTCAGCAAGTAAAGGACATTAAAAGAGAGATGGCTAATGGACAGAACACTAGAAAGTAACTGCAGAATGATCAAAAATTGATTTGTTGTATATTTAAAATCGAAGAACAAATAGGAGTAGGTCTTTAGCTAAAGATTTGGACTTCAGAAAAGCAAATTTAGACAAGCTAAGGAAACTGATTAGCAAAATCTGTTGGGCTGAGATGATACAGCAGCTTGACTGTGGAAGAAGAAAGGAATTTATTGCTGAAAGCTGAAGCTGAAGAGCTGAAAGTAACAGAAATCTTTAATCTCAGCTAGAAATAAAACTTAGAGAAATGGATTCCACACTTTTGGAAATACATATCCACCTTTAAAAGGACATTTAAAAATATATTATACTACCCTTTGTAAGGATACAAGCAAAAATGTTACGAGATCTAGAAAGGCAAAAAGACAGATATGTAAGTAAAGCTAAATTTCACAAGTTGAGACATACACGGATAAGAAACAGTAACTGACAAAAAGTAACATGAGCTGGATTTTGCAAGGAATAAAAATCTGAACAAAAAAATGCCATTTAAAAATCTATAGTAGAAGGAAACAAGGAAAATAAAATTGCCTGCTAGTCCTGATGATTGGGTAACCTGTAGATTATAGATCACTTAGCTATGATCCCAAAAATAAACTAACAATTTACCCTGATTTTCAATAACCAAGGCTGCACAGACAGAAAAGGCAGTATATAGACTGGGAATGGCAATACAGTAATTAAACTTAGTTATCTGGAGAAGAGAGAAAATTTAAGGAGGGCCACAAATGTGTGTAGGAGGGAAAGAAGTGGGAGTAGTCTCCACACCAGAAATAAGGTCTCGTACACAATATAGGTGTGTTTGTGAGCTGTTTCTAGAAAATACTCCCAAATCCTCAAATCTACTTACAAGAAAAGGGAAGTGGGACATAAGATGAGAAAACTTGTCCATAAAGGATCCAAACAATTATCATTTTTTTACTTCAGTAATATGGCTTTTCAACACCTTTGGTAGGAAAGGAGAACACAGACATGGAGATAAGCACAAAATGTCTTGCTAATACCCTAATCTCAATAGGGAATGCCTACTAAACATGAATTTCTCCCACTGGTCTTCTTGCTGCTCCTGGTTCTGCTCAAGTCCAGCTAACTCAATGAAAAATCCAAAAACAAGAAGAGTACAGGAAGCTAAAGCATTTAATAATGTAAAATACACTTTTTCTATTTGTGTTTATACCATAAAATCACACACCACAATCAGCCTTTTTTTCTCCGTTTCATTAATAGTTTTCTGTTCTCCTACAGAGTATCTTGTTCTTTGACTAGCTAGCCAGAATTTTTTGATATCGTCTGGGTTCAGTTCATTTTTCTTGAACTGATGACAAAACTCTTGATTGCTGTATTTCGGAGGAGGGCTTGTCAGGACATTACCCAGTAATATTTGGATTTCTTGAGCTGGGAAATACCTTTCCCAAAGAATTCTAGGGGTATGTCTGTCTCTCATATATGACGAATGGTAAGAACCTGTCATTGACAAGTACGTTCAAGTCTACCTTAGTCACTTCTCCCCAGTCAGGTTACAGTGGAAATTTATAATGGAGACTTTCTTGTCCTAAAGGTCTTTTTTTAATGTCCTGTACTCAAATATTTTTTCAGCCACATTCATCATCCTTCTCCTGTGCTGGTATTCTCACACTGTTCTGCATGTTGATGCTTCTCAAATTCTATCAGTGCTGTAGTCATCCTGTTTGTGTGAAGGTCATTAATGGAAACGAACAGGGTCAGATCTTCTAGGAGCATCCTGCTACCTATCTTTAGAGCTGACTATTTCCTGTGCAGTAAGTTCCTGGGTGTGCTCTAGTTCCCTATAGAAATTTCCATATCTGAAATAGACTGTGGCACTCAAATCTAAAATCAATGGCAATCAAAAGAGATGGAGCATCTAAACCCCATTGAAACTATCAGATTAACTGTATCCTTTATCAGGATTTGTCTATTCAACTGTTTCCAGCCCATATGAAACATCTATCATGTAAACTAGTAAGTGTTGTCATCACGAGAAGGGGAATTTTTAAAGCAGTGATACCTGGCTGTTTTGTAAAGGAGATCTTCCACCTGAAGAGCAGTGCACCTTCGTAAAGGTTGCAGAAAGAGACCATATGCAGGCAAATGTAAAGAATAGGAAAAAATTCAGGGCTTTTCTATTTTTCTGTTGCTTTTTATGTCCCAGTTTCCTGAAAATATTACTGCTTTCAGAAAAAAACCCCAATCATAAGTGCCTGGGAAGTGTTATGTGCAAGAGTCTGTCTGGCAATATGCCTGGATAGAGGCCTGAGCATCCTGGGCTGACCTTGGCTGACTCTGCTTTAGGCATGTGAACCCTTCTGATGCCTCTTCCAATCTGAATTATCCCATGGTCCAGCGAGGCTAAGTTGCCTCTGTGCAGCCCTGTAGCACAAGCAGAAAGGCTGAATTGCACAGCAGGGCTGTGCTGGCTCCTCAAAGGCACAAAGTGTCTCAAACATTCCTGTCTCCAGGACATTTCCACATCTCCAGGGAAGGATGCCTGGCAGGTTTCTGCGGGGCTCTATCGCAGCCCTGTGAGACCCAACCATAATGCTCTGTGGGGACTTTAAGTTACACAAAGTGAGCAGCAAGAACCATGGCACCAAACAAAGCCAAGATCTGTCGGACACCTGCTCTTTGGGTAGAGCACTATGCCCCAGGAAAAGCAACCTTCAGGCTATTCTGACTACTATGCAGTCCCCTGGCAGGCCAAAAAATAGACATGTAAAGGTAACTTGCAGTCATTCGTCTCACTATAGATGTGTGCTCCCACCCCAGCACAGAAAGGATGATGAGGAACAGTACTGCCTCTCTCCTGCCTGAAACTGCCTTCCTGGCCCTGCTCTAGAAACCAAGAAAAGAAAAGAAATCAAATAAACTTCAGATAACAGTCTTACTGACCCTGGGGATAACATGCTACAACCAAACAAACCTGCAAGGACTGCAGCCATCCTTGCCTGCTGCTTCTCCAGGTTGGCTGCAAGTGACCTCATGAGACAGTGAAAAGAGGAAACATCACTTGAGTCTGTGGAACTCCACTCCAGTGAGTAACCCTTCTTCTGAAGCATCCTCTAGCAATTCACAAGTGTACATCTCTCAGACAGATGCTGAAAGAAAGCTGAAGAAATACTACAATACACTCAAAAGGTTTTTAAAAACCTGTATTCTGAAAGAGACAGTAAATTCTGCCTCATTCCTTAGAAAACCTTCAGTGCATGCATTCAACAAGAGCTCTCTTGGCTGTATTTCCAAGAAGTGGGTGATGTCCAAGATTTATAAAGTCCCAAGGCTGTGTCCAAGGAATCAGGAAAAAACAAAGACTAAGGTCTTTCTGATAAAGAAATCCCTATCTAAGTGTTATGGGATCTGAGTCCTGGCACAGCAAGTGTTTGTTTGCCTCTTGAGGGTGGGCTGAAGCATGAGTGAGACTTTGTTCTCCTGGAGCATGGCAAAGAAAAGGGTAACATGCTTCTTAACTGAACAGGAAAAAAGATTCAAGCCAATTGCTTTTCCAATGACACCTGGCTTCCACAGAGTTGAATTTTCCTTAAGAAAATTCTTGGTTTCATTTGCTACTTAAATTAGAAATAAAAATAGTGCATTTTATTCTTCCTCTACCAGAAGATCCAAATGATCCAAATTAAATAATTTTTCTGCATGGCTTCAGCATTAATTTCTGTGGGGTTTTTTTCAGCTGTTCTGTGCTTTGTGGCTGCACAAAGTAGTTGCCATCTACTTGATGTTCCCATGGTCTCTGGACCTACTGCCTAAACTATATATCTGATGGTACACTATAATAGCACTCAGTGCTCCAAAATTATTCAGTTCATTTAATTTCATATCACCTTTGTGATAAAAGTTTCTATTTCACCTTTTAATATTCCTGAAGGTAAAAACCAAACACCAAAATACTGGCAATTCCTTCCGGTAAAAAAATCCATTTTCCCATCATCTCTATTTTTAGTTGGATAAACAGAAAATGGAAACATCTCTCCTTTTGGCACAAAGGCAGGATTGAAGGCATGTTAATTTTGAGGTTTTTTTATTCTTCTGTGTGAGACACTGTGGAACAACACAAGACACTCCAGGTTCCTTTACTCAGTGGGACTTCTCACTGACCCAGTCATGCAACACCTATAGCCATTGGGACAGCAGGGTTAGCCGTGGCTGGTGGCAGCTGTTGGGAAGTCTGAAAGCAACCAAGCTGTTTAACAAAGAAGTATCAGGTAAAAAAGAAAAATAGCTTGGGACCATGCCAGCAGCCCAGAGCTCATCTCTACTCTCTTTGATTAAACTGTCAAAACGTATTTTTCGTGGTTTCCCCAATACCATAGTGTTTGTGTAGGACTCAGTGGCACTGGGAAGAAAGGATTTAGCTGTCTGCAAAACAAACAGAGGAACAAAATCACAAAGGTAGAGCAGGTGAGACCAAAGGCACAAAACTCTCTTTTTCAATCAATAGCTCTACAGTGCTCAGAGACCTGTGCCAGGACCCAGGCTATAAAACAGATGCTTGTGTTACCAACAGCACCTTGGGTAAGAGAATCATTCCCGTCTTGTCAACAAAAGGGTAAATCAACCCCGCTGATTTCCACAGAGGGCTATTCCTATTTATGCCACTATTCATCAGAAGACAGGATCTTAATGTGCCCTGGACATCTTCTGCAGCCTGTCCTTCTCACTAAGTGTACCATGGCTATTCTCGCAGACAGGAGGGGTTTTTTGGTGAAAAATTACAAGAAATTGAATTAGAGGTACACTTCTGACTCTTAGCATACCCCCACACTCTCCCCAGCCAGCAAGCATCCTGATCTCAAGGCTGGCATTGAAGGCACAGCAATGCTGGGGGGCAGTCTCATTATATCACACAGCCATGGGGACCAGGAAAGTGTGTGAAATTGCAGGTCAGGCTGGAGTAGCTGAAGTGGAGCCCAGGCAGAACACAAAGGCTAAAACTAAGCCTGTAGGAAATGTCATCAGACCTTTAGCTATTGAAGTTGGGCATCACCTTGATCCTTTGCTGTTCTGAAAAGCAGTTGCATGCAGAAATGGTGGATATACTTCTGTGCACAGTTCAGTTGAATTCACAATAAATTTTAAAACACTGTCATCGACTCACTATCATTTCCCTCCTAGAGACCCTAATTGTGTCAAGTTATGAGATTTAGAGAGGGCATTGGGCAATTATATTCCAAATTCAAGCCTTACTTCTTTTTAAAATTTACAAGCTTGCCTTAATATAAAAATATTCCCTTTAGGGTTTCTTGGCAGAATTAGAAACATATAAAATAATTTCATAGCTGCAGGAAGGCATGCTTTCTGAGATAATAGTGGCTTATGTAAAGAGATTATTCAAATACAGTGGCAGTCTCTTTCAAAATACTGGAAGGTTACATTCAGGAAAGTTCCTAAGATTGCTTAACATGAATTTTGGCAGAGTCATGCAGTAAAGATTGTGGCAAGTGATGATTCTGATTTGGAAGAAATTTAGCAAAGAGAATAAAGCTGTGGATGGGAAAAACTCACAAAAAATATCTTGATGGGGCAAAACCCACAGAAACACATGGAGGAAAAGAGCGTGAGGTGATTGTCATGGGACCAGAGTTAACCTGGGAAGGCTATGCTGTATTAGAGTCAAACTGGTACAGCAGACCATGAGCAGGATTTTAATTTTTAAAGCTCTTCACCAGGCCCACTCTCTTTACTCTACTTAGCACAGCAGATCTGGGCATTTTTCAGATTCTTCCATTACTTCCAACAAAGAAGTAATTGGTCCATTTTCCCAAAGTGCTTGTTCTATTGTTGAAAACTAAAAAAAAAAAAAGCATTTAATGCAATGACATGAAGTCTTATTTAGCAGAAAAGTAGAAAAAGTACAAATTTCTCTCAATCATGACCTGAAAAGCTACCTTTTGTTTAAAGAGAAGGGACAGTGCTTCAAGGGATACAATACTCACTAAATCATTCGTGTGCACTGGCCTGCTCTGCCAATGGCTTTCTAAGTGACATCTTTTAACTGGCCCAGAGATTTCCTCACCTGCTGACCTGGCATACATTCAAGCAGATTGGTCTCCCCACTCCTGGTTTTGGTGTGCACTATCCTTAAACTAAAGGATGCCTCAGTTTGCACGTCAGCTGTGATTTTGCAGATGTCTATTGATTGACTGGTAAACAATGTGGATGAAACAATAGAAGGAGTTGCTCTACATCTTGGGGAGAATGATAATGGAAAGCAGCAAAATAGAGTACATAGGCACAAAAACATTGTTCTCCTTCTGCAGGACCATAGTTTGTCAACATCTCTACATGAGCAAGTGCTGTTTGTTTAGAGCACATAGCCAGAAATGTTAGTTTCTGCATCCCTGTTTTAAAAAAACTCTTACCCTTCTGCAGTTAGCAGCCTCCTGTCCTGATGTTCACAGCAAAAATATGCTCTTACCAAGCTTTTTGAAATGGCATTATGGCACAATCCAGAGTGAGCAGCATAATACTGACAGTATATGTGCAAACCAGAATGGAAGAGCAGCAAACAGACTCATTATCATCCCTCAGCCCTTTGCTTCCTTTTACTTAAGTGATGCCTTCTACATGTTAAGTATGGAAGTGAAGGCTTGCAAGTAGTCTGATTCAGTTATATTAAGTATTAAGTACACATTTAAGGCAAGCCCTTGGGATGTTAAAACATCTTTAGATGGAGATCTCTAATAACTGAGAAGAGATTGAACAAGTCACTAAATGACTGAACTAAAAATTGTATGATTAAAAGGAAAAAGACATGGACTTATGTCTCATTTTAATGAAACCATAGTATTTCTCATGGGTGTCTCTATGCAAGCTTTTTTCTTCCTGATCATCTTTACCACTAAAATGCGACCCCTACTTTGTATCTGTGGGCTTCCATGCATGGGTTTCTTCAGCATCCTTAGTGGTATTCACTGTTATTGTAATTTATTCAAAACTAAGCTTGTGCTATTCAGGACACAAAGTGTTTTTGTGACAGAACATGACTTTTAAATAAGTGATGCAATGTTTAAAAAACATACTTAACTACACAGTCAAAAATATTTATTACACATTTGTCATTATTTTTAACAGATGTTGAGGTGACTTTGCGTTAATACCTGGGGTTTTTGACTTATGAGAATAGTACATTTAAATGATAAATAGTTGTGTCAGTTTGTCTAGTACATACATTTGCAATCTTAGCTTTCTTCCTGAGGGATGTGATGAATACAAATATTTTTGGTATAAATTTCCGTCATCATTTTTCTTTAACTTCTAGACCTTCCTTATGTTGCTATCATAACCTTCCACACATAAATAGATGCAGCAGTTAATGTATCTGGAAGCAAGCAATTAACCTAAGGTGTTTTTTCTTAATTAGAGTTGTAAAGATAATATGTTTTAAAGTTTGATGCTAGCCATCCATGTGACCTTAGAAAAGCAGATAGCAGACTAATTCTGCATTTCTGTGAAACTTCCGAGGAAAATTAATTTCATGATGGAGTGCCAAGATCAAAGCTTATCTGAAAGCATCTGAGGTTACAAAGATGCCAAGTTCATCCACATCTTCCCTAAAGCAATTTCCAGCAAATATGTGGCCTAGCATTCCCCTTTCATGGAAGTATAGCCAAATGCTTAATTCCTGGAGTGAAAAATATTTCTGTATATTTAAACACTATCAAGAGATATGACTATCTTGCTGCCAGCTATGTGGGCAGTTTAATGACCCTGTTAATGATGCACTACAGCATGTCAGAGGCTGGTGTTGGCTTTGGATGGATAGATAATCTTGATTTGCAAAGGGAAGTGCAAGATATCTTGCTTGGCATACAGAAGAAAGATGCTGAACTTAGAGAGACAACACCAAGGCTTCCATGTGGGAGTCAAATGCATCCCAGGGAAGTTAAGGGAGATAAGTCACCTGGAAACAGTCAGGGATGAAGTTTAATTATAAACTACTAAACACTACAAAGCTCAACAACAACCCTGCTTTATGTTGCCTTCAGGCCTTGATAAAATAACTTTTCTTTTCCTGCTCATCCCTCTTCTCACTTCCTCTTGCCAATCACCTTCTTGATAGCAGTAGATTCTCTTTTCTGAATTGAGTGTTGAGCTGTTTACCTACCTACATTTGTTTTTTGAAAAGGAGAATTCCTACGTTTGAATGGAGCCTAAATTCCTAGGCTGTATCTATGTAATCCCATTATTTACATACAGTGCTCTTTACATAGGCAGTAAGAAATCCAAACAGTAGGTCTTTTTGGAGTGTCAAGTGTGGAAAGAGAGTGTTAGGATGCCTGATAAGAATCTTCAAAATGCAGCCAAACCACATTTTTTATAGGGCTGCCTGATGGGACAGCAACAATACCAAAGCATTTTCACCTGGTGTTGAGATACCCAAGTGACTGTTACTGAAGAGTGCAGGAGAGATTTTCCCTTTCTGTACTGCACTGAACTTCGGAATGGATGGATATTCAATATAGAAGTTTGCCTTGATCACTGCAGTCTTTAACCAAAGTTGTTTATGAAAAATATGTGTCCATGTGACAGATACTTCCTATTAAATTTTAAAATTTTATTAAATTTTAACATGCAAGACTGAGGGGAAACAAAATCCCGTTTGATGATTAAGGACATTGTGGCATACAGTTCTGCCCCTACCTTGGAAGTGGCTTTTCACACTTCTTGTCAGAAGCAGAGGCTCTAACATGGGAATTGAATAGGTTTGGTAAAGTATTAAAAAACTTTGGCTATTAACTAAGGGATATGGAAGATTTTGCTTTAATATTTTTTAACGTAGCTATCAAAAGATTGAAATGGCTTTTGAGTTTAGGTTGGACTACAAAGCAAGCACTGGCTCTCCCTTTAAACACAGTATAAAATGCAGAGTTCACTTAGTTCACTATCTCAGCTCCTGTAGTGAAAGGGCAAATAAGGCAAGAAGCTTGCCCTTGCAGATCTTCCAAACCTGTCTTGCAGAGTTTGTATCCAGGCCTTCATTTGGAATACAGCTGGTCAAGCAAGACACCTGTGCTTTGCTGCTCTTGAGGTGTCACACCCACACAGTAGCACAGCCCAGATTTGGAAGGCTCCTCTTTGCAACTCAGTGCTGTTCATTATTCCCTTATTGTCTGCCCGGCTCAGTATATACAAACTGCAAATAAATAATGAGACAAAAAGATGAATTCTGGGACTGAGAAATGTCTGTTTTCCCAGAATTTATGGATTTTATCCAGCAGCAAGCTCTGAGGCTGCATGATCATTGTTCCCTTGAAACAGCAACACATAGTTCTTTACTCCTGCCTGATTTATTGCCCACAAATACGAGCCTGTGTGCAGGTCTTGTCATCTGATACACTTGTTTTTGTAGTCCATATAATATGAATTGACTACCAGAAAATGCTTATTTGTTTCACAGCCAAGATGAAATATTCTTCGTATTTCCAACTCTACCATTTTCCCTCCCTGTTTATTAATGTATGAAGCCAAATGGTATTACTCTTACTGAAGTCAGTGGGATTAGTTGGGCTAAGGAATGCTTTCATTTACATGAGGTTATCAATGTATGTTTTTGTGACCAGACCAAATTTAGGAGAGATATTTTAGCAGCAGCAGACAGAGCAAAGCAAGAGATGAAAGATGACAGGAGAAGGTGATGCTGCTGGGTGGCACAGCAGCAGCAGGAGGGGCAGAAAGCATGGGAGAGCTAAAGACCCCTTCAAACTATCCTTCAGGTGTCTCCCTAGGTCCCACATCACTCAGGCTTTAATGATCACCAGTTATTCTGGTCATTTCAACTACCTTTTCTTCAGTATTCTGGTTGTAAATCTAGCATGACAACAGCAGTCTATTTTGCCTGGTTGTCATGACATCAAATGAATGATGCATTCAAGTAATAGGATGAGCAACCCAAGAAGTATACAGGGAAAACAACATTTCTGTCTCTAGCCCAGCACTTATGTGGAGTGAAGGAAGCAACAGAAGAAAAATGCTAAGACCTTTCCTTTGAAAATGGAGTCAGAGACAGGGATTCAGGAGAATGCTGTGTATGTCTCAGTGAAACTGATGTTCACAGGAGCTGTCACACCATGGTTGTCAGAAAACATCCAAAAGTATCAGCTGAGGACTGCTTAGAGCTTGGGAACAAGGCTGGTCTAAAAGTAAACTGGTCAGAAAGTTGAACCCCACTCTGCCACCCCAAGAGAGATTACAGTTTGCAGTTAAAATTTACTGAAGAGATTACAACAAATGCAACAATACAGAAAAAACTGGTTTTAACCCCCAGCATCCGAGCAAAACCTGGCTTCTGTTGGTCAGAATGATGGTCACAACCTGGGGAACATTCTGGTCCTCTAAATCCATCAAGGGGTGATGTCTCTAGTCCCCAAACCCAAATATTTATATATGCCTGTGTTCAGGTGGAAATGCTCAGTACCTTCCCCAGGGCAGAGAGTTCCACAATGGACATATAACACTGTGAATTGTGAGATATTTTAGGAGTCCCTGATGGTGCTTGGATTAGACATGAGTTCTTCATGGTGGTGAACCAGCAACTAGTGAGAGACAAACTGACTGCCATCATAGCTGTTGAATGTATTAATGCTAAAGAGATCTTTGTTTCCAAAACATCAACATGCACAAAAGCAAGAGGAAAAGAACCAACACCAAATCACCTGTTGCTCAGTTCCTCAGAAGTTAAAAGCCAGTAGCTAAAATTTTTAGATGTTTTGCACCAACATGTCATTACTAAATGTCTCCAAGGCATTGATATGAAAAACAATTTTAACTTCAAATACCAAACTATTTTTCTGTTGTTTGATTTCTGGAGGATGTAAAAGGCTGAGAGAGAGAGAGCGAGAGAGCACCAGGTAACACAGGGGAGCCAAGGTGCTGATACAGCTCTGAGAACCTGAGGCTGAGATTAAGAAAAGAAAAAGAAGAAGCACACATGAAAGTGAGGACACATAGAAAAACGAGAAATGTAGCTTTCAGTTTTAAAGAACACAAGCCTTGTTTCTGGCCCCAGCATTTTTGCTTTCTTTCCTGGGAACCCAGAGGTAGCCCTAACAGGCAAATTTCTCTTAATTCTAGAAGGTGCCTTGTACAAGATTAAAATTTGAAGAGGTCTAAAATTTTAAAAACTATTTTACAAAGTTTTTTCTGTTTTGGGATCTTACCAGGGAAAAGATCTTTCCCAGCAATCAGGAAGGATCTGTTCCAAGATATGTTTACAGACATTGTTGGGTTGAGTTTTTGTGTTGTATTTCTTTTATTGTTTGTTTTTTTATTTTTTAAATGCCAGATATCATTGACAAAATAGCATATAACAGTAGGAGACTCCTCCTTGATTTTAGTCTTCTCAGATTTCCCTGTTTTAGGAGAGCAGAGGAACCATTTATCTCCAGGAGCCCTGTGTCCTGGCACCTGTGGTTCCAGAGAATGCAATTTAGTAACCTAGTGATGCAGGACAAGTTATTGTACTGGTTTGAACAAATTAATAGAGAAAAATTTAAAGTAGTTGCAAAGTACTTTTACTGAGAGAATTACTGCATAGAGCAAGGAATTACATCATTCACTAGCAACAAGTAAAAAATTGGTTGTAAGTATATAGGAAATAAGGTTTTGAATATATACACATATTTATAATTAACAAGGAAAGTGTTATATATGTAGCAGGGAAATTACACTACTATTTTTTCAACAAGAGAACCAAGCTCAGAGCCCACAAGAAGTTTATTTTGTGTAGAGTTTTCATGCTGTTAAATATACTGTGAAAATAGAAGAACAATCACATTTCACAGGAAGGGTCCAAGCCAGCAGGTTGGTTGTGTGTTTACACTACCTAAGCCTCTATAGTTGGGGCATGCAAATACTATAAAAATTTGCAGGAGTTTTAAATGCCTTGCTGAATGAAAATGAAAAAAACTACAGAAAATCAAGCTCAACCTGCGAGTGTTTCCCATAAACTTGTTGATAAAAGCCATTTGCTGGCAAAACTGAAGAAAAATGTTTCTGCCTGGTTTAGGCAATCTGTGGAGAATTCAACAGTGAAGCTGAATGCCATGTATTTACTTGAGGTCCTAAATCACCACAGCAGTAGCAAGAGAAAATATTTGAATTTCAACTTGTGTTTGAAGCACCTAAAGTGTAGTCTTGGTACCTGGGTGACGGATATAGCTGTCACTCTGGTGAGCTGGGAGTGATGAAGGACCACGTCTTTCTCTGTCATTGCACTGGCAAGAGTCAGGGTGATCATTTGTAGGACAGGTACTGGGGGCCAGGGAGCTTGGACCATTAGTTTTCCCTCTCATGGGTCCTGGCATCATCCCTCAATGCACCCACAAAGCAATCTGACTGCAAGGATGCCCCAGTTACTAACATCTAGGTAGTTTTTGAAATCTCAGGTTCACCATCATCCCCTCTTGCATTTTATTTCTATTGAATTTAAGCAGTTTTTCTGTCTCTCTTAGCCTTTTCCTTTTTTGTTTTTCCTGTTTCAAACTTAACAAAGACAGGCCAATCATTCATGATTCCTGATTTATCCAAGTGTTCACTAGGAAAGACTTTGCTGCAGCCTGATAGAGAAGGTGTGATGAATTAAGAGCTTATCTTTTGAAAAACTTCACTGAATCTGAAACTAAAGAGAATACTTTTTCCAAAGAAATTTTACTTTTCTTAATTTGTCCATTTAACTTTCACCAGAATTTATATAGGTCTCTGGAAACAGAGGAAGATGGAAGGTGGTTGATGTCCATGTGACAAGACACCCAGATCCACAAGAACCTTTGGATCTGATCTTGCATTGATCCCAGGTTGGTCCCCTCTTGAGGTAAGGAGACAGGACTTTATTTTGTGTTCTATTTTCTTTTTTTCACTTTCCTTATTTTCTGGTGCAAAGAAGACAATATAATATTTTCACATTCCTGAGAAGTTTCCTTCTTTCTAGGTGTTCTTATCTGCTATTAGCATTACGTGCTTACCTATGTCAACTTGCAATATCATTTTAAATTGTGGTTTCAATTCAATGAAATACTGTAGTGTTGAAATACCATCATGTGCTAGTCAGCCAACCACTTGTGTTAGAACTTCCTTCACTGAACACTAGTAGCCAAACCAACCAACTCAGAAAAGAAATTTTTGCTAAGGCAGTAAGTTGCTTTTCACCTTGCTATTAAAATACAGCTAAAAAGCAGTGGTGAAGAATCGTAATAAAATTACATTTTCCATAGTATTTCAGGACATTTATGCTGATAAATTTTAACTCTGAAATTTCAAGATGCCTGAAATTTTTCATTAAATGTTAGAAGACTGACAGTACCATCTTTTCACTTGGAATGGGCAAAATCAGAAAATGTTTCTGAAAGGTACTATTTAATTTATTTTCTTCTATTTTAAAATTCCACGTATTCTCATTTCTATGGAAAGGACTTCAATTAAAAGTCTGTCTTCTTTCCTAATAATAAAAATAAAACCATCAAGAGCACAAAAAAATGCAGCCCTCAACCCTCTTGCTCAGTAGAAGAGATACATGGTTTTTATTTGCCTTAACATTCTCAGCATGAATGGCTGGAGTCATTTAATGATGGTGATCAATGAAATACTGCTATCCACTTGGTATTGGAAGGAATTAGGATGTGGAAATTAAAATTTACTGGAAATTAGAATTTACCAGAAATTTAGAATGAGAACAAAAATGAAACCAGACATATTCCAAGTTTTGTACCTCAAACTCACAAGCCCAGACAGAAAGAAAAGCATTCACAAGGAAATCATCATGCAAAGTCCCATTGTCTTGGTTTTATTCTGTGGCACTGAGAAGATCAATTGCTCTCTGTTTCCAGCACACTTCCTCTCTTTCTACATTGCCCCTTCTTCAGTCAGTATCTCCTGCCAGGTGCCACCCAAATAACATCCTCCATCTTCTTTAGCCACTTCCTTCCAGAAATAGAAGTCTTTTGCAATAAAATACGAAGTCAAATAGTGCTTAAAGGATTTTGGCTCACAAAGGACACAAAACAACTTTCATCTCACTTGTGTGAGTGATGCTTAAGAAATCAATAGCTCTCCACCAGAACAAAACAGATACCACTGAAGAAGACACTTAGTGACCCCCCCTTTATCTTGCTCTTGCTGTGCATCAGTTAGTGATACAACTCCTGGCATCCACTTCTCTGTGCCCTTTTCAAGAGGAACACAGATCTAAAGACACTTTTGAGAGGCATTACTAGTTCTGTTTCAAAAGAAATGCAAGAAATTAATGTTTTGGGTAGTTCTTGTTAGATTTATTAAACAGTATGATTTTTTCCTTACACTGAGTTTTTTTGAATAGTTTTCATTTGCTCCCTTTTCCGAGGAGAGCAACTGAATTCATTCACAGTCAACTCACTCGAAGCAAAAAGCCTGGTTCTTTTCATAGCTCTTTGTCTTGTTTTAAAGCCAATTGTTTGCTTCTGCCAACTTTTAATTGCACAGAAAACTTGATGCCTATGAGTGTGAAAGGAGGTTTTCTATCATTATGTCTGATGGCTGCTCTGCTCTGTTGGTGATTATTCATTTACCTCTGATATTTGCAGCTCTTGGCGGCTGCTGCTACAAAACTTGCAGCAGTTCAGTCATTCACAGAATCATTTGTTTTCTGTTCTAGGAAAACATCAACATCTTAATGCAATTTATTCTTCTGATTAATGAGAGAAGTAAACCCATACGTTTTTCTAGTTTACACCCGTTTTATTCAATAAGCTGCAGTTGTAGGTATTCAAGAATATTTGAATTGAAAGCACACTGTGAAATTTTAATCCTCCTGTGGAAAAGAAAACATTTCAGCTGACTAGTCTCACTTTTTTCTATCATCTGCTACAGGAAACAGAGATATTAGGGAAACAAATTTTGCAATAATCAAATCAGCTAGACAAAACAGTATTTTGTTTCTGTGTGCTCACAGTGACCCACGAGGAGGCATCTGGTTTTTATCTGCCATGAGCAGTAGGTCTGTCATTGGGGAATATAAATCGTGATGTCGTCTTTGTGAATCCCAAGACTATGCCCAAAACAGAGACTAAAATTCACATTTCCTAACTAGTCATTTGTAAAAGTCCATTTAGACAAATAGTCTTTTTCTATAAAGACTTTGGAATTAAATTGATTCTTAGTTAAGTGTGAAACGGGTCAGAATCAGTCCTAGTACTCACTGAGGCAGTGCCATGAATATCAGTGGATAGATATGTATTTACAGAATATGCATTTGATCCAATCAGTACTGGTAAAAGGTATGAGACTGCATTTTAACTGGGATCCTGACACTCTATGAACCTGGATGATGGTTTGAAGCTGTGAGAGGGACCCATCACCCCACCTTTGGTTTTAGCAGACAGCATTTCACTTAAAAGGAAGATAATTTCTTTAAGCCTTAAAGACAATGCTTTTTGCTTGAATTTTTAGCAGGAAGAACTTAACTGGCTCTTACTGAATAAGTAATGATTCAATACATCTTAATCAGAGTATATGTCCTTCAGAGACTGAAGGTGTTGGGAAATTCCACCCGCAGCCCGCTTGTAACACCATTTTGACAAGTTCAGCACTTGTTTGGTACTATAAAAAATATAGATTCATTTCATCATCATCTCCCTTATGCTTTCTCTGAAGGATATAAAGTTACCAGCCCAGACCTTTCTGGTAAAAATAGGTATCAAATGTATAATTTCTCACAGCCGTTATTATTTACTATTTACCACCTCTCTTCCTGCATGGTCTGATACAGTATGGGAATGGGTTTATGCTGTCTTCCTACACAACTTACATAGACCTTGGCCTCTTTGGGCCCGTTTTTCCCTGGCAGTGGAAATACCCATTCAAGTGCAAACTCTACTGCAAAGGTTTTAGAATTAATGGTTGAAAGATTACTCAGTTTTTCAAGTATTTGTTTGTCTAGCTGTGAGCAGCAGAAGATGTCAGATTACCATGGATATGGTCACCATCAACTTCTGAGTCCAAAGTGCTGCAATAGAATCTGAGAGCTCAGCAGCCCAAAACTTTCTCTGAAAAATAGCCAGTTCTGTATAGAGAAGAAAAAAGGCTTGAGCTTCAGCTAGGGAGAGTAATACATTTGCTTCTGTATGAAAATTTTCATCCTGTAAATTGTCCCCCAGGACTAATTCTGTGTATATGAATAAGAGGCTTAAAAATACAAATTTTGCCATGCAAGTGAATAATCTGTCACTGGCCTTCCATCAGCTTTACTGCTGTTAGTGGCCCTCATATGGGTCTTGCTGATATGCAATATAAGGTACAGGTGACTTTGAGTATAGTTTCCTAAAAGGCTAGATAATTTTGTGCAATCCTCTTGCTGCTTGGCACACTGAAATAATAAGGGTAATTGAATATCACGCTTCTGGGTGTATGCTAATTGCCTGCAGGGCTCTGGAAGGATGTTTCATCCCTGTATACCACATAGCGTAATTGGATAGGTAATAGGCATTATGGGAGCCTTCCACCTTCCTCAAGAATATCAGTGCAGAAGGCAAAGTGTCAAGTTAGATGAACAGATGATTGAATACAGTCTGGCAACCCCTCTGCTCCTACGGTGCTGTGGTGAGCAGCTGATTGCAGGATATGCACCTGCCATTGTGTAATGAGGTCCTGAGCATCCCGGGTCACTATTTTTAACCTGAAACACCAGCAAAAGCCCCAAACTTCTCAACATGCTAATTTCTATAGAAAACTCCATTTAAAGTAATGTTCAGTTGTGAATTAAAATTTATTTATGATTAAATAAGAATCAGGAGTGACTAGTCCTGGTTTTATAAACACACCATCCCCTGAATCCTTTTAATCTTCTCTGTGTGCTGCTGGATGTCAGGTAATGGAGAGGCACAGTGTGAGTTCAATTAATTTAAAATCTTATCATTGTAATTGGGAAGGATGAGCTGTACTATCTTGCCAAATAGGACTCAACACTTTGAAGTTATTTACTAATTTTTTATATTCTTCCAAATGCAATTAATTGCATAACTGTCAGAAGTTAATATTAATTAATTAACAGGGTTCCTACATAATTGTATGTGATAGACATGCCCAAATGAGTCGTTTGAGATTACTGGAGGGTAGGGAGGGGGTTTGCTACCATGAATACCAGATCTCCTTGGCAGACTGACTCACCTATAAATGATGCTCAGGTATGATTAGGAAAATGGCCCATGCTAAAGGTAACTCTAGAGCATGCACTGCGACACACATGGCCTCAACTTAGAGATGCAGCATATAATTAAATCAGAATAACATTGGTGAAATCAGGACTCTCAAAAAGCTGTCTACAAGAATGACCTCACTACTTTAATCTGCCTTAAACAGCATTTCACTGACTTCAACAAATTTCTGTCTTCAAACTCTTTTTTACTAAATATCCTTCCCTACAATTTCAGCTAACTGGGGCTGAAAACTTTCCATGTAACAAGGTATTTCCTCTGGAGCTGCTCACCAAGTACCCCTGCCCATCCTTGCCAGCATGCTCTTGCTCTGCTTTCTTCCCTTCACCACTGAAATAGCCTCCTCCCAACAAAAGCAGGGACATTGAAGTGGTGCTTCTGAGCTGCTGTGCTGGCTGTCCTGTTTTCTTGCAGACAACAATGTGGAAGCCACATAAAATTACACCACTGACCATCCAGTTGCTGAATTAAAGTCCCAGAGCACTATTGCTATTCTGCCATTAGAAGTGCCACCGTTTATAGCAGCTCTAAACCCTGAATGCCTGTGCTTCTCTCAGGTGCTGAACTGTGTTATTAGCTAGAAGAGGCTGTTATGATCCTGACCAGTTTTCTGGCTTTGTGTTCATTGTGTGTTAGCAGGGTACTGCTGTAACGATCAAACTTTCCTGGAGCAGGAATTCATTTGATGCTCCTGACTTGGGTTGTCTGGGGAGCCTGTGTTTCAGCAGGATGAGTGTGTGAATGGGGCTCCATCAGTAGTGATTTTTTGCAAGGACACTGAGCATCTCTGAGAGTCAGAAAGCATGTACTAGCGAAATAAATTCAGAACAAGCTAGAAATTTGTGGGTTTTGATCAAAATACTAGCTATAGGGTATGACAGGCAGATCAGATACCTTCCACATGATACCTGTAATACAAACAGGTTTGAAGCAGGTAAGGGATGAGATGAAGTGAAATTTATTATCAGAAAATTATTTCAGTTTAATATTCATTTTTTAGCTACACTTTTATGTGAAGGTCCCCTGCGGTTTCTGCTGGATTCTGCTTTGCTTCTGTCCTTCACTATGGGACAGGGTTGTTATACACAGTTAAACACATACCAAATTTGTGCTCCAGAGACTGTGGCAGCTGTACCTCAACAGAGGGTGAAGACAGAGCAGATGGATAGAAGGTGAAGTGCTGTCAGTTTGCTGGGATTGAAGATGCCACAAAAATGCAAACACTACGTATAGTTTATAAGAGAAAATAATGTCCCGACAGCCTGATGAAAGACTAACTCAGAGACCCTTATTCCCGAAAAAGTTAAGATCAGCTAAGATTGATATGGCTGCACTGTCAAGTGCTTCATCTTTTTTATCCTTTTTTATATATATATTTTTTTTAATGAGAAACCAGACCAATCTAATCTGAATGAGGAAAGTCACCTTCCCTGGTGCTCCATTTAATTTTCCTCAAGCAATAGAAATGAAAATGAAAATTCCATTTCAAAAACATGAAAAGAGGAATATTCTCATGAAGGTAGAAAAAAACTTCAACAGCCCCACAAGAAAAACTTTAAAGCTGTCACTCACATCCCTAAAACATGAAGCCCTACAAAACAGGATGTTCAAACCCATATGTGGGTGCCGCATTTTTTTTTCCTCACAGACCTCATAGAAACTGCAGTGACTTAAAAATTCAATTAATGCATAGCAAGGGAACACTTGAGAATGGAAAGAGAGAAGAAAGACAGAGATGAAGTCAAGTTAATTTGGAAGACACTTTCAGAAAAGAATACAAACACTGTTCTGGAACTCCCAGTTCTGCACATTAGTCAGTAATGAAAGAAAGTGCTGATGCACAGATCAACATTTAAACCCGTGATACTTTTGATAAAGTGCTGTTTTTAGCTTTATTCTGTGCTTACTGTTTTTCCCACTGTATCTGTTTCGCATGCACTTGTCCCTATTTCTTACAGACCAGATGTTGCACATCTGAAGCAGTGCCAAGTCCCATGAGATCAAATAAACTTTTAACCTTAACCAAAACGAAGGATATCAGTATGTTTTCATGTGCTAATCTTTGAGATCCTGAGCAACTCAATCACCTGTGGCAGGGTATGAATTTCCCAATCCTAGTGGAAGTAACTCTTCACCTCACCAGTTCTAGCCCAGCCAGAAGCAATGAATTGTATATCTGCTCCTCTGTCCGTTTAGAGAGGGATCTGTAAAGGGATCTGCCCTTTGTGTATATATTACAGCAAAGATTTCCAGTCAGCCAGCTCGAAATTTTTCTATGAATTAACTATTAAATGATACAGCTAAAGGGTAGTATGCCAAGGAATGACCAATTCAAGCACGGCAAATATTGACTGAAACAGAATATTTCGAAGTACGAGGAGCTCGCTTTTCGGATTTTTCCGTAAGCACCTCAGAGATACTCAGCATTTGCATTCCCAAAATTTCCACCTGCTTTACAGCCATGCTTCCACACCCAGCAGCAAGAGGAGCTCTGCTTTGTAGATAGAGAACTGAAAAAACTGAACCTACCCAAAATCACTGGAAAAAAAATTGTTTCTACAGGTACGTGTTTTTACCCAGATATAGAGAAGTAAAAGAAACAATGGAAATAAATCCTGCAGTGCTGAGATGAGTGACCTGAAATCTCCTGGGAGAGAGGATGAGCAAGGATGGAGGAAGCTGGCTCTCACACCACGAGGTGCCCTGAGGATACAGAGCACTGGCAGAGTGTGCTGCACTGTCAAGTGAGATCAAGACAAAGGCACTTTTAGGGAGATCTCTCAGGATCTTGCATCTCTCACAGCGAAGTGTTTTCCCTGCGAAGTGTTATTGGAGCTGCCTGATGTCTCTTGTCAAGATGTCCCCATTAGAGGGTTAATCATAGAAATTATAGGATATATGAGGTAAACTGTAGGGGAGGTTTGTCCTTCCTCCATTTCACAGAAACTTATGGATATTATAATGTCAAAGAATAGGATAAGAGAACGCACATTTTTTTTGGAGTATCTTGTGGGGAAGTAGAAGAAAATATGTTTTAAGAAAATTTGCCTGTTAGAGCACAGCTACATGCAGGGTAAATGCCTGCTTCTTACCAAGTGCAAAAGCATTATGATACAGGATAGAAGGACAGGCCCATGGCAAAGGTAAATTAATGACCACAGAAGGTAGTATTAAAGGATCTGCTGTGGATTCCTATATTTCTGTACATATTTCATGTACGTCTTTCAGTCAGCAAGACACAGAACAAAATAAAACCCCAATAAACAGCAATCTCTGTTAGGGCCCATGTTAGATTTTGATGAGTATGTGGGGGACTTTTTATTAGGATTCTGTGAACATTAGGGGCTGTAAACCTAGACCCTTTTTTTTCTCCAACTTTCTTGGGGATGATGGGAACATTTTGACATAGTTGCTAAACCACACACACCTGAGTGTTCTCTCATGGTTTCTTCTCCTGGTGTATTTTGCCTCACTTTCCAGGTGTCTCATTTCCTT
This sequence comes from Rhabdornis inornatus, assembly GCA_013397075.1. Classification (NCBI taxonomy): domain Eukaryota; kingdom Metazoa; phylum Chordata; class Aves; order Passeriformes; family Rhabdornithidae; genus Rhabdornis; species Rhabdornis inornatus. Next base: position 1,695,208 of record VWZS01003250.1, on the reverse strand, counting down.
TCCAAACTGGTTTCTCCAGCTACCCTGTTTCTATAAAATTAAGCAGCAGTTGATCTTTGTGTTTTGCTCTGCCTGCCTGCCCACACAGGTGGTGGGGCAGTCTGGCAGGCAGGCAGGAGGTCTGGGCTCTCCACTGCTCTCTGAAACATGCTGGCAGGTGGCTGAGCAGGACTTCAGCACAATTCCCCAATCACATTTTGTGATGACTCTCAAAACCTTGCTCGTATAAGGAGGCTATTGTGTGGGGTTTTTAAAGCATGAGTCTGTTTCTGTTTTTGTGCCCAGCTGCAAGAGCTGACATTGCTGCAAACTGCTGAAGGCTGATCCCCATAAGCCATGCTGTGCTGAGCCAGGGGCTCTCTGCCATGGCTTTGCTCTGCTTTCCTCCGTTCCATTCCCCCTGAGCTGCCCCAGGCCAGGAGTCTGGACTGCCAGAATCCACACCACCACTGCGATGGGCACTAGCCAGCCTGGGCCCAAAGCACCTAAAAATTGTCCATAGCTCAGAGGGAGAGAGGCCAGTCTGCTCTAAGGCTGCCCTCAAACCTGATCCTCTCGCACACGGGCACTTCCCTGCAGCGGGGCACGACCTGTCTGTGCACAGCAGAGCTTTTCCCAGATTGCACTGAACTCCCACAGCCACCAAAAAGGCATCCCTCACCTTGACACCCACTTTCAGGTCAAGATTTTGTATGTCCCATTTTTCACTAATATATTTCCTAAGGGAATTCAGCCTAGTTCAGAATTCCCCCACTGTGGCACAAGCTGTTTGAGACTGGCAGGTGAAGGCTGTTGGAATGGCTGCAAAGGCACATGTCCTTTCTCTTTCCTTTTCTTTTTCCCCCACAAAGATACCCTTGTTAGAAAACCACCAGTAAACTGGTGTTTTCTATGACTGCCCTCCAGCCTAGCAGATGTTTTTTCCCTTTAAATTATTATTTAAATGATTTTGCCACTTGGGGAAAAGAAGAAGAAGACAACAGGAAAATAAAATTCTTTACATTATAAATCTGAAGTATTTCTCCGTTCGAAGTACAGCTTTTGCTGGCAGTATTTGGGTGTCTTATATGGGCTAAGAACGGGAAGAAAGTAAACAATGGGAAGAAATTAAACATTTCTCCTTTGGTGAGGCAGCACACAAACTTTCCTCTTCTTTTTTTCACTAGAAAATGTTGAAAGTTGTTGAATAAAACCGTGACTGCACATACACACTTTTCTTTGTCACTTACAATGGATGACAGCTGAAAAAGGAACTGAGACCCAAAAACCCCCTTAGACTCTGGGGTGATGATGGTGGTGCCAGCATAGAGCATTTCCAGACCTTGTATACATCAGCTACCAGGGCAGGATTTACAGCATTGCAGATTCCTTAGTGAGTTGAGGCTTCAAGGCACAAATATCACTTACTGAATGTTGGTCTCTTGATGCTGATGTGAACATATGATACCACTTCTCTCATTTCTTCGGAGCACCTGAGATTATGGTGGTATTTTTGCCATAATAACTTTCTTCTAAGAATGCTTTCTTTGGAAGTGAGCATAAAAATTGCAAGTTCCTTTAACAATATGTTCTAGACCAGGCTGCAGCATGGTGGGATCAAGTCACCCAATTCCCCCCAGAACGATGCCAGAATGCAGAACAGAATTCAAGCTTCATTGGGCCAGAGAGGGAAGGCACAACAGAAATGCTGAGGGTGGGATCTGGAGACTAGGATGCTCATGGTTGACAAGGACCCCAGTAGTGTCCTTCCTGCTCTTCAGGATGTTTTTGATTTGTTAAAGCCAACATAAATTCAAGATAAATTTCTTTCACATGCTATACAGCTCAGCATCTAGGGCCAAATCCTGGGAGACACAGCTGTGAAACACTTTGGGCAGAAAAGTGGATTAAGCCTACAGTCCCATTTTCCAGGCTAGTGTTTTAAGCCCTGAACAATTGGAATGAGCACTACAGCTATCACCTTTGTCCCACCACCCTAAAAAACAATCAGGAGTCACCAAATTCATTACAAATAAGAGGTGTCTCCACCAGGGATAATGCTGTGCCCCATATCTCAGGCAGGTTGAGGTGTTTATCATAAGTTCTCCCAAGCTAGGGACAAGTATCAGATTTGCCTCTGACCTCTGATTTTCTATTCAGTATCTCCAGGTGACTCCTTTGTCAGCATGCAGGTGGCATACAGGGGCTGAGACACCAAACAATATAGCTTCATCTGGTCCAGAAAAGCCTTAAAACTTATGTGGTTTGATGAAGTTTTTAGCTGGTAAATCAAAATTATTAAGAAACTTCTTGATGTCTACTCTGTGGCTGGGCTGTAACAACTGCAGGTGACACACTCAGAAATAAATCTTCGGGGAAAGTGATGGGGAAAAGGACTTTATGAGGCATTAGTCATGAACACGAGGACCCTTTTCCCTTTAAGTTATCCTCCATTACTTCTAGGTCTTTTATCTGTGCATGTATGCATCAGAATTTTTGCAAATAAAATAAATCACCAGAATTACATTAGCACAAGCACCAGCAGAGCCACACAAGCAATGCTAATATGATGATTGCTTCCACTTGGTTGTTTAAGTACCTAGAAACAGCATTTCGTGCTCACAGGAGTTTTACATCTTCAGGCTCTGTGAGATGGCCATACGAGTGTAGGGACTCATTTCCTTCTTTGTGCTGGTGGCCTCTGACCATGGCAGAGAACACATGGAAATCAAAGGTGAGGAAGAGTTAAAAGAATGAAAGTTATGAGGGAATGGCATGCACACCTCATTTAATAACTTAATAAACCAGAGGGGTTTTGAGGAAGCAGGTAACAAATAGGGATAGGGGGGAAAAGATTGTCTCAAGGAAAGCAGAGGTTTAGAAGGGACATTTTAAACCTCTACACCTAAATGAAGGTTTGGAGCAGGGAGTTCTTTAAAGCACAACAGAATTAGTGTAGCTCAGCTCCACAGCAATGCTGTCAGAGCTCTCAAGCTCAGCAAAGCATTTGCAGGTGAGATAGTGTTTAGGTTTGAGCCAAGGTTTTGTTAATTCCCAGTGGAGTTCATCAAGTGCTTAATATTCAGTTATGTGTGTGCTTAATAGAGCACGTGTTCTCAGATGGAAAAGGTGGAGAACAGATTAATTACACTCTGACTCTTCCAGTATGAAAACTTGGGGATATGAAATGCACTGCAAAACAAACAAAATAATGTGGTTATACCTCCAGCATGTAGCAGACTCATGGAGTTTCTTGCTAGAGGCTGCTGGAATACTTGAAGCTTATGCACACTGAAGACAGCACAAGGACTTAAATAGAGATATATTCTAGATTACTGAACATAGAAATTACATCAGCTCTGGAAATATCCTGAGTTACAAATGCTCAGAGCCTGCAGGCAGCAAAGTACCTTTGATGTTTGCTCTGGTCTGACCCTGCCCTTGGCTTCTGCTTTCATCCACCCCACCATCTGAGTGGGGTGTTGGGCTGGGGGAACCCTCAGTGTGACCTCATGTCACTGCTCTGTGCATCTGTAGCCTCTGGGAGAACAACTTCATTAGCCTGACTTTAGAAGGACTGATGAAAAATCCTGCTCAGGTGTAGGATGCAGATACTTCAGTGGGGAGATTTCTATCTAATTGATATGATTTCTGCACACCTCTTGTAAGTCATTCAGAGCCATGAAGAATCCTCACATATTTTTGTGTTTCTCTCCACTGAATAAAAGCACTATGAACAAACACAGGTGAAAAGAAGCAGCTGTGGCACCAAAATATATGTAGTATTGCTCTGTTTTCTGGCAAGTCTGGAATGAACAGTTGCCAAGATAGAGTACAGAAGCCCATGGAGAAAAAAATTCCATAAATCAAAGAATTTTCCTCAGAATTTCTGTAGTATAAGTTGTTTCAAATGGGAGGAGTACCAGGGGCAGAAAGTAAGCAGAAAAGTACAGAAGTAAATGTGTACAGACTAGAGAAAAATGATGCTCATGCAAAATACAACAGCAATATTGCTGAAAAATGCAGGCTCTCACCAAGACACTGCAGAGCTTAGTTGCATTTCCAGCCACTATGTATCTGACATGTACACGTCTGTCCTTTTAATTTGCAGTCTTGGAAACTCTGATCTTGGGTAGGCTTGCTCTTCATTTTATTTGTGTTCCAGGGACATGAACACAGATACTTGGAAAAGTCTGTTGGTGTGCATGACAGATACTGTTTGCATAAAGAAGTTCCAACACTTATTACCATCCAATATCTTGAAAAATGAAGTGATTTTGCCACCTTACACAGCTTGAGTCACAGAGTCATGTAATGAGAGTGTCCTTATCCTCAAACTCATGGCATTTTCTGGGGGCATTTTAGTTGCAGCAATGAACCAGTTTGTAATTTGTTCTGTCAAACATCACAGTGGAGAATGCAACCAATCTCTTGGGCACCAAGTGTAAAGTATTCAACTTGAAATGCCCATGACTGTTCTGGTATTTAAATTTCCACAAGCTGTGTGTATTTTGTTAGATCAGTTTGCATCTAAAGGATGTGTGACCTGAGCGAAGCCTTTCAGAGCACAGGAGGAGAATCAGCTGATCACCTGCCCAAGTCCAGTGCTGAAAAAAGGGAGGAAAGGTACATTGATGTATATAGGTATGTTTTCTCTTGGATGCTAACAAGTTTTTCTAAATCATTTTCTCTCCTGCCTTGCCAAATGAAAAGCAGAATAACAGCAGATTCTGGTAACTACTGCATTTCTCATCAAGGTTTGTTTTACAGATGTGGGGGTTTTAACAAAAAATTTTAACACAGTCAACCTTGGGTCTTCATAGCAACACAAAAATATAACCTATATAATCTGTGCTATCCAAGAATATATTTTAATCATGAAGATAAGACAGTTTTAAGTATATAATATAGACAGTTGAGTGAAAAGAAGATAATTCTATGTTAGTAATACCCCAATAAACCAGACTTAAAACCTCAGAAATTGCCTTATTGATATAATTTCCATCAATTTCTGATACAATTCTTTGGGGGGGGTTGCTTTTTTTTTTTTTCTTTTTAAATCAGAGTGTCACTGAAGGATACCTTGAAATTACAGTTATTCAGAAAAGCAAAATCAAACCATGTTTATAGCTAAAATTAAGTTACTGATTTTAGCTCCATAAGCAGGAATACACAAATGACAGAGCTCAGCATTTTCTAAAGTGTACTCAAGTCATGTTCCCAGCAATCAAGAGAGATCTAATCAAATTTTTTTCCTCTCAAAAGTAATGATCTTGGCAGATTTTGTTAAACAGCTTGCCAGGCTTTGCTGTTCCCAAGGGTGTTGTGTGCTTATGGTGATTGCTGGGTGCTGAGATGCATTTGTGCCTCACTGCTGCATTTCCTCAGTCCCCGTGCCTGTGTCTTACAGCTGAATGAGGTATTTCCACGTGCTCTGAAACCAGAGTGAGGATGGGAGGCTGTGGCTCTGCTGCCCCCAGGGAACAGGCTCAGCCCTGAGCCTCTGCCCTGGAATGTGGCTCCTTCCCCCCGCTCCCCGGTTCACACAGATCTCCCTGTTTCCCCTCCCTAACCCCAGCCTGTGTTGCCAGCCTCACTTTCTCCTTGGCCTCTTCTCAGGTGACATGAGAGCTCACTAAGGAAGGAAAGCCACCTGGCCACTTATCCCAGTACACTGCTCATTTCTTCAGTTCACACATTTTCCTACTCCAGTTTCTCCATCTTCCTCTGCTGGGCTACTGTATCTAGTTATTGCCTTACAAGACATTTTGCAATCCTTTGCATGAAAATTGGTGCAAAAAATCCATTTATTTTACCATATAGGAAGAGTGGAAGACTTCAGAAATTAAGGACAGCACTTTCTGCTTTAGTTGCCCATAGCTGAATAGCTAAATTAAGCTTAATTTTCAAAAAATGAAAAAACAAACAAACTAAAACCACCCCACAAATGAGATTTTCAGTGGCTCTGGGAATATCCTACAATGATTATCTTCATCATTGTTTGAGGAGGGCACTTGGATGGATAAGGCACCTAAAGAACTACACCGAGTCTGGGTAAAGATGACAGCATCTGTTCATGCATCCTTGTTCCAGGTGAGTAAGACATCTCAGGTGGGAAGAAGGCATCATCAAAGTTCTGGTTCTTATTGCTAGACCTTCAGCTGCCTGTGAGTGCCATCAAACTGCAATACTCACACGTGTGGCAGGAAAGTATATGGGGGTCATGGACAAGTAGCTCTCAGTGAAGTTTAAGGTAGTCATTTAGACTGTGTTAACATGGAGTTCCAAAGTACATGAAATACTGATCAGTCTGATCAAGTGCTCACAGCACCCCGACAGCCACTGGGAACAGCAGTTCTCCTACTGGTAGAAGACTGAGGTTAAGCATCCTTTGTGTCATGTTAAGAAACAGAATAACTCAAGTAGAGAGATTAAATAATCCACTTCACCTGTAGAGTCCAGCTGGTGTCAGGATTTCCCATTCTGGCTCTCTGGGTATAAACACAGGTGTTTCAGGGTGGGAGATGTCTGAGAGGCTTGCCTGTTTCAGCAAGACACATGTGAAGAGAAAGACTCCATCAAGATGTGTTTTTGTTTAGACTTCCATCTGGAGTTATAATTTAAGCATGTTTTAAGTGGTGCCCTTCCCATTAGCTCTTCTAAAGCATAGCCTCATTGATCCTATTTCTGAAGCACATGTCTCTACACAAAGGATTTATGTGACTGTCAAACCACAGGGCACCAGCAACCATTTTTATGCTCAGGAAGCTTCACCAGCTTGAGTGCACTGCATGAGTTAATTGTCCAAGAGAAGGTATCTGGGTGGTCCGTGTTCTTGAAAGCTTACCCTTATAAATTTCTTTTTTTATACAGCTAAATATTGCAAACTGCATTTTAAGCCTAAACACAGTCTTTCATTCTTAACTTCCGTGTTTATGCATTTTATTGAATTTTTGAAGATTGGATTAATTTTCAGCATTTGATTTGTTGCAGTGACTTTAGGCTGGCTGCCCAACTTAACCATGGCTGCTACTCTTGGATGATGGCCTGACCATTAATTATTTCCCTGCTGAAACTGCATTACCACAAAATAAATTTTGTTATAATGACATTAAGTAAAGCCCACAGAAACCTGTCCAGCATTAGAAATTTCTTCTTGGAAGCTTTTTTATGCTTTTTCCTCACTTTATCTAAATCAAGAATGAGATAGCATTTAATATTTTACCAGCTTATGAATAAACAGGCCTTCTATTCTCCTTGATGTAAATATAACATCAGCACTGAAGTAATTATCAAATCACAGACATTATCCTGAAATTTTTTTTTAATTCAATCTCCCAAATAAGGCAACACATCTAAGCACAAAAAGATTGAATCATGTCAGGTTAAGTTGGTTACCATCTTTAGTTTACAGGGTATAACAGTTCTTACTTCATAAGACAAGCCTCAGTATGTGAAAAGGGTTTGATAAAATACCCATTACTCATTCTTAAAAATATGGAAATTTTTAGCCACAAAATTAAAAAGTAAACTGTTTAGGACTCTAATGAAAGACCTTGAGGTGAAAGGAAGAGCAAGAGGAAAATACGTATAATTAAGAATGTGCACCCCATAGTTTTGCTGTTAGCACAACTGAAGTGCCAACAATATGTATTTTGGTTACTTGTATCAAAATCCTGCAATTATGCTAATATACAGTAATGTCATTGCCCTTGAAAATACTGCTTTCCTCTAATAATGTAGGAAAGAGATCAATTATGAAGTAATGTGGTTTGGTCTTACTGTTGGTGATGTCACTCTGTTGCTGAAAAACAAAAATTATTAATTCCTTTCCACTTCTACCATTGCCAGTCTGCTCCATCAGAGCAGCCCATTACTCTTTACATTATATTCATGTAGAAAATAAACCACAATTTTTTTCCAGCAGAATACTTTTTAAGAAGTAGCTGCAGAGGTGATTTACCACTGAGAATGTAAACAGGGTTGGAGACATTCAGCTGCATTAATCCAATTCCATTTTAACTAACAGCAGCCTGATGTTCATTATCTTTCCAGAAGGTAACTCTTGCTTGCCAAATATATGCTTTTCCAGTAGTTACTATGCTTCTAAGTATTTTCTCATTGTTTTCTGCTGCACAGTGTTTTTTTAAAGAATAATTTTTTTTGTAACTTCATCACTGGTTTCAAACATCTCACTGCAATTTAATTATGAATAATAAAAGGAGTAACAGGCTAATATACTTGCAGCAAATGTCTTTGGCTACTTTAGATATTTTTTTTCCTCAAATACAGACCTGTCAGTTCAGTGGGTTTTATCGATTAGAACTCAAAAAGGCCATCATGATAGATATTGGAATAAGTCTGACTTTTTGCATTCTTGTTTTAAATAGGGATTTTTATTACCTGTTCCTGAACAATCTACAGCCTTTCTTCTTTACTGTTGCCCAAGTGGGCTTTACTGGCAGTCTCAAATTTTAATTTAATTCCAGAGCAGAGAGACTGTTTTGCACATGATTTTGTGCTGCACATACAACTCAGCTGCCATGTTTGAGACTTTTCAAGCATGGAGAACAACCTGGTATCAAAGCTGCAGCCAGAGCTTCATTGTGCTTGATGCTGTACACAGAGGGGAAGATCATAAACTTACAACATAAGTAAAGGGACCAAAGTTCAAAGTGTAAAATAGCAAGTAAGGAGTAAGGGAGAAAGGAAGGTATTTGATAGTCACACCAGCCACACCAGTTCCCTTTTATCAGTTTGCATCATCAATCTAAAAATGTCCTGCAGAAGATTGCCACTAGTACTTTTGTGATGTCCAAAGGAAAAATATTCATGAAACTATACTCCTCAAAGCCCAAGCCATCCCTCAAGGGGCTGTGCTTCTTACAAAATCACTGGTAAGAGAATTGCCTAGCTCCTTCATGTGCATAGCCCTGGGAAAGAATATATACTACTGTTTGGCCTTATAATGATATTGAGATATTCTGACTACCTGGAGTTATAAATGTTCCTATTTCAAGCAGCAAACTCTACTTTCTTTAACTTAATGGAGTTAAAAACATGGCTCTAACAGGGCAGAGAACACTGATGCTGACAGCATCTCAGCCATGTTCCCCAACTGATGCTCTCCACTGATGAGTTATCAAAACATTTTTACCTAGTTCCCATTATCACAGGCTTCTTGGGCCCCCTCCAAAATAACCATTACTGTCTATCTGATTCTAATTCTTTTTATAGGAGCTGTTTTTCTCTAAGTTTTGTAGTGCTTTAGGACTAAAGTAGCAAGGAAATACACAAGACCCTGTCTTGATCCTTTCATCCAAATTACATCAAGAGGGCAGCTACTGTGGAAAGAGCTAATGATCCAATCAGCAAAAGAACACATTACAAATTGGAATTCTAGTACATAATCTCTAGATGCAGATTTGTTATCTAATTATACATTTGAAGAAATCGAGTCTTTTTATAAGATGGATTTTTCTGTTGCTGCAGTCTCTTGCAATGATCACTTTAGCATTTAAGTTCCTAATTGCATTCCACAGAAAAGGTTTTGAATGAATGTTGCTTGACAGTGGCCTTCCTTGACAAAGGCAGAAAGGTAGCAATGAGGGGGAAAAAAAGGATACTACAAATAGGTACAAAGGGACTGCAAGCCCCAGGATCCTCCTGGGTTCTCTTTGCATTCTTTCCTAACATGATGTGAGCAAGTTGCTTTTATGCAGTCTATGAGCTAATGCAATCTCTATGATACGTAATCCCAAGCAGTTCACCAGAGGAGAAAACTGAAGTGGCAATAAACAATGAATCAAAAACCCCTTGCTGAAATGACAGTGTACAATGAATTAACAGCCTGCTAGGACATCACTGAATCTGTGACTCCTGTGTCATATGAATTCCTGCCCTAAAAATGAAACATCAGTTTGCTTCCATCTTCCTTTCAGGAAAAGGAATGAAGTCTTTAAACAGAGGACAAAGTCTAACAAACCCACAGGAATGGAGATACGATGGGAAAAAAATTTCAATGGAAAAAGTCTGGAAAATTTGGAAATGAAATGACTACAATGAAATGGACTGAGATGACAGGAGGGGCAGTGCAATGGACCAAAACTTGCTAAAAATACTCCAAATAAACTGCTGACATCACAGAAGAAAGGTTAAAAAACAGTGTAGAGAAGATGCTAAGGAAATGAAATGCTAAAAAAATAAAGCGAAAATTCTGAAACCAAGTGAAAACACTAAAAATGAATGGGATGACAAGAAGTGCAGGCAAATGGACCAAATCTTGCCTCAATCCTCATTGAAATAGCAAGATTTAATTACCTTTCTTGAAAAGGAAAAAAAAAAATCTATATATATGTATATGTATCTTAATATGTTACCTGTGGAACAAGAATCGAATCTACAAGTATTTGCCCCAGAATTTATTACAAGTTGCATCTGGAGGAAAGGGCTGTCTGTCAGGGATGCTTGGAAACACGTTTTAAGCTTGCAGTTTCAAATAAATCTCAGCAGAAATTTAAAACTTAAGCAAGTTGTATTCTCTACTGCTTATGCCATTCTCCTCTCAGTGCCTGATTTTGAGGAGAACATGGTAGCAAAATCTCACCAATTTTACTTTAAACTCAGTCAAAATGAGGTAACTCCTGGGCAGGCAGCTGTAGCCCAACTGCCAGACAGGAGCAGTCACCTCCCTCTGCTTTCTGCACTGGGCTAGGAGAAGAAACACCTATTTTTGTCTTTGAGGGTACCAGAGGTGCCCTATGATCCACACACCTTTGCTGTGCTGTTTTTTGAGATTTCTTATCAAACTGACACAGCACACCAGACAAGACATGGGCTGTTACCATTAAAGTGACTGCTTCCACTTCTATATAGAAATGCTGGTCATGACCCTTTTTGTTATTTGTGAAATTGGGAGACAAAGACACATGACAAAATGGGCTGCTGGAATAGTAATTCTGTCTTTATTTAACAGAGAACTTTTCTCATCCATTTTCTAAACAGGCAGTGCTATTTCAAAAAATCAGAAATGAAGTAATGATCAAAACCACACACAGAATAACTTAAAAAAACATTTTTCTTCTTAAGATGATTGAAATATAGGATAAATAAAATATATTATTTTGGACATTGTCCATAAACAGTTCATATGTAATAGTTTCTCCATTAAGTATTCAGAAAATCAATATTTAGCTCTTAAACTACTCTGTCACTGACTGCATCTTTAGAAGAACAAGTTGGCTGGAAAAAATGAGATTTCACTGAAGAATAAACCTATAGAAATCATGTTTCTTAATGTTTATGCATCCTTAATCCTCTCCTCTCTCTTGAACTCAACCTACAGCAAATTGGTTTTATCTGAGCGGGACTGGAAGCTATTCGTGCTACTGCATGGTTTAGCTAAGGGACCAAGCAGCAACAGAAAATATTAGGAATCATCCACAAAGCTAACACTGAGGCTAAGCTCCTGAGAAACCATCCTCTGCCAAGCTGCTCTTTGCTCTTATGAGGAATCTATTCATTCAGTCCAGAGACAGCCCAGCATTAGCTTCAATCAGCTAAACCTAACACACACCCACTGCTTGCACAAGGAGAGGCTTTTGCTGTATTGAAGATACTAAACTAGGTCAACAGTCCAGATGCTGTGGTGCCAGTCATGTACCTTGCTTATCACACAATTCCTTTAGGTCCTATCTTAACCTTCCGTCTTACTGCTCAGACTGACCTAAGGGAGCCCCTGTACAACAGTACATGGACCAGAGCAGCAAAATGTAGCTTCAACTCAGAGAACTCACTGCCTAGGATAGTGTAACAAACAGCGGTCCTGCCCCACAACAAAGCAAGGCTGCCACAGCTGGAGCTGTGTTCTCTCTTCATATCACAGCCCAGCATAACCCAGTGTCATAAAATAATACAGCTGGAGCTCATAATATTTAACATTAACTAGATGGACAAAGAGCAAATCTTAGTTCACTGCATTAGACATTAGCTTTATGTTTTTAAACACTGAGTTGAAGAACCAATTTCCTTCTGGTCTTTCTCATCAATACAACTTGACTACAGAATTACTACAAAACACTGCAACAATCTAATGTCCACTTAAAATAACTGAACAGTGTTGGTGATGATCTGCTCCATCCTAACCTGAACCTTAATCCAGTCAATCTTTATATTTTTTTCTTGTCGCTGAAATATTGCCAACTCTATTTCACCTCACATCTTATTTAGTGTCTACCCTAAAAGCTCAGTTCCTGCAGGCAAGTAGTTAAAAGAAAATCTTGTTTCACTTTGCTGAGTTTCTAGGTCTCATAATTGCTCCAAAAGGCTTGAAAACAGGAATCATGTCATGTTTAAAGAAAGCAAATAAAAAACACTCTAAGGCACTTTTAAAACAAAATTCTCATCACTTTTAAAAGAAGTTGATGATCTGAAGAGGTGAGGTGGATGCCTGAGTCACAGAAATTTTTAAGTCCTTTGGGTTGAAATGTAAGGATTCCTCTTCACCCTCCTTTCCCTCTTCTGCTTTTCTACTCTTGTATTTGGCATGAGGAACGAAGATGCCCAAACTTCTGGTAGAAATCATCTTCAGCACGACTCAGAGCCTCCTCGTCTATGTATACAGCTGGTCTGCGGGCAGCCAGGAAGTACTGCACTTTGCGCAGGCTCCATCCCATCACGTACTTCAGCCAGCCACTGACAGCAGCTGTGGACCTGCCCACACCAGCATTGCAATGAACATAGACAGTGTGTCCGTTCTGCAGCAGCCCGTGCAGGAGGCAGACAGCCTGTGGCAACATCTGTATTCTTCCTAAAGTTAAAAACAAGGCACGTTCATTTGCGCTGGACAAAGTCAGTCATGGCTGCGGTCCTGCCTGTACAGACTGATGAACTGTGAAATATGATGGCAAACCTGACATATTCCACGTTTTTCTTTCTTTTCTCAAATGACCTTCTCGGCTAACTTGTTTTTTTCTTGCAATATAGAATCAGATCACACAAAACTGTAAAATGCCCCAAGTCTTCTCTAAATATACATTCTTATAACATCAGATGTGTGTGGCATATTCATTTTCAAAGGAACTGAGACAATGCAGCACATTAAAGAGAACAGCACAAAGTGTTAAAGTTAGCAAGCCAAAAATGAATTTTTTTTTAATACCAGAAGTTTGTGAAGGTACTTACATACTGCTGATTTCCAAAACATTGTAATGAAGGCCATCAATTGAGTGAGTGAGGGAGGGAGAGCAGAAGAACATTTTACTGTACACCTTAAAACTGTTATGATTTCATAGTGTACAAAGCATACAGGTAAACAACACAGAATAGCCTTTCTCACTCCCAATGGGGATGAATATATCGTATTTTCTGACACTTTTCTTCTGGCTATCTTGGGAACCAGAGCTGCAAACAGCAGAGCCCAACTCTTCCTCATGGCATATATGAGCACTGACATTAAGCCCATTCAAATCCCTGTTTTAAGGTCTCCTGTCTTCCCTGATGTCCTATTGCTGATATGACAGTTATCTATTTGGGGCAATGGTATTTCACTGTGTTGAAAGCACTCTCTTCTGCTGGCAGGCTGCTCACTTCAAAACACACTCATTTTCTAACCTTCTGGCTGGAAACAAGACTTTGAACTGAGCATTCCAACCAAGGACTTAAAATACTAGTAATTGATGTTACAGTTCAGGTGCTATGAGTATTTTCAATTAATTGCAAACTATTATATAAATGTCTCTGTGGAGTCTCTATGTCATCAGGCTAGGATACTACAGTAAAGAAATAAATAAAAAAAATAAAAATTTAAAGAAATAGTGTTTGCTGGGAAGGGAACAGCAGATACATAGCAGTGTCTCCGTTTTTAATCAGCAAAGGTGGCAAGTTGCCCTGCTCTGCAAACCTGCAGTCTTCCACCTACACAGCATATTTTCATTATATGGGCTGAACTCAAGCTGAAAGCAAAAACAGTCAAGCAGTTACTGATGTCAGATGGCTTTAAACTCATAAAATACACATAATACTGCCAGACACAAAGTACTTCAGATGGCCTCTCTGCCTACAAGAAAATATGAATAATTCGTTAAAGAAAGCACACAAGGTATAGTGTGCCAACTATATTTTCATGCAAAATGTACACAGAACTCCTCCTTCCCCCCAACTGTCATGAAAGTGACAGATTAGTAACTCAAAGTGTTTGTTGCTATTAATTTACTGCAAGAGTGACATGAGCATTACCTTCAGTGCTCATGTCTGCAGTTGGCAGCCAGACATAGGCAAGACCCTCTTCCTTATACAGTTTCATGAGGATTTCAGGGCTCATGGGTTCTGGGTAGCGGTTGCAGCCCCAGGAATTTTGAACAATGTCAGATTCAGTCTGGAAGTTCATCACAGCTGTAACACCCAGCTCGTGCTTCAGCTTGATTGTCACGTGCTCCAGCTGCCGAGGGCAACTTCCCAGCCAGATGTTTGGCAGAATCCTAGCATTGAGAAAACATTGCAGTGGGATTGATTACAATATCTTAAGGAAACTGACGAGTTCAGCAGTGTTCCAGTTCCAAACCTGCTTGATATCATCACATAAACACTGCTAAGCACAGACTTTTCAGGTCAGGCAGTAACAAACTTCTTGTTTCATTACAACTTATTTTGTTACAGTTGGGTTGGTGATGTCTGATGCTGGGGATCAAGCTCCCTACTACCACAAAGAGCCAGATGAACTGGAAAAAAATTTCAGAGCATAATTATAGCACAGGTCTCCAAGGCACCATTCACCACTAAGCTTGCAGTAGAAGCTTACTAACATCAGGGATTGGAATTAAAAAAACTCTGAAGACTTCAGTTTCTTCACTATGAAGTGTGCAATTTGCATACACACACACACACCCCCTATACAAACACCCAGTACAGGAAAAAAAAAAAAAAAAGAAAATAAAAGAAAAAAAGAAATAAAACCAACCAACCAAACAAAAAAACCCTAAAGAATTCACATGATCCAGAAATGCATTACTTTAGTAATAAGTCAAACATAAGTCTTCCAAGTCTTTAGCTACCACTATAATGAGGGAAGTAAGGGAAAAAAAGCATTTTGAACTACCCTTCTGTGATGAATCTTAAAAAATTATGAGTAATTTTCTTTTAATTTTTCTCTGATCTCTTTGAGTCCAGTGGGAATCAAATACAGAATTACAATACATGTTAGCTTCTCTCAAGGCCTGAAGGGCCAGAAATTTTTCAGGAAAACAAGAATTTTTTTGTAGGATGGGAAAGTACCAGAAATACGGTTGTTTATCTAAATCAAACTTCAAGACTTCTATGGTTTTCCCATTGCTAATTATCATAAAACTCTTGTATACTTCAACAGATGTTGACATTATAAACTGAATATTAAGAAACTAGTTTCAAATGAGGGGTTTTAATATGCACATGCAATTAAAATGATGGCATCTACAATGGATTATTCAGATGCTCAAATTATTAGTGATCTACTTTAATTTCTTTATGTTACCATTAACTTCGATTTTGAATGGGCAATCCACAAACTAAACAAAGTATCCCTGCATTTAACATAAAGCTTTGCAAACTTTATTAACTGCAAAAAATCTGTAACATTATTAACTGCAAACTTAGCAAACACTATTAAATGCAAATCTACAACAAAATCAAGATCCTCAAAAATAAAATGTCTGCCATGCATGTCTTATGATCTTTCTCAGTTTTAGCCTCAGCAACAAATAAAGAAAGTTTCATGTTCTTTCAGGAACCTATAAACCACTCTTAAATCACCAGGTAGCTATTTCTATTTTAGTATCACAGTAATAAGTACTAGGATTTAATTAAGACTTGCAATTGACTGTATTATTAAATCCTGCTATAGTAGTACTGCAGTACTATCAAAAAGAAAAATTCAGATCCAGGAGGCAGTAATTATTATTGTTTCCTGTTTGTAAGCTGCATCCATGGTGAGTTGCATACACAAACACAGCCTTTGGCTTTAACAGCCCCTGTTGCAATAGGATAAAACACTTAATCTCAATATATGGTAACTGAGACCCATTTAAACAAATATATTACATAGCAAATAACCATTTCAACCATATTCCAACAGTGAGATCACGTGAAAAGATTTGACTTAGTTGTTGTTTCACATACATGTTCAAGAATTGCCCCAAATCCAACATAACCAGCTCAAGCATTGTCACTGATCAGAGGGATGGGTGAAGGTGCACTGCAACAACTGCTTCACTGCCCCCCTTCCCAAGTACCAGCCCCACAGCAGCCCCCAGCCTAACCTGAGCAAGTGACTGCTGTCAGGATTCTGCCACAGGAACCTGCCACGATGATTAGAGCATTTCAAGGTGCTGAATGTAAGCTACAGTGCCCTAACAGATGCTGATAAATGGCTGGAGAGGAGCAATGCCCACAAAA
Source organism: Rhabdornis inornatus (assembly GCA_013397075.1). Lineage (NCBI taxonomy): Eukaryota > Metazoa > Chordata > Aves > Passeriformes > Rhabdornithidae > Rhabdornis > Rhabdornis inornatus. The sequence continues at coordinate 1,678,804 of VWZS01003250.1, read as the reverse complement.
CTCCATTCCTGGGACAGAGAAATGGCAATATCACTAATACCTTGTGACAATATGAGGATATTATTTCAAGAACAAGAACATTATTACCCTCCCTTCAAAGGCTTTCCTGGTGACTCATACATATGTAATTCAATTGATACTTTGTGAAACATCTAATGCACTAAATTACCTTGATGGGAGAAGAAAATGTGTGTTTTCTAGGACTTGATTGAATTAAAAGTGACTAAAGCATTCCTGAGATAAATAAAATTCTGGGTAGTACTCTTGCTTACTGATAAACAAATGCTTTATAATTTTTTCCCACAATGATTTTTTAATGGGTGAGCGTCACAGCTGTGCTACCTGCAAGACCCCTGGGATATAGACCATTTGTTTATTTTGTTCTTGCATCCTAACAGGTCTTGTACATGACAAGACCTATATTGCACAACACCAATTGCATTTACTGAACAATCTGGAGAGTTTACCAAATTTTTTTCACTTTCTTTCCCCATAATTAATTAAACAAGTGGAGGCATACAGAGAACGACCTAAGAGATGTATTTAGGACAGGCAATTCTTGTGAATTAATTTTATGACCAGGTCCTAAAATTTAACCTTTGAGAGGATCAAGATGTAGCCTTGACCTTGGCCTACAAGCCCCTTATCTGTAATTCTTGGTCTTGCTGGCCATGGCTTAACCACTCTTTTACCGTGCAGAAAACAGTACTGCAGAGCTGTCCTATCAGCCAGTTTATGTAAAAGTTCTAGGATAATCCTACTGCATAGTACCTATATTTCTATTTGGCTTTATCTAGTTCAAACCTTACGTTTTTCTGACATCAGAAGGAAGGAATAAAAGGGGTTAGTGCATGTGCGAGTACAGAGACTAATGGAGAGTTCAGCAGCTATATTTTATATATTGATTTTTTTGATAGCCCTACTGAGGGCTTCATTATGCTGAGGATCAGGAAAACATACATATTGTACCAAGCAAGAATGTAGTAATTTCATTTTTACATCTCTTTCCTTAATGATATAACTTTTAGTTTTCCTTTTCCACGTGGTCCTTCTTTAAGTTGCCACTGAAATTCAGTAGGTAGCCAGACGTTAGCCACAAGACTATTCAGCATGGGAAAGAGAGCTCTTCTACATTCCCCTCTAAATTGACAAGTTATAGTGCTCTGAGCTCTCTGACAGCCACTGCTCTCCAGCTCACATGTAGGTGTATTCCAGCAGCAGATTATGTGATCCCTAACCACATCAAAAAACATTATGAAATTATTAGTGATCAATAGACCCTTAATCTTTTCAGCCGAACCCCTTTGATGTTCCCAAGATATCAAAACAGGATGGTGTTTTAGCAAAATACTACTTGACATTTTGCTTTAATTTAAAACTTACACTTTTTCATTGTACATCTTTACTCTCTGCATCAAAGATAATAAACCATGTTTGGCTCCAGAAGACATGGTCAATTCAGTCAGAGACAGTTTATCAATGAAGAAATCACCTAGAGTGATTTAAACATCAATGATATTTAGCAATCTTCTGAGATTAAGACTTGTAGATTGTCTATAAACCCTTTCTTTATAGGTACTTTCTGTCAGCTACTTTCAGCCTTCCCTACACTTCACCAGTGGTATGGATACAATATTTACCTACCTTTTAGGGGTCCAATGGATGAATTAATGGGAGAAGCTTGAGGTTCTGGTAACAAGGACTCAATATTAGGCAAATGTTATTCAGTTTATTTTTACAGAGCCCAGACCGAAGGCTGACATATTTAAAACCTGCTTTTTGACTTATAAACTGAGAAAACCAACAATTATTTATCATTAGCACAGAGTGAATATGGAACACCCTGCAAACACTTGTACGCTTCCAGTACACTTAAATTATTTTTAATGATCTAGACATATATTGTGTTTGTTGGCTTCCCCCCAGGACCCTGCACAGTCTAGATTAAAATATAACATTCGGAGTGAATGCATCTAAAATAGCAAATGCATTCCATTTAATCAATGCGTATGCAAATGGTCTTCCCATCCCTAAGGAGAAAATGAGTCTGAGGCAATGAAAAATTAGCATTTTGAAACTTTAATGCTGCAGAGTAATTTTCAGGCTGGTTCACAAAGCATGACGCACGATACCTCTCAATCTTAGTATAGTACAGAACCAGGCCAGCAACTGCAATTGTAGGGATTTGATTCCCAGGGAAGGTGACCTGACCTAGGGGAAGACACCAGGTTACTGCATCAGGCAGTCAGTTCTTCCTCCATGACACCAATGTCTACTCTCCTTCTTCAGCAGCTCCTGTTTTACTTTTGCAAATACTGCCTTGAGACAAACAGATCCTAAAATGCTGAGTTGCAAGCTGGGATGACTCAGGTACTGCTCCCAGTTCTGAGCAATCATCAGTATTCTAGGAGGAGGCATCTTAGAATCTACCCTAAAATCAATCAAACCTCTAAGAGTCACACTTCTTATAGAAAAGAATAGGATTTGGCACTTTAGGGACATATTTCATCAGAATATCTATCAGGTACTGACAGATGTCCTTTTATCCTGATAGCTGCCAGCTTTAATCAAAAGAGAGGACTTTGCCAAACTAAGGAAAAATAGCAGGGTGTTTGTCATTGGTTATTGGCAACAGTGATCCATCAACTATGCCATTTGTTTTTATCAGTGATATTTTTGACCAAGGTCCAGTCTATTATTTTAAATGAAAAGTGATGGATTGAATCATCCCTCAGTGCCAGGTCAAGGTGTAGCCTGTGTTAAAGCTTGCACTCCACTTCGCTTTTCTACTTCCTTAGATCCCATTAAGCATCTGAGGACAGTGAGATAAGTACTAATATATATATATAACAAAACAGAACAATTTAGCTGAAACAGCAAACAAAATAATGATTAAATTGACTCTGTCCTCCCTCAAGACTCTTATTTCCTAAAGGTATAGCATGCAACCACAGCTACATGAAACTTGCAGTAAAACCTCCTCTGCATTCCCAGAAGAGCAACATATATAATTCAGTCAATTTACCCTCAGCATTTTGTGTTGCTTCTAGGCATACAGAGTGGTTTTTTGCACCAAGGTGGTGCTATTACCCTGGTACCGGCACAAGCAAGCAGCCCAAAGGGAATATAGGCCTGAAGTACAACTCAGTTACAGATGATTTTTGCAGCACTTGAACTACTAGCGACTTTCAAATTACACTGCATTCCTATTTCCTTCCCTGATGGCACTGCAGTAGGAACTCATTCAGAATTTTTTTATAAGGTGGATTTTTAATGGAAAATTATGATCTGTCTGAACCAAAAGCTTCATAGAAATTTTCAACTTTCAGCCAAATTCAAACTACTTCAGAGACCAGATGTCTGTTCCCTGTCTCATTTGACACTTTAAAAAACAGATTTCCAGAAGTATTGCCTTTGGCATATTCAAAATGAGAATATAGGAAATCCTACCAGCTATAGCTGAGATGCTCTTTCATCTTTCCTGTATCCTCTGCCTTGTGACAAGGCACATTACTTTAAATGGCAATACCACTGGATTATGATGACCTAGAACTATCATCCGTCGTGCGCTCCTTCTTTTGCCTGTGGCATCCTTCTAACATTTTATAGCAGCTTATCCATAGGTCTGTGTGTGCCTTCCCTGAAGTACCAAATTAGACATCTCTCTTCTGGGCCTTCCTTGTTCTTTCCACTGAACCTGTGACAGTGAGCACTTCCTAAAAATCAGATGAGATTCCTGTACTTTTGTCAGAGCAATGTAGAAACATTACTTAGATTGCTGTCTAATGCCCTGAAATGCATTCACAGAGAAGGATTTTCAAACGACTGGATTCTGTTCTCCAGTGGAAGATCTGAGTATGTTCAAATATTCTTTGATATGTAGAAAACACACTGATTACTATCCTCACCTCAGAAAAAAAATTCTTTTGTCCAATATGAATAGTGTAGTCACAGGTCATACAGACACCTTCTTGTAACCACAATGGACACTAAGAACAGATTATTTCCTTCCAATCTGTAAAATCCTTTTACTTATCTCTAAGTTACTTACACACTCCAATACAGCTTTGCATTCTCCACACATACACAGGCTTGTCACATATTCAAAGTATCTGATCAGTCTTGTTTGCCTTTGGACTCTCTCTCTTTTTGAATATGTTATGCCCAGTACTGAAAAGAGTACACTTCTGAGGAGAACCAAAGATTACTTACTTCTTGTGCTTCAAAGGCTTTATCCTTCTTTATAGTTCCCTGGCAGTTCTTCTACAGCATGTCATTGCTGACCTATATTCAACGTGGGATTCCTTTTTCAACTTAAGATCTTTCCAAACAGATGAACCTACTCAAGGAGAGACCAAAGTTTGCCCAAACCGTTCAATTAGTTTCAATTTCCAGTGGTGTCAAATTAAACTAAATGAATATGCAGCAAAGGAGCAGATGAGATTCACAGTTGATGAGTGCATCTCAGCAGTATGTCTTGGAATAAATAATTTCACATGCATGTGTTTTAAGCTATCTATAATCAAATAGAAAGGAAACAGTACCTGCTGGTAGTGACACTTGGTGAAAGCATTGCTTTATAAAGAGGTCAAAGTGGAAATATGAGCCTGTACCAAGAACTGAACTGAAAGTAACAGAAAATTTATAGTAATGGTCTAAAAATCACTGATCCTATTCTATGCACTCAAACTTTGAAGTTTTTACTAATATTTTATTTTATCGAGAAAGATACAGAAAAATGAAAATATTCAAAATACAGTAGATTCCAGCTTGTGATTTCTTGTGAAAATACTCTCAAATGAGGGCAGACAATAAATAAAAGACAATATATATGAGAAGGGCAAACCAACTGGCTTTATCTAAATAAAAGACATAAGGAATATCAAATTCCATATAGCTTCACCTATAAAGTAACTACCAAGAGGTGAGAAAAATTGCAACATTTTAAAAATAATTTTTTTAGTCTTGTATCTTCCTCCAAAATAGACAGCTTGGGCAGATATCAAAACAGAGGAGTCCCTTGTTTGATCTTGTCCAGGAATCCTGGTTTCACTAAAATCTGTTTAAACAAAGGACAGAAAAATCTCTCAGCAAAATGCTTCCTTACCAATGAAATGATAATGTAGAACTGAGGGGTTATGACACTAACATTTCACTGCATATTGCATAGGGCACAAGGGTAAATGGCTGTGGTCTTAATGCCTTCTCCTGTTGATTTACTGATAAAGTCTCCTTGCAGAATTCAAACTGATGGACCCTTCATGGTGAGAGGCCTGACTTAAGCAGGATTGACTGGGAACAGTCAGATGCACTTGATTTCCCAGCAGAGTCAAGCAGTAATGGCCAGAGCAGGAGAGCAAGGTTTGATGATGCTGTGGTCTAACTCCAAGATAGAATAAACAGGCTTAATAAGATCACTCTTACCAAGAAAGATTAAATAAATGGCCATAACCTTAGAAGAAGCCACCAGAGAAGAGCACTGATTATATATCCTACTAAAACAACACAGCTGCAGACCTTGTAGAAACTACATATATTCTTGAACAAAAAATTGCTCTTACCTAAATGTCAAATGTAGAAGGAGCACAAGTCATTGCTTATAAATTTGTTCTGCTTTACCACTGAAAGACTGCAGTTTATTGGGAAGTTAAGAATTCTACCTCGGGGCTTTAAATGAGGAGAATTAAACAGACTAAAATGTAGTTCCAAGGTGGTTTTTTTACTTCTCCTTCTTATTTGGAACTCTGATGAAAAGCAATTAAGGTCTGGCAAATTTTCTTCTTAGATGTAATTTGAACTACTTATCTAGCCTCTCACATGGGAGCAGACTTGGAATGTAGAAAGAAACACCTGCTTTTATCACTTTAGAACAACACTTTGTCAGCTTAGCAATATGCAAAGTTTCTCAAGCCCTTGAATTCTGAGTCTTATGCTTAATAGCATCTTATTTATTCCATGTTCACAAATCTGTGGCATAAAACTACCTCATTTACTGATATGCCAAGCAAATAAGCCATTAAGGTTTGTCCTCATCCTGACAAGGTGCTAAAAGTAAAGCAGGTAAGAATAATATCAAACCTGTAACTGAAATACAGTATTATCCAGACATCCAGCTACAAAGTGGTTCCAGTGTTGCACTGCCCTCAGGTTCTGCTGTCTAAGGAAAAGATTTCCATAGCATCAGCTTGATGGTACAAAAGGGCACAAAAGATTACCTTCACTTTATCCACCAAGCTGCTCTTGCAACAGGTGCCATGGTGCACTCTTCAGGTGATGAGACACTGAGAAACCATGTCCATGCCTAAGCACAGCACAGCTCTTCTCATTCACAGCCTTCCGGTGCATTCTGTAGGCTGGGTGGGTTTCAGGATTGTCCTGGCTTTGAATTCACCAGGTATACAGAATAAAAGGATCCACATGAGAAAAATTAAAGTCACGTAAATTTTTAGTCTAGACAGATCCACAAAATTTTCTCTTTATGGCAAATTTTCCCCTTCCATAGGAATCCCAAACACTCCCTTGCAAGGAGCATAAGAGCTTTATTAGAAGAAACTCACAAAAAACATCCCGTAAGAACAGATGCAGAGATTGAGGACATTGCTAACATCCTATTCCCTGCCACAGCAGGGAACTTATTTGATGAAAACACATAGATAACTGGGAAGTAAACCACAACCCAGACTGCAAAAATGACAATAATACTTGGATAAGCAGTAGCACTATGCTTGAAAGTCACAAAATAATCCTTCTGTTGCATTCAATACTGGCAGACCACCATCAGGAAAAATAGGATGAAGGAAGAGAAACATCTGGAGAGCCCAGCAGAGAGTGCCAGAAAAATCAGAGTTCTAGAAGACAAGTTTTCAGAAAAAAAACTGAAAGATCCAAGAACAAATATCAGAATTAACATAGTGAGATATTCCAAAGTCAAGTACTCTGCTTCTGGGAAAAAAGGAGTTTCCAAGCATGTATTGAAGGGCTATAGAAGGGCAGGATACTAATTTGTTCTCCAAGTCTTCTGTGGAGAGAACAAGAAGAAATTAACTTAAATTGCACTAGGAAGACTTAAATTGAGATTAGTAAAGCTTTTTAATGGTTGGAATAGTGAGGTAATTGAATGGGAGAGTAACAGGCCTATAGAGTCTCATCACTAAGATGAGATCATATTTTAGATCAGGCTGGATAAACCTGAAATGATTTAAATGTAATTGAGATTAAGTTGGGGCAAGGAAATGGACTGGATACTTTCTGAGGTCTCTTTGAGCCTATGATCTATGATACTATAATCATAAACTTTAATTTTCATTTCTGGTACACTACGTATATTCATTTATCAAGCTCCATCTTGAAATAATTTAGGTTCCTTGTCCTTCCTGCCCTATTTAAAAGGTCATGCCAGAATTCAGACATCATTCCTTTGATGACAGAAACCTTGTTCTAATTTACACTCTAAATTCATTCAGAAGCAATTAATATAAATTTGATCTTAAAGAACATTAGATTTCAGTAATTCTTCTTCCCACTATGTAGTAATTCCTGAATAGCTTTTACAAATAGTAATAGATCCTCTTTCTTAGTCATCATTAAACTATGCTGTCTATCCCAGGCACCAGAAGTAGTCAACCATGGTAGCAGAGAGTTTCTTTCAAAACAATTTATTTTGCTTCAACTCCAGTGGCATAAAAGCTACACATCCTGTGGAAAATACTCTCATTCATGGCATATTTGTTCTCCAGATACAATAATGGATCAAATTTATCTAATTATGTCTCTAAACTATGCTCACATACTCCAGTAAGTTCAGTGGAATTGCTGTTACCAACCTTGCAGTACATTCAAATCTATGCAGAGAAAAGACCCACAACATAAATTCTTCTCCCTTCTTCACATCATTCCATTAAAAAGCTTAAAGAAGATTAATTTATCTCATATACATTTTTTATAATCTATTTTGTCTCTAGTTTAGATATGATCTAAAGTAATGTGGTCACACAAGACTTTATGTACATAGCCAGAACTGAAATGTGGAAGATTAAATGTTATTCTCCCTGTATTCAAAGTGAAATATATTATGTCACATTTTTCTATGCATTTCTGCTGTGAAGATAAGAAAGTAATGAATCACAAGCACATCAATTGCCTTGTAGGGCAGGGTGTCCAGATCTACCCTTAAAGGACTTTGCCAGAATTTATTTTCAAACATATACACAGGGTTTCAACTGATGCCTAAGGAGCACACTGTATGCAGCAGAAAGCAGGATCTGCCTTTGTAAGGAATGACTCTTCTTGTACTTTCATTTTTTAAACATTGTCTGAAAGCAGACAGTGTGCCAATTACAAAAATACAGCCTGAGAAGAGAATCAGGTTCCAAGGCTTGTACTGAACAATCTGGAAAGGACTCCTCAATTGGCTTGTGAGCATTAATGCCTAAATGCTCCAATTACAGGATCTTGTCTCATGCAACCATGGTTGCCAATGGTTACTTCCTACATATGTCTCCGTTAGACTGCCAACATTCCCATTTGTTTTGAATTAGAACAAATACCCGGAAACACAAGAACAACAAGCTGCTAAACTCAGCCAGACTGCAATAAGCCATGAATCTCTTGGCATTAGGAATGGGAATTTCTAACATTAATGCTTAGCAATGGGAATGAAGCCACTACTGGCACCTGTAAGTTAAATCATCTCAACAAAATTGCCTTAAACTGCTACAAATGAACTTAAAGTTAGTGCCCAAGAAGATTCAGGAATCATTGGTAAAAATACATTTTGTCTTCTTTCAGAGTTTACCTATTAGCAGCTGCTTAGGAGTCTAGATTGGAGAAACTATAAAAGACAAATCCAATTCTCAAAATGTAGCATTTCAGATCCAATGGAAATACAGTCCAATGCTTCAGAAACAAGTATATATTCATGAAAATTGCATAATTGCAAAGCACGGATTATTGCTAGGTGGCCTTGTGATCCACATGGCACCATATGCACATATACAAAATAATGTAATCTCTCAGAACTCCAACAGTCAGAGAAAGATGCATATTCATCCCTTGTGGTACCATCTGAAAACAGCCTTGATGAGCTCTGTATGTGTGTTCATTCCAATTTATCCAGAATTTCTAAACCCACATTGGTTCATTTATTTGAATTTTAAAGAGGGACAGATACATACTAGAACAGCACAGGCTGGGGGACAACATCCTAGAAATATGGAGAAAAATTGAATTAATGCCTCACCAGAGTCAGCTACATAAACATCTAAAATAAGGTGTTCTCACAGCAAAGTCAAATCAGAGGAACAACACATGTATAATGCTACCATGATAAAATTGTCATTTTAGCTAGTGTAACTGGTTACTAGATTCTAAAGATAAGATTAATGACCCTGGTGGATGAGTAGCCAACATCAAAAGTTGAGGCTGGGATGGTAATGGAGCTACTGAGAGGCCCCAGAAGAACCTACGTGTGTCTTTTTAACACAAAACTATCAAGTACAGTGGAATGTATCGAAGAAGTCTTGGATGACAAAATGGGAAAAAATCATGAGAGTTAAATTTATGAACAATCAATGCTGCAGTTTTTATTGAAGCTCAATTACTGCCATGAATTACCAGGAGTTCTCTATTTCTTATTTTTTTTTTTTCTTTCAGATTTCTTTATTTTCCTAGCAGTATCATTATACCTGCTTGGAAATTGAAATTTCAAGCATTTGAACAAATATATTAAAGTGATCTACTATTACTAAAGTTTGTCTAAATGTTTTTACATTATCAGCTGAAGCTTGACTTTGTAAATTTGTTAAACACACTGGATAGCCTTACTACGAAGACCACAGATACATTTGAGAAACTTTTTCCTCCTTTTATCTCACCATATTGAAGTAACTCAGCATTATAAGGAAGCTGAGAAATTCAGTCTTCTGCAGTGAAAGCAGTGTTTAACATCCTTTAGGACTGGTCTGCACACAGCCAACCCTTCAAGCTGGCAGCCAGGCCACAGAAAGAAGGAACATTGGAGAAATTACTTTGTTAGGGAGGCTGCATATCCTCCTTATCAGATTATCACCTTGAGAAAATGAAGGCACTGAATATAACTGTTCTGAAGAGCTTTTAAAAAGCAGTCCTGGAGAAGTTGGTTAAACTAAAAAATAATAATTAAAAAGAAAAGGTTCTAGAAGCCCACCAACATCCACCCCATGTACTAGTGCCCAGCATCCAGCCCCTGAACTGAATGACAGTCATAGAGTCTCCTTGCTGACTCACAGCTGATGGATGGGAGGGAAGAGGAGGGAAGGAAAGGGGAGAAAGGGAAAAAGTAAGCAAGCACCTATTTAATTATTGATTTTTTATATATTCAACATTTTCTTGTATCTGTATTTTGCCTTTATCCTCTTCTTGATGCTTAAAATCATATATTCTATTACTAGGCTTTTCACATCAAAGAAAAAAGACATTTCATTTTAACTTATAAACCATGCTGTCTACTGAACCAATAGAGAGGAAATCCACATTTCTAAAAGCCTGGCAATGTCTATGACATTTGACTCAATTTTTATCACAGTTCATGGGAGGACACACATTAAACTTCTGAACAACAGCAGGGATTATGTACCTGACTCCCTGAAATTAAATTTCCCAAAGTACAAGCATTAAAGGAGGGAACAAGAGATTTTCAGTTCAGCCTCTTAATATGTTCCCTGGGAAGACAAATGCAGTTCATTTCTTTGTTGGGTTTTTTTTTCTCACAGAGAGAAAATTATATATGAGAAAACACAGCAACAATTTTATAATCTCTATTTACTCTTGGGAAATAAAATACTTATGTTTCTGAGAAACACTTCACAGGAACTAGAGCTATATTCCAGTTTCCTTTTTAATAAAAAAATTTATCCTTTAAGTAGGACTCTTCATATTTTCATATGGAGGCACATTTTTTAAATTATCTTGTAAATATCCAGAGCATTTAAGCATGAAAACTTGAATTTACTCAGCTTTTACAAAAATTATTGAAGATGGAGGTGGAACTCATAACTTAATAACTATGGCCTGCTAATGTTTCAAACGAAGTATCTTTAATGATTTTCCCATTTCGTTTTAAATAACTATGCAGTTGTTTATTTCAGATTTTCTTGACTTTCAGATCACCTGTTTCAGAAATATAGTATATACTGAGCAAGTAAGTAAACACCAAACCAGCTGGTGGTAATAAAACATCTGATAGCATCACTTTTCACATTTGGGGACTAAAAACTCTGTTGCTCTTAGACTTTTTTTCTGTAAGAGTCAGCCTCAGGCTGGCTGGGCCAATCTGCCCTAGCATCTGTGCCTGCAAAAAAATCAGAGGATGGGGAGGCAGAGAGGGTTTACTCTGCAAACACACATCCCTGGTTCAACAGGTTCACCAGGTGTAACTTATGGAGTTGTGTTAGTGAAGTTTTTCCAACAACAACTAGCAATCTGAATTCACTCCTTCCTGGTAAGGTAAATAGCAATAAGGATGTGTACACAATCTCTGCTTTTCAGAAAGAGTTCTGCTATCTTCCGATAAACTGTATTAAGAAATGCCAGCAATTACCCAGCACCTAATAAATGCATGTAAAAGCTAGGAGGAAATAAATATCTGCAAGACAACTGGAACATCATCTTCAGTGAGAGAGTGATGCTGCCCCTTCCTTGTCATCCCAGCTGTGAGCTAAATTGCCCAGGATTTCACAATCTCAGTCAATTTCATTCACAGCCGGCAACAGCAGCAAATTGCTTTCCAATGGAGACAGAACTTTACTCAGTCACTGACAGCCTGAATGTTAAAGAGTAAAGAGGCAGGAAAAAGGGCTGAAAACCCTCAGAAGAAATATGGACAAGCGGCAGGGAGACACAGTAAAACACAGAGGGAAATTAGAAGCAACAATAGTTTCTACTCCCTAACAGTGATACCCCACACAAAAGTTATACTTACTGGACTATCAACATTTTTCTGTTATATCCCACAGAGAAAAACAGAACTACATTTACTCCTCCAGGTTTTTCCATGGAGGGTTATCTTCCTTCTGTTTTTTTTTACTCCCAGAATGACACAGAATTGTTGGGAGTGACGTAGAAAAAAAATGAAGACACACAAAGGACAAAAAACAGAATTAACCTTTAAACCATTTTATAAAAGGTGATTCCCACTGGTAAGTAAACAATGGTTCTAGTTTTTATTAGTTTCAGAGTGCAGCTCAGTAAAATAAAACAATATTCAAAGGAGTAGTCAGATATCCTAGTTTATGGGATAAGCATATCAAAAAATGTGCCTTAGAATATTTTCATTACTTAATGTATAAAATTACCAGACAATTTACAGTTAGAGCCCCAAGTACTGAAATCAAAGGATGAAGTCTTATTGATGTTAAGTCCTTTTGATCAGGACTATTTTACTAGAACACAACCAATGAATTTTGTTCCAGAGCTCATTATTTCTTATTCTTTTCTCTAATATCACGAGCATTCTCTAGGCACAGGGGACAGTTAACTCTCAGATTTTAATATTAATTATGCTAATCTCTGTAGACATCATCACCTCTTCTCTTAATTCATAATGTAGGCATAAAATATCAGTGCAGCTTTCTATTGCAGTAGCCCAGGTCACTGCCCTCTAGGGGGTTTTTGTGACAGCTTATTCTTTAAAGCCTTTTTTATAGTTCAGTAATAAAAAATAACTAAGAATTACATTTAAAACAAAAAGGTATTTTATTTTGTGAATTAATTACAACCAGTAAAAAGAGAAATTAAAGACTAAAAAAAAGTGCTCTCTCTTGTATTTTTTCAAGATAATTCTAATTTCATACTGAACCAAATATACTCAACCAACTTCTTGTTTTCCACCTAATTAAAGATGCATATCAATCAAGTAAATGCTAATTTTTCCCATAGAAGGAAATTCTGTGCTAAACCAGCAAAATACTGCTCTAGTGCCTCCAAAAGGTAAAAAAGAAGCATCTCTATTTTGCCCTGGATCATTCTTCATTCACTCACCTATCTACATTAACATGAATACACATCTTATGTGACTCTCATGATCATTCCCACTCAACACCTAACTTAGGCTATAAACTATATTACTGGCAGTGTTATGAGAAACTGTCTAACCAACAAGCCACAAAACATTTGTAAATACTACATCATAAGTTGTGTTTTATTTGCAATCATTGAGAAACAAAAATAACATTTCCAAGCATGGGAGTCAATTTTCTTTTATCATTATCCTAATTTTGTCTTAGAGAAAAAAACACTGATGATAGCAACACATTTGTCAACTTCCCAATCACTCCATAAACATGAAATATTAGTATTTAATGACCTATATATATAGAACTTTTTTTTCACCAAAAAAGGTACTAAAGAAACCTGTATGTCAACAAATTGTTGTCAGGGCCCAAGGCTACTTTCATGTAGTGACTTCCCTGATTGTGGATTGCTAGTTCTGTATTTTCCTCCAAAATGTTTAACAGCCATACAATACCACAGTTATAGATTAGCTATCATTGTTATCTCAGGAATTCACTTATGCATTCCAGTTTATCTGCATTTTACATGCAAAACATGTAAAAATTATTTTCCTTTGTCAGATTTAAGAAATATGACTCACAAAAAGCACACACCTAAAATTAGTCTGAAAATAGGAAACTAACTAGATGGCTTTTCCTATCGGATAGTCATTTCCACAGCACCTAATTCTGCCAACAAGCATCATTGTCTTCAACATATTATTTAAGGATTTTGTAATTTCAGGTGTCACTCCCTCTCTTGCTCTTACGTAATGCCTTTCTTTCCGAGAAACCCAGATGTTTTTACATAAATAATAAGGTATACTTACCCTATAATAAGGTTTTTTATATATATATATATACA
>VWZS01003250.1:1650298-1664888 GCA_013397075.1 Rhabdornis inornatus | reverse complement strand
CACCTTATAATATAAGGTATACTTAAGGTATATATCTACAAAATAGGAACTTACACCTTTCACAAATGGAACTGAAACAGGGATAATATGGTCCAGATTAACAAATTTTCTGAAGTCATCTTCTCCCAGAAAAGACTACAATAACTCTAATTTGCTTTGGAAAATTACTGCATCCTAAGTGAATTCTCCTGCAATTTGAAGCCATCTTATTGCAGTAATAGCTAACACAAAAGAGAAACTGATTGGTTTGTTGTTTTTTTTTCCCTGAATCAGATTTTGGTTAAAGGTATCATTACATCTCCAAACCAAGCGAATACTAATGCCATGGAGGTATCAGTCATGACTCTTAGCTGTGGGAAAGCTCAATTTCACATTTAGAAGAAATTAGTTCAAATCCTGCTGTGCTTAAAAACCACATTATATACTCTCCTACCTGAATGATCAACACAAAATGAGTTCTCTAAATATAAGTTTAAACGTAAGTTTACTAAATTATGAGTGATATATCTACATCAAATAAGAAAAACCTGATTCCTCAGAGCATTGTTGTTAGCCTCAGCATAATGCAAAATTGGTTTTGGCCCCAGCCAGAAGCAGGCTCTTCTCATCCTGCTGCAGCCCATTTAAAGCAGAAGCTCGTGTTTTATGAAGAAGCAAGATGGCAGCAAAGCTCTGAGCAACTGTTTCTAATTGTGATTCAACAGAGGATAAATAAAATCAGTCCCAGGGCTCATATGGGAAGCCCCTTTGACAGAGGAAAACCTTCCTTTCCCATTATGTCACACATGGCAGCCCTATTAAGTGGACCAACATAGAGGATGGGCTCACATCACAAGTTTTCATTGCTGAATCACTTCTTTCCAGCCTCCACCACTCTGTAAAGATCTTACAAGTGGTGACAGGACTCAGAATTTGTGGTCATAATCCTCCCAGTGCTGCCTTCACTACAGCATGGAAAAAAGTAATCTTAGCAGGAAAACCATGATCTGCTCATACTCTGAGATTTAACTGTAAAAGCAGAGGGACTGTCTTTTTGCTTCTGTTTGGATTGTTGCTTTTTTGCTTTGGGGAGGATAGGGGGCATATATGTTTTTTCAAAAAATTATTTATTATATTAATCTTCATAGTACGCCTCTGAATCAATAAAACCATTGCAAAATAAAGGCATTTTCATCAGCTCACTTCAGCTGCTCTGCCAACAACAACAACAAAAAAATCTAAAATAGCTAGTATTTTTGGGCTGCTTTATTATAACCAGCAGAATGGTGAATCCACCCCCAACTGTCAATAATTAAAAAAACATTTAGGCAGAATATCTTCAAAGTATTAGAAGTAACTATGTGACATGAGTATGTTACAGAGTATGCTTACTTAATATAGCTAAAAGAAATGAGAGAAGAATTACTAAGATGTACATATAAGGTTGCCTTTCAAGGAAGGTACATGTGTGTGAGAAAGGAATGAAGGAGAAGAACTTCATCTGCAAAAGACTCAACAGCTCAGAAAATTTACTTCAAATATTCTCTAGCAGTATCTGCAGCTTTTTACCTAATCTTTGAAACACATAGTCATGCAGATAAGGTGGCATGAAATGGATCACTGCTGCCTCTGGAAACGAAGATAACTTAGCCTTTGGTACTTAGATATTCACTTTCTGACAGCTGTTTTTCTTTCTCAAAAAATTTCTCTGCCAAGCAAAGATTATTTGGGATTGACAAATCTGTGCTTTGGAATAAACAAGATCTTTACTCTGATAGGATGCTGGAAACAGATGTTTGAGATCCATATAACACTGTAGTCTATCAGGTGTACTACATAACTAGAGGGGGTCTCAGGGAAAATGTCCCACAAATACCTACATGTGCCTGACAGCGTTTATGAATCCGTGCTATTCCAAAAGATACCAAGGGGAAGAAATCTTTCCCTCACACACTGCAAGTCTAATGGGGAAAAGACAATTGCTCTTCCTACCCTGTGAGAGGGTGGAGATAAAGAGAATAAAGATGGTGAGTTTGGTGTAGCTGATAAAGTGGTCTGGAAAACTTCACACAAAACAATGCTAAGCCTAATGGAAGTACATGGTGGTTTGATTTCTTAAAAAAATGCATATCCCTTTGGGATAACTAACTGCTCTGTAATGCCTGTGGCAGATCAGGACTGCCAGCATTCACACAAATATCATCAACCCACAAACATCCTGCTGTGTCAATTGACTAGAGATGGGGAAAAAAGCTACACAGGGTCCCAAATTCCTCAGTGCCACTTTGTTAGCCACCAGTGCTCAGCCTATTGTTCTAAACACAGCTTGCGCTTCATCTGCAGCCCTAAAAAGGTTGGTGCCCTCCCTGACCTTTACTGTCTCCTAATACAAGCCAGGATGCTTTCACCAGTGGGACAGTGGACTCAAGTGAACACTACGGAATATAAACATTTTAAGGCTTGTCTAAGTTTTAGTATTTTGTTAAATACATGCCCAGAACTGGAAGTCATCAAAAGCAGCTGACACTAATGCAGTGCTGTCACATGAGCGACAACACGTCACCAGTAAGTTCTGGTGCTGGATTATATTATTTTTGTTTCCCAGGACATATTCTTCAGTACAATCATCCCAAACCAAACACATAACATACATGCAATTTTACACGTGTGTATAGACAAGCATTTGAAAATGACTATCCAAAAATTGCCACAAAACTTTTTCAGATGTGATGCAACATAACAGACCTGTACAGGGTACAGGTATCCTTGAATTTAGGATCTGCTAAGCTGACATTTAATTGCAAAGAGGTGCCCAAACTTTGTTAAAGTTTACTGTTACATACATAGAAACATTCACTACTTCAAATGCAGTTTTCAGATATGCCAGTTAAGATTTTCTGTTTGTAACATTTGACACCAGCCAAAATCTGCACGTTTCTTTTACCTGGAGTAATGGATAGCTTGATGTCCTGCGATATTAAAATAGAAATCAGTTGTGTGTTTCATCTCATCAGTATGTCCAGAGACTTCAATCCAGTGTGCTATTGGGAGGCAGTAAACTCCGTCTACTATGTTGCTCTGGTTGTAAACAGAACTTCGATCATGGTGGGGCCCATTACCTAGAACAGAAGAAAGGACAGTTGCAGGCTGTGCATCTGGATAATCTTAAAAAAAAAACTGTGGGGAGATTCGAACTGAGCATTCAAGGCCAGGAGTGGTGCTTCCTGCTTCTTCAAACTGCATTATTAACAACTGAAATAGCGGCAACAGAAGCACTGCCAAAAAGTGAATGTTCAGCACTAAAAATTTTGTAGATTATTTTTGTAAATGTATTTTAATTTAATTATTTACTTTAACCCCCCTACAATATTAAAAACTCCCAAATCACCTAAAATTTAAGGAATAATTAATGTCTTTTAAGTTCTTCATTTGATGTCTCACAGTATGTGACCTCAGTGTTTCATATTCTTGCTCAGTGACCTCTCTCTAGGGTATCAATCTTGCTGTGTCTCAGACATGCCATGGCAACCTGACCTTGGTTCAGGCTGACTTCTATGGAAGTTGCCAAGATACAGGAAAGACCTCAAGAGAAAGTTCAGAGGACAGGCATGCATGCTCAGAAAGGCAAAACTACAAAAAAAGGAAGGACTGATGACAGGATTTGTTACCAGCTTAAGGCTTCAAGAGGAAAAACATCAATGTGGAAAGGCATCAAAGCCCAAAGAAGGTGGCAGACAGCAACCTAGAAACAAGGCAGACTTGTTTAAAGGGGCAAAGAAGGGTTGCCCTTTTCCACCTCATTCACAACTGCCTGGCCAGCAAGGACTCTTCAGATTCTTGTTGCAGACCAGACACATACAGGTATCTAGCCAAGGAGTTCATCAAACCCTATCTTTTCTTTTATGTTTGCAGACCGACCCACACTCACTTTGTTGTCTTCAAATGCATGTCTCACTTTGAGAGTCTGTTCATACACAGAAGTTGCCCAAAGTGACCCACAGAGAGGGAGTCACAATTGCAATGGTGAATGACCACAACTACCTTAAATGGCCTACTTTAAAGTAAGATACTTTTTCTTACGATTTTCCTCTAATATTCATTACCCCCTCTTCTCTTACAGTAGTAATGTGAGCTTTAGTCAGAAATCCAGTTTTTAATACCATGCCAGAGTAAGCAACTTGAATTGAAATGGGTCATGTCATCAGTCAAAAGGTTATCTAGCCTCCAAAAATACAGTACATGTACATTCTCCCCCCACCACCATTTTTACATACTTATTGTAATACTAATTGCCATGTAGGAATAATTATCATGCAGATCAGAAGTGACCTAGTCAATGGCTTGCTTAAGCCTGTTACACTTATACATCATTAATGATGTTAAAATATTTCTGAGAAAAATTATGCCCAAAGGAATATCTTCAATTTCACATTGCACATAAATGCATGACCAGTTTTCAAGCACCACAGCTAGGGAAATTTGCTAGAGCAAGAGCATTTTGGGACATGTATTAATGCAATGATTAGAGAGTAAGAATAACATTTAAGAGGAAAACTCAAACCATCTCCTTATTTCTAGGTGACATGCAGGCCATTTTATCATAATTGTGAAGTATTATTATTTACGAAAATGAAAAATAAAATATGAGGCGGAAAACTATTTTCTCTTTCACACTGCTGAGCAGTTATGCATTGCAGTTCTTTATTATTTTGATTATAAATAACATAAGCAAGATCAGTAGAGTTTCAGAAGCTACGTATCTTACCACTGTATTTTTATCTCACGTTTCTAATTGTTTACATATCCTTAACACTTTTAAACAATATGAGAAGACAACAGCATGCATCAACAAATACAACAGTGTAACAAAATCTATGGATGTTCATAACTTTTAATTAATGACTTCATGCATTCAGCAAAATACAGCCACACACAGCACATCTTGCCTTCCCCATTGTACTCTGCAACAACTGTTTGTAGTGATGCACATGACTGTGGCCATGACCTGCCGTCACAAGGCTGTGTCTGATCCTGACCCTCACATGCTCATGGATCCATGTCCTGTCCCAGCCTCAGGCTGTCCCCAGGGAGATGCTTGGTGCTCAGGGCTGGGGCTGCCCTCGTGCCCCTGGCTGCCTGCTCCTGACTGCCAGTCCCATGGGGTGTCTCTGCAGTCCCAGGGAGCTGCCAGCCCTCACTGCACCCTTTGGCAGTTTTGAACCATATGTTCTCAGGATTTCTGGCTTTTTTGCTACTCCCAGCCCTGTGTTTCCTTGTATGCAGGTACCCACCATGTGCTTCCTACTGCCCCACTTCCAGTTGCTGCTGCTTGAGGTGTGTGCACTTCTGCTACCTGCCAGTTTTACAGATCATCATCCTTCTCCTTTTCAATTCTTGTCCCTTTTTTGCTTTCCTTCCTTCTCTATGACCTTCCTCCTCTCTGCCTTCTTAAGTACTGCAACCTCCTTGCCTTGTAACCGTACCACCTTCACCATCATTAATTCTCTTAAATAGCCTACAACCACATATGGAAATGGGGACAAGAGTAAGCTGCCATGAGATGTTTATTTTATTTGTTCCCTCAAACAGGTTTGGTCAAATCTCATTCTGAAACACTTTCTTCTGTAATCAATATTTATTGCTGTTGATTTTTCTGCACCGCTCAGCCTCAGCCTTCCCGCTGTGGCTTACAGTCAAACCTAAATCTCAAAAGGTATGGTTCTGGTTTGCCTTCAATAATCAGGTAAACAGGAGCAGCTTGTGTTCATATCATATTTCATGAGAATTGCCTAGCTCTTTACTACTCCTTATGTTGTATACTGATCTATGAATTAAACAACTTTCCTACTGAAATAAGACATCTGTGCAACAGATTGTACATCAACATATTTTCAACATATACACATATATTCACATGTAATATAGCTTCAGACAGGAAGGAGAGAGTGCTACCATCTTCAATAAACACTAATTTAGGAAAGAGTATGATCAAAGTGGGTTGTGTTCAGAAAGCTGAATTCATTGCACTTCTTAAGGGAACTATGAAAATCTGCGAATACCAAAAAAGATCAGGTTTCACTACCCAGGTAACATCCACATGATTACACAAGTGCTTCTCACCAGTTCATTTCACAATATACATTTAACAAGTTTTGAATTGAGAAAAAAATTGTTTTAGTAGTCTGCATCATGCTTCTGCTAGCACAATTTGTCACAGGAAATCCACCATACTTTGGATGCCATAAGACAAGAATGCAATTTTTATAGTATTTCTACTTTTCTGTTCCTAGAGACAATAATAAAGCTAAGAACATCATATGTTTCATCCAACTCCTCATCTTTGAAAAAAACAAAAACAAACACAAATGTCCTTTGAGAAAGGGATCACACGATAGCAAATATATGGTTTTACAGCTAAACCTATTTCTATATCAGTATTTTTCTTCATCTTGTTTTTTTTCATATTCCAAGTGGCAAAGCATAGATTTAATTATTTATCTTTGGGAAGCAGATACACAATCAACTGAAAACATGTAAAATTCAACCATAAAAAGGGATAAGTTAAATATTTGAATAGTACTGATCTTCCTGTTAATTGATCATGTTGGCTTTCCTAATTAAAGAAGAAAAGCATTTTGGAAGAGTTTATTAGAATATACAGGTCCTAGTTTAACCTCTAGGATAGCATTTTTTTCCCTTTAATAAGGTCCATATTTTTTTTATTTAAAACCTATCTTTGTGATTCTTCACAGCAAAAATGCTTATCTGAAAGAAAAAATCAAAATAAGTTTCTAGGAATTAAATTATAGTTTTTCATTGCTTTTGCACTTGTTGCTTTGTACCGCAGATGGTTTTGCACAGAATCCACTGACAAAGGGAATTGCTGGAGAGCAGAGACTAGAAGAGGATGTTCTGAAATTCAATCTAAGGAGGCGCAACCACAAAAAACATAGAAAAACCTGCTGGTACTATTTTATTTACAGCTGTACTGTAGGGATGAAATAAGTATAATCCGACAGTCTGCCAAAAGCACAGACTCACCTTGACACAGAAGAGAACTACACACAGATTGCACAAAATAGTGGGGAGATTATCAGCTTGATCTTAAAAGATAATAAACAAAATATGGGTCAATGAAACTTCTCATCACCATTAAGAGTGGTGAACAAAAACCACATGAATAAATGAAAAAAATAAGACTGCCTCTCCCACTGTCCCTGCAGACCTCTTTGCAGCAAAGGCTCTGCTCAGCCACTGCTCTCCCAGTTGTCAGCTTGTTGCACACCTTGCTCAAAATTTTATTTTTTTTCTGCTCTGTATTGTGTAAGGGAAGGCATGCAGGAACTCTAGGGCACAACAGCAGCCATAGAGGTACCTGGCTATCTCATCCCTACCTTAGCCTGACCCTAAAACACAGATATGCAACTTCCAAACCTCCAAACCCCAGTAAGGTGAGGGTGTTTCTCAGTTCACTGCTACCTCTTTAAAAACCACAGGGCTACTGCGATAACCTCAGAGAAACACATTAACTAATTAACTAACCAACCCACAAACCACAAGTAGCCAGGTAATTTTCAGATCACCTACTCACACATCAGTCAGAGCACAGACTAACTCCTATAGTCTTTGTCATAAATTTTGCATGAACCAGCACACTTTAAATGTCAATTCAAAATTTTAACTATGTCTAAATATTTTAAGTAATTCCATTTGCTGTATGAAATGAGGTCCTTTAACAAGGTAAATGAGTATCTTAAGTTCATGCTTAGAAATTCCCCTGGAAGAGTTTAATATTATAAGCACTTCGTAGGCAGATAAACGGGCAGGGGTCAAGGAATAAAAGACTTAAAAAAAAAAAAATAGTAGTAGAACAGGAAGTAAAGAAAACATACCCCAAAAAATCTCCTCTCCAAAATAAAGTATTTTAAAGAATAAATTTTTGCTAGCTTGCTTATCTTTTATACCAAAATTACAACAAAGGAAAGTCTCAAGTCCTATTTTGGATACAATTCTCAGTTATCTGAGTGTGCTACTGCAGTCTTTTTATCACACATCAATCTAACTGAACTTCCTTCAGTACACTCACAATATTCAAATTTACTTACCCTTCACACCAGATTGTCACAAAAGTCTCCCTGCTTCCTGTGAACAAAATTCAATCTCTGATGTTTTGAAATAGGATCTGTCTCAATCTTGCCAAGATTGAATTGCTATTGATCGTTAAAAAAAAACAGAGGTAGGGGAGGCTGAATTCCCCTAATTGGAACTGAGCAAAGTCAAGATTTTGAGAGTTTGAGTCTGCCATAGGCTCTGGAGTCCCACCTTCCTCAAGTTTCAGCAAAGCCCTCAGTAGCAGCCCTTTGTTTTTACAGCTCAAACAGCTCCAATTCTGTATGGCATGTATGAAGCCTTACTCGTATGCCTATGAAAAGCATACTTTGATTTTTAATGCCATTTTTTTCTGCTGTCAGTAAACCATCTTCCCCTTAGGTTCTGTAAGTGATAATTTATTGTTTTACTTAAATACCTAGTATTAATGTAAGGCAAAACTGTTACTTTGCCACACCTAGTTCAGTAACTCCTTCTTAACTGGTTTGATTTTCAGAAATTTGCAAGCCAAGTAGAGATACCCAAAAAGAAGAAAACCATTTGCATCACATGCCACATGTTTATATTCTACCAGACTTAAAGCAGACTGTTTTAATTTCCCTTTTGGTAGAGTGGCTACATAGAACCATGGAAAAAAGTTTTAATTCTATTAAAAATCCAGGCTGAATTTGAGATTTTTTAGTCTATTCATATATCCTAAGAAAATTCTTTGATGGAATTATATTTTGAAATTATGCCAGAATTAAAATGAAATAGTTAACAAGAAAGCCATTCTCAACACTTAATGCTGTTAATCACCATGGCTTTTTTTTTAAATTTTCTTTATTTTAATCAGATATAAGAAAACCACAATATTCAAAGGCAACTTTCAAAAACGTTGTTTTATTTCTCTCTCTAGGTCTGCTCAGGCTCAGGTGTTTTTCAGTGGGAACTTCTACCATACTAAGAGATTTTTACCAAATGTCTGTTTAATGATGAAGCCAGAGAAAATCAACTAAAAGGAAATTTCCTCCATGTAAAAGACAGTTTCTTTTCTGACAGATGGTAGAAATAAGACTAAAGGAAATACAAACAAGAGAAAAATGGCTGATAGCAACAAAATGTACAATCAAATACAGTCTTCTCATTTGCTTTGACATTCTCTACTGTACTGTCTACTACTGATTGCTACTTTTTTATCACACTGGAAGAAAAGGCAGGAACCTAGTGATTCTGTGTGATCCTGTGAAATACTGTGTGAAACGAGTTACATCAAAAGAGCAACCACGGCAACACCTTAACCAAAGTGTCATCCCAGTTACTTACCACTTCTCAGTGTTTATTGCCATTGAAAATAAGTTGTTGAACCCTACTGCATGCTACCACCACTTGGAAGTGAGGGACAGGGAAAATGGTAAATACAGGATTTGCATAAACAGTGCATTTTTGTAAATTTGCCATTATAACCACAAAGGTTTTAATTAGACTCTCACAGAAATCAGAACTGGCCTCTGATTATCTCTGTGGGTAGGAAAATACATGCCTGCCAAAGTCAGAGGAATGCAAATATATGTATTTATTTTTATTCTTGTAATTTTGCAGTTTCACATAGGCCACTCACTCTACATTGTTTTACGGATGTCTGGTTGTCTGCTCAGTATAAGCTGCTTAATGCTGATAAGCAGATAGAAAATAACGAGAATCTTGCTGCCATTTAATTGCACCAAAATGTATATGTCTTGAAGGGGCTGAAGAACAAAACACCAGGAGCTATTGCACTTTGTAACCAAAGTTTCTTTCCATTCCTTAAAGAAGTATTGGCTTGAAGAATTCAGTTACCCACTTTTACTCATTAAGTTTTGTCACATCTGACAGGTTTTAAGGTATCTAGCACTGTCCAGAAAGCAATAGTTTGCAGGAACAAAATGCCTATAATGCACAATTATTCAACTATCACATAATTTGTGTTTTATGTTCATTTCTAGTCACTACCTACTTCAGAACAAGACTGGGATTGAGAAAATAAGTAAAACCCTGGATTATTTTCAAAAGCAGAACAGATTACACTAAATACTAATGAAACATGCAAGTAGCTGCAAGATGCTAGGCAGCCACTGGCTATACACAGGGAATATGGCACCACCCAGTGGGAACAGCACTACATGAAATATTTGCATTAAATGAGCCATGAAGAAATATAACTCTTTAGGGCTCGCTGGGGTTGTTTGTTTTTAATAATAGAACTGCCACCTATTTTGGGAATCTGTAGATTAGCATTGGAGGAAAAAAAGGAAAAAAACATGGATCTCAGTTACAGAAATTAACATTGTATCCAACTGTACTTCTTAGAATGGCCTCAAAAGAATTTTTATTTTGGGTATCCTGCTAAGGCTTAGCCCCAAGGATTTTTCATTCTGTTACAATCTCTCCAGTGCAAATGGCAACTACACCTTACCGTCTCATTCTGCCTTAAAGAATCTCCTCCTTTTAAGAAATTATACATGTTTTGTTCAAAGAGCTGAAGCCAAAAGTCAGATTGCTTGCAGTTTCAACACATTTTAAAAACAAAAATTTAACGTGCTTAAATATCACCAATGTTTTCAACCGAGTGCTCAACCCTTGAAACTTATGATTAGAATTTATTTCTGATATTTTCACTGATCATGTTACAATGATGTGAAAATCTTTATTACTCCATAAATGTACTGATCTCTTGGTTTATACGAACAAACTCACAGGAGCATGAATTGGAAATGCTGGAAGGCCAACATACCACAGGCTGAATAACATAATTGTTTCTATATTGCACTGTATTGTATTGTTTTGTCTCGTGAAAAATACACCTCCTTTTCTCTCTTCCTCCCTCCCCAAAATTAGAGATGGGGCTTTTTTTTGGAAGGATTAAGGCTCTGCTCACCTGAACAAATTACTAGAATATCAACTGACCCTGCTTTTGAGCTTCCACTGATGATACTGTATCTGTCAAGCTTCGAATAAACTCCATCTACACCAAATAAAGAGCTACACAAAAATCACAGAATAACAAAATGGTTTGGGTTGGAAGTGGCCTTAAAGATCATCCAGTTCCAAGCCTCCCCCCTCCTCCCCAGGCAGGGACACATTTCAGTAGACAGGTTGCTCAGGGCTCCATCCAACCTGGCCTTCAACACTTCAAGGAAGGGGCATCCACAATTTCTCTCAGCAACAAAGGATCAACATTTTACAATACAAGCTTATGTACGTACTACAAGCTTATGTAGGTTTTTGTGTAACTTATTTCTCACCTTCCCAAAAATACAAAGTGTCAGCAGATTGTAATCCATCATCTCAAAATAGTTTGGGGCATACTCCTCATAAATTCCCTGTCCTTTCATGCTGCATGTTTCCTGACTAGTACCTACAGTTTATTTAGATTAAAGTAAGGGGATAAAGGCACAGATAAGTGTTCCATCATAAACTCACAAAAACAAATTCAAATATAAGTTTCATCTTGTATTTATTTAGTCTTGACAGTAGGCACAAAATACTTTTAGTGTCCGAGTTGAGAGATGTTTACATCCAATTTTGAAGAATCAACATCAAAAACAAAGTACACAGACACAGGTGCAGCTGGGGGGAAAAAAGGTACATACATTAATTTTTTTTTTTTTCTAAACCTATTCCCAGATTCTAAAGCTCAGCATAACCAACCTGTTTCCACAGACAGCACAGCATATCACAAATCCTCATGGACAGCAGGCTTCAGCTTTCACAGTAGGTAAGCAAGTGCCAACCCTGAAGAAACCCCACACAGCTCATGTGACCTGAGCCAGAAATGCTCAATGGCTTTACGTGACAGGTCCTGGGTACACACCAGCAACATCTCCCTGGGACAGCAGAGGCAAGTATCTGATTCTTCAGGAGCACAGGGGAGTCTCACTTCCCACTTCATCCTCCTAGAGAGAACTTGTTCCCTCTAGGCACAAGCAACAAGGAGCGAATCTCACCCAGGCCAAGCCTTGCCTGAAAGCTTCCTACCAAAAGCCACAGAACACTGGCCTGTGAATCAGACTCTTCTAGCCCACAGAAATAAGTACCCTCACTTTACCTTTCAGTCTCCCCACTGCATTGGAATGGCTGCAATTTGTACTCAAAATATATGATATGGTAGGTACTATACCATTATAAAAACTATAAGCACTGCCAGTGGAACTCTCACACACATACATGACTTGCACATGATTTCAACATCCAGTATATGTAAACATCTGACATCCATAACTGGACTAGAGTTTCTCTGGTTACAGATGAATGCCTCAACTCATAAACTTAGAGCAAGTATCATTCTGCACTTTCCTCTTAAACATGTCTTCAGAACTGCAGATGTTCTTGAAGTGCCAAGTGTTTCCCAAAGCACATTTTAATTCTAAACATGCAGGATACTAAAGAGACAACGCACAGCATTTGTTTAGCACAAAAAAAAAATTGTTTTCTTTAAGCAGGGAGTTATCTTTTCATGCTGTGATTTTTTTATAAGAAAAAAGAGATGACAGCCAAAATTTTCATTGATCAACAGTTAAAAAAACAAAAACGAAAAAACATTAAAACAGATTTAAAAGAACTTCAAGTTTGCTCAGTTACTAGGTAAGAAAACATCGTTAGGCTCCCTTCATGTAATACATGAAGAACAATAAATTTCAAGGTTTAAGCAAGTTTGTGCTTTCCTGTAAATATCAATTGAGGAAAAAACAATTGACACGAATGACTAATTAAAAAACTCTTCTACATTTAGATGATATGCCAGCTTGCTTTCTATCATTCCTGCTAAGCACTGAGCTCTAACTCCCAAGCATTCACAATGACAAGAACAAAATACTACCCAGGTTAATCCTAAAACTGCAAATCTGCCAAAACACAGTATGTTTATTACTCTGACTACATTTCCTAAAAGTGCTCCCTGGAAGAGATAATAATTTGAGCTACCACTACTTCCAAATCAGAGAATAACCATCAACCTTACAACTACTGACTCTCGGTAGTTTTTCTCCATAATTTCTATAAAATTCTAATTATTTCTAATTCTACTATTATTTCTATAATCTGTGTGGTAAGAACTGCTTTATATACCAGTATCACTGTCATATTATGTACAACTTGGCACCTTCAAAGAGACCCAATTCTGCTTCCTTGGACAGATGTAAAGATTTTTATTCCATAAGTTCACTTTTCCTGCAATTCTGGAAAAGAAAAACATGGTTAAAACAGGCAGAATATACTATTTGTTTTAGCTGATAAACAAAACCATTACAACTGCATGATGTACATAGTCCTTCATGATGTAAACTTCTGTGAATGTAGCATTAATACAAAGTCTTTTATTAGCATAAAGAAAAACAAACAAATGCAACAGTTATGACAACATGCATGTTTTAGTTTACATGACAGAAAGGCAGTTCAGAAGTGTGGTACATATTCTTAAAATGGGTGAAGAGCAACTGCTCTACAATGTGTTATTTTGGTACATGGATTATTATGCTATGAGTTAAAAAAAAAACCTCTCACAAATTACCAAGTGATCTGTCTTCCTTTCAGGTCAGATCCCTTCCTCAGTAACAGGAGGTATCTTCAGAGCTTTATTTGACTCAGTAGACAATTGTCTGAGTGTTTTCTTGTTTCTAAGATACTTAAATATACTAGAACAGCACATGGAAACTGACTAGAGTTAGTCAACGTTTGAAAACACACAGCAGGAGGAAAACACGGTGGAAGTACTACTGAAACAGCAAGAAGACTGGAAAAGCTGTATTTGAACTTGTCCTTGTGCTTTTCTTTGAGAAATCACAATAGTAATATTTACCAGCCTGAAAATGCCATCATGACATTTCACCTTAGAAAAATAAAATAACAACCCACACCATAGTGCATACTAGGAAATCCTGTATTCTTTACTTCTGGGAAAAGAAAGAAAACAAAATAAAACATGACAATGGATGCCTAAAGTAAGGGGGGGAGGGGAATGAAACTGTTTCAAATAACTTCTACCAACCTCGAAAGGCAGCCTCCTTCTGCATTCACCCGCCTCCATCACACGGTTAAAAAATACTTTTGTTTGCGAGAACCCACGTCACGCCCCGACAGCCTGGGCGGCTNGCGGCGTCCTCGTCCGGCAGCGCCACCTCCGCCAGCCACAGCGCGGGCTCCTGGGCGGGCAGCGGGGCGCTCGGCCGCGCCCGCCTCATGGGCACGGCGCGCCGCGGGTCCCACTCGCCCAGCTCCGGCCGCGACCCGGCCACCAGCAGCTCCGCGCCGCCCTCCATCACCCGGGCGGGCAGCACCACGCCGAAGCGGAACAGCATTTTACTGCCGCACTAAAGACGTGGTTCAACGAGGAGCTCGGCCGCTGCTGCACGGCCGGGAGCAGGGCCGCCGCTGGGGGGCTGCCCGGGCCCGCCCTTCCGCCGGGGCCGGGGCCGGACACCGCCCCGGACAGTGTCACCGCCTCGGACACCGCCCCCGCCCCGGACACCGCCCCGGACACCGCCCC
>VWZS01003250.1:1618257-1649806 GCA_013397075.1 Rhabdornis inornatus | reverse complement strand
GGGGCACGGCCCGGCCGGCGGGGCACGCTCCCGGCTCGGGCACGGCCGTACGTGACGCTCCGGCCGCGCAGGGCCCCGGCGGGGCTGGCGGGGCAGACAGCGGCCAGAGCCCTCCCTCAGCCACAGGCGCTCGCACCGCCCCTGCCCGCCGGGCCGGCACGTCCTTGCGGCGGGAGCGCCGGGGTGCGAGGGACGCCGAGGGGTCCCCTCCGTTACCTTCCCAGAGGAAGTGGCCGCCCTCCCGCCGCAGGAACTTGTACCAGAAGGGNGGACACCGCCCCGGACACCGCCCCTGCCCCTTGGCCCGGCGGTGCCTCGTTTGGTCGGGGCTGTTGCCGGTGCGTTGTTCCGGGCGCTTGGCTGCCGCAGGCACGTAGCCGAGGGAACTTCCCCTCCGAAAGTAGCGACTGGGAGTTCAGACGACACCGACCCCCGATCGCCTCCTGAAGTGGGGATGGAAAATCCTCTCCGCAGCTAAATGCTGGCTCTCCTGGTTGCCAAAGGCTACGCATCACGTATGCTGACTTTAACAAAGATTATTGATCCATTAAAGAAGGAAGCCGTTGCAATTACTCCCAAGAGCCCAGGCTTAATTTAGCGCAGCAAACACATCATTAAAAATTGCCATACGTGCAGCTACAAACAAGGACTGGCTGCAAATAACGCTTTAGTATTCATGATGTTTGTGTCTTCCCCGCTTACAGCCAGCCAGTCGTGGTGAGAAAAGAAATGTGAAATGCTGAGGGAGGTTAGAAAGCTTTTTTAAAAAAATCTGGAGTTCACTGCACGCGTTCTGTTTACAGCCAGAGGGGGAAAATTTGGCAACTCCTACGTGTAGCAATACTCAGGGCTTAAAAAGACTGAGGAAGAGAATGCAATCCAACTATTTATAGGGCGGTCCCTGCTTGAATACGCCCATTTCAGAAGCTTTTAAGGACAGAAACAGAGGAGTAGTAACTTTATTTAGGTCAAGTTCTGGGAACAGGATGAAGGCCTTTCAATAAGTCAAAAGAAAGCCTGCCTCAAAAGATCGCTGTTTGTTTCCTTTATTCAGGGGTGATGACACTGAAGTGTATGTGCTGCCAAATTTATTTTTAAGAGTGCTTTAGCCAGTTTTCACTGATACTTACTGAACTTGTGTAAGTGATATTCCACCACTTTTCCAGATGTAACCAAAGCAAACGGAATTCTCGCTGTCCTCCATTTCTGCTAGCTTCACTGTAGCACTGCTGCCTTTGTGGAACAGTGCAGTATATTTTAATCTTTGTTTTTCTTCAACCTTACAGTCAAGCTACCCATACCCTACCTCATAATTGTTTTTCAAATATCTATCTTTTTACCATACACCTTCATTTTAGCAGCATGGACGAGACAGAATGTAACAACTCTGGGTTTTATCCTAAAGCTCAAGCATGACAGGAGTCCTAAAACCACCCCAGCATATTGTGTCTACATAAAACTATATGCTTCTCTTCATTCCAGTCACAGTCTCAGCTAAGAAATTGCAGGATCCAATAGTACATCTGATCAACAGTTTAGTCCCTGGCTGTTGTCTAAGCTGCAGTGTAAAGAAAAACCAGCAACATCCATCTTCAGACAAATCTGAACTGCTTTATGCCTGTAGATATTGAGTCCTCATCTTAGACCAGTAAGCCTTGTGGAACAATAAAAAATTGTTCTGTAGACTCTGATGTGTCAAGTAGTATCTTTAAAAATAAGTCAGTCCATTTCTTCTCCTTAAGGATCTCCCTTAATCCATTTTATGCCACTCAATATTGTGTTTTAGATTAGGGTTAAAGATGACAGAAAGTAGACAGCTTGATTTCCTGTGGTTTCCTCAAAAGCCCTAGTTCAGATTAGGGTTAGGTTGAGAGATCAACAGGAAGGGCTGAAAAACTGGATCTACTGATGGATCCTGCAAAACCGAGATAAAAACTAGAAATGTAGATTGGCTTGGGATGTCCCATGGCTGGGAGTAGTGGGAACAGTAATAGTGAGCAGTTTATATTGGTGAAATTGCAGGCTGAATGGGGGCTGTAGACAGGATAAAATTTATTAGCATTAGATCTGAGACTGAAGAGCTAAAGGTACTGTAAGGTTTGTTTTTAAGGTCAAGAAGCAAAGGCAAATGTATGTGTTTTTTCCCCGTTAGATTTGCATGGTCTGTAATTTGTCATCTTCCAAACTAGAATTTCAGCTGGAGTAAAGGCAGGGGAGGTGGGGTGGAGTTCCATTTACTGTTAGTATTTGGGATTGAAGGAGTAGATGAAGTACTTCCACAGTTGAGCCATTGCCATAACCCTAAATTTAGTTTTAAGTGTCACCCTAAGCCTCTTAAGGAATTAACAATAGTTTCCTTTGCCAAAATGACCTGTTATTCTAGCAGTCCCTGGCCAGTTCTCTTCCCCTACAGTCCTTAACACTATTCTGAAACCTAAAAGCTTGCCCTATAATCCAGGCATTTTTTACAACCACAAATTAAACATGACTATTTCCTTTTTTTTTTTCCCCTACTCTAATAAAGTTCTCATTCCAACTTGGCAAGCCTTACAGTTCCCATCAAAAAGCTTTGGCACAAAGGAGCAAAACCCTAATAAATCAAGTTGTTTTTAACTCTCACAAAACTACTGTCAGTTGTTGATTCCTGTGGGAACAAACTACCACCTTAGTGGTCTGTCTGCATTGTAATAATAAATGCTGTGCATTTGTGCCCCTCACAGCTGTTTAGGATCTCTCAGTATACTTAACTTATAGCAGCCACTTGCTGAGGGGAAGCCTTGATTGACCTCAAATCGAACAGTGAACTAGCAACACAGTGAGGCTTAGTGCCAAGTTTATTTTAAAGCCTTCAGTTTGTTGTTGCTGCTATCATCCCAGGCATTTGCTAGAGCTGTTTCTAACTGGCAAAAAGAGAAGAATTGTATGAAAAAAGAAAAGACAGCTCATTTTTACACAGCATTAGTGTGCAAGAAGGGACTCGAGAGATCAGTTTCTGCAAAAATCAGTTGCTTCGTGGATTTCACCTAAATTGTACAATACGTAGTAGCCTTATGTAATTTCCAGCAAATTAGCTGGTTTATTGTCCAAAATTTGTGCATGTCCTCACATGAGTACTCACTGAGGCTGTGTACCAACTTAACATCAACCAAACATCAGTTATGCCTTCAGGTTTCTGCCTAATGGCTGTATCTGAAAGGATTCTAGGGAAAAGTCTGAATTTCCAGACTTTTCTAGAAATTCCAGAATTCCAGAAATTAACGCCATGACTTTATTTTCAGACATGTAAAACACACTTAAAGGTATTTTTACTTGCTCTGCACTAAACTTTTGCAGAATCACAGTTCTAACTTTCTGCAGAAGTCTAATTTCTTATAGTGTCTCTTTCGGGGATATAATTGTCGTGGTATTTTTGTGAGCCCAAGAGTTTTAAACCATTTATTACAGTCAGAAAACTTGAGCAAAGTACTGCTGGCTGGAATTTTAGTTAAGACAGTAGTTGAGAAGTTTGACAGTATACAGCAGTTCAAAATTCAGCTTTCAAAGTTTAAAGTCATATTTTTCTTCACAATTTTCTTATTTGAAAAGTATCTACTAGGTATGTATGGAGACAGCACACAGTTTTCTGATCAATGTGAACTCTACTAAAATGACAGATGAACTTAATAGTTCCACATTGGGGTAGCCTGTGTCTGCAGTGTATGTGTTCTTTACCTATTCCAAACTTTTACCCCATGGCCCAGTCTGCAGCTTGGAACAGCTTTATCTGTTATTGCTGTACAGTGATCTCACATGATAATATTTCCAAGTAGGGAAATCTGTAGTGAAGAGAGAGAGTTTGAATAACAAAAACAAAACACAAATACAGAAAGATCTGGCTGGAGAAGGGAGGGGGTGTCCATGATTGCAAGTTGTGGGTGATGTTTAGATTAGCAGTGCTCCTTCCTAGACTTGCCTTTCTTCCCTTTTTAGGTAATTTTCTTTCTTGTAAAGATACAGAGAAAGTGTCATTGCAATTTCCAAATGTTTCTGCTAATTATAGAAAAGAGAAAGGCAGCACATGGTACACAGTCTTCCTTGTAAAAAGGCAAACATTTATATTATGTGTAAGCTGATTTAGATGTATTAGTGATTTGGGTAAAATGTTCACTGCTGAAAAATTTAGACAGCCTGTATTTCTTCAAAGAGATTGAGCTAAATACAAAAGAAACCCCATTCTAGTGCAAATAATTTAAGACCACTGGTTTAAGTGAAAGTTGATTATGTTGATTAATCTAAACTAATCAATCTATGGACCTAGACCTTCTAATTGAATTCTAACTGTCCCTCTCATATCAGTTCTGATAGAACTATGAACTAATGCTCTCACCAATACTTCTAATTTGACAATGCAGCAGCTAAGAAGTACCTTTATTGACTGTAGACTGAAAGAAGACTAAGAATGAAAGAACTTGTTAACAGATAAGCACTGCTATCCATAATTTTTAGTTTTGAGCTGTATCAGAGCAGTGATAACTGCATGAACCATTTTAGCTGCTTACTGCTAGGAGCAACCTTTTATGCAGATTAAAAGTTCTGTCAGGACTGACCATTTCAGGAATTGTGTTGAGAAATTATTCTGCAACGATAGGACACTACAGAAGATGGTTTCCACTTTTGCATGGGGGTCTGTGTAGCATATTTTAAAAAAAGTTTGTTCTTTTTTGAAGTAACTTGGCAGTATAAATACACAATAACATTACAGTAAACACTACAGAAATACATACAAAAATAACTGATCTGGTAGGTTTCTTTTTCCAACATCCAATAAAGCCATCTGCATTCTCCCCAGCCTCACATGCCTTGGGAGCTGGAAAAAGTCCCAACATATTTCAGCACAGGGCCCTTTCAGGATGTCCTATCAGCCTCACCAATGTCCAGAAATCAAGGAATATTGCAGACTAGTCCAGCACATGGCTCTGTTCCTGCCCAGACTGAGCCACAGAGTTTTTGGAAGGATGCTCCAGGTCATCTGTGGTGCATTTGCACTGGGATGCTGTTACCCAAGCCAATCCAGAGTTCTGGTAGCCCTAGCAGGAGCATGGCTCTTCTGCCTGGCACAAAGGGATGAGGGACTCCAAGTGCTTACTTGGAGATCAAAGGACCGGGAGCTTCTTAAGTGAAAAACAGTATGTAGCAGTAATCATTACAGTATTAACTCACTGTAAGCTTCATTTTTGAAACCAGCCTGTTGCCACCAATGTTATATCAAGTTTCTAATTAAAACATCTACGTAAGGGAAAAATGAAATGTTTTGGCTGTTTATAAACAAGACAGTGTAAAAAACAAATACTTGACTGTATGAAATAGCAAAACTTTACTTCATTAGTTAGGAGAATGCAATCTGACCCAAATTTTATGTGCAATATGACAGATTAAGTAGAACAATGTGCCTTTTTTCTGTGGAGATTTAAATAATCCTTCCACTTTCAAAAGCTGATAACTGTGCTCCAGTCTAATGCACCCTCTGTACCTGTGCAGGATTTCACTGTTCTTGGGATCCCCAGGTAATTACTGATTGATAGAAAGTTCCTGTATATTATACTCTTGGGGCCATTTTAAGAAAAATTTAATTGCTTATTTTTCATTATGCAGACTTTTTAATTGCAATTGTTTTATATATGACCAACAACATTTCAGGAAGTCACACACAGCATTAGATGTTGAGTAGAAGGTGAGAAAAGCAACCATGGGAAAGGAAGTTTAATAAGAAAACTTCCTTCTTAAATATGTGCTTAAGCAATCGATTTTTAGCTCCAAAACTGAATGGAATTTAATAAACAGCCTTAAAAAAAGGAAGTATTACTGAAAAGTCCAACTAGATTTTGGTAAGTTAGAAAAATAACCATTTTATTGTATAATGATTAAACAGCTTTGGAACAAAAGCTGTTTGGAACAGTAAAGGGAAACCTTTACTGTTTTTTAAAAAAATAACTAAACACAAACTGAAGGATATTATCCTTCTAGCCATGGCCCTGTATCATAAAAAGGAACAGAAACAATTATTCATTTAAGTATACAGTTCTCAGGGGTTATTATATGCTCCTCATAGTACAAGAAATCAAACTTACTGGTGACTGACCCTACCAATCAATTTATTTTTCCAATTATATTAAAAAAGTTAAAAAAAGGTAAAGCCCTTTTCTTAGACTGAAACTGGATCAAAAAATAAATCCAGAAGTTATCTTTAGATAAACACTTTTTTTTTAAGGTCTAGGAAAAGTGGCAGCAGAAAAAAAAATTCAAAAAGCACCCTGCTCCCTAGCCAACAGTCCCACCACATGCAAAAAATCAGATGTTATATCACCAGCTAAATCTAATAAAACAGAGATTTAATGCTCAAGTGTATATAACAGCATACAGAGTACCTACTCTCTTCTTTCCATATATGAATCTGTTGCTGTATCACTTCATCAATACAACACATTGCTGCTGCTTATCTTACTGGTTTCATGTATTTACCAAATTTTCCACTGCATATCTCTTTATTTTAAAGAAACATTATTTTGGCTGATTTGGCAAGCTTCCCTAAATTCACTTACCTGGCACACAACTAATCCTTGCTAAGAAACAAACACTGCTTTCATCCTAATATAAAGAAACCCTTGGAAATAGGAATTGCAGTCTAGAATGAGTGTAAACAGCCTGCAACTTAGCAACCTTCCACCAGCCATGGCAACAGCTTGCAGCCAAGAACCAGGAGATGTGTATGACATACTTTGCAGACTAGGTCATAGACAGGGGACTCCTGCTACTTAATTTGGCATGTGTATATTGCTGTGTACCATAGTAACCTGTTTCCACTTGAGCTCAAGTTCTCACACAGACGCCTCCTCATTAGCACAGCCATCCCTCAAGGTAATGTCACAGAAACCACAGCTGAGCTGTACCTGGCCCCTAAGTCAGCAGCTGATCACTTGGGTTTTCTTCACCTGTTGGAGGGAATAATGGATTTGAAGATCAGCCCAAAACCTGGTCAGTCATGTTAATCAACAGTACTACAACAGCCCCTGAAGTACAGCACACACTTCAAATATTCTCTGCGTAGAGTTATACTTGAATTACATATACATTGTCTTGAACAGCTGTAAGAACACTTGAATTTTCAAATGACATTATCTCAGTGCTTACTTTTTATTCCTTACTGCATGAAACTATAATTATGCATGCCATCTGAAACTTCTTACACCCGCACCCTCTAAAGTGGTTTTAAGTTTACTGAAAAATAGCACTGAGATCTAATTCTTAGAGATTCCTTCTTGGTTTACTTTTATACATTAACTAATCTGCACTCTTCCATAAGCACAAATTCTCAAGCTAAGATTAATAAGGCTTAGTGCTATATAAAATATTGTCGACAAATGCCTTTCCTATTCTGAGATAAATCTAAATAGAAAAGTTAACAGAGTCATATACTAACACCAGGTATTTATTTGTCCAAAACTGCTTATTTCTCAAGTATTACACTCATGATCTCAAATTCCAGGAAGTGGAATTATTTTCTTAAATTATCAGAATTAGTTTTTTACTTGATAGAAAATTCCTTGTCTGTGAAACTTGTAGAGTAAATCCTGATCTGATTTCTCACTTTTTAGGTTTCTGCCCATAAAAGAATGAAATGGGAGTTTTAAAAAATATATTTATATAGGGATTGTTTGAACTAGTTCTATGCAAACTTCAAGCATTTCTGAGTTCTTGTCAGCTAACAATTCTTTGTAGTATGTTTTATGTAGAATATAATGTTCCAAGTTCTCAAGAACAAAATCTTATTTAAAGAACAGGTTTTTTACACTGCACATGTTTATGAGTACTTTTATTTTATTACCAAATACAGCTATCCTAGTGGCTAAAATATTTCTAAGGAGAAAAAGGCAAAGGTAATAGAGCTGTTAGACTGGCGTGGTGGCCAGTCTGGATTGACAGGGGCAGCACAGTGCAGAACTTGATGTGCTACTATTAGATTTCCTTTGGAAGCATCACATTTTAAATGATTTAAACTGAAAGCAACAATTAAGCTCTGCATTTTCAGTTTGACTGTAAGTATGAATATGCAAATAAAGTAACTTTTTTACCTTTATGATCAATGGTATTGTTAGTGTTTGCTACCCTGAACTGCATTAAATGACACACAAAATAAACTATCCTTCAGCATTTTGCAAAGACTGTGGTGTGATAACTCAATCTGTTGCTTCCATAATCAGAAATTCTGAGGGTATCACTTCTGGCTTGGTGAATTTGACCAGTGTTATTGCACAGTTCCTCCTGACCAGAACACAAGTGTATTACATGAGATACTGACTGTGGGTTCGAAGTATAACAGAGCAGTTGTCTTACCTTTGCTTTCTGAACTACCTCATTTTCAGCTGTATGCACATTGCTTTCAAACGATATAAATTCTATCAATATAACATAATGAGCTAAACTAATTGACAGGGTTTCCTTCAACACTATTTCCAAAGAAATAGTGCTTGAATAGATTAGAATAGATTATGCACACAAAAGACAATTTAATATTTGCATGTTGATCTCCATGCTCTTTTAGTCACTGCCTCCAAAAGTAACTGAGCCAAGGTGGCATATTGTAACAACTCAATTATATCTACCTTCTAATGCTTTTCCTTTTAATATTTTTAAGGAGAGAGAGAAAACAGTATTCATACCATTCTGGTCTCCATGTCTTCGTAGGGAAAGTTAAAGCAATCTTACTCAAATGAGGTTGTCTAACTGTGTTAAACAGTAAACATCAGAAGGTAGATTTTTCCTTCTTTGTATTTAAAAAGCACAAAATAAAAAGCACTGACTGTCAGTGCCATCATTTGCAAGTAGAAAGATTCAAAGTGACTCTAGCAAATCCGTTCTTTTCTGGAAGTCAAAAGCTAAGACTTTACGAGAGGTAACAGATAAATCTATACCTTCCTTTGACTTTATTACCACATAAAGGCTTATGAACCTCTGGAAACATATATTTCATTTTCTCTGCTTTCAAGACCATCTATTTTAAGCCGCGGGTATTTTACATAGGTGCAAGTTTTAACTTATGACTTTATGAAAATAAAATTGCTGTTTATAAAGCTATGCAAAATGGTCTTTTACATACATAATTTACACTAGTATGACTGCGGATTAGAAGTCTCAGTGGGAACAGCCAGTGGGATATTATTGTTTTTGAACAATGCCAATAAAAGTACAGATATCAAGGAAAAAGGGAATATTGCAAAGCTCTTCTCTGTCTGAACTACACAGACACCAAGAGAGACTGATCTTTTTTCTACTGCTTCCCTCAGCTGTGTTTTTTGCAAAGCTCTGTGGATTTCATTAAAGTTCACAAACAATCAGCTCAAAATGTAAAGGGGACTATTACACTTCAGCAACTGATTTGGGTACTATATAATTTTTTTTTTAATTGCAGTTCTCTGCCATTCAGAAATGCTTGCGATACAACAGCTTTTTCTTTAGGGACACATCATCAACTAGAGACCTATAAAAGGGAAAGCTACTGAATGTTTCACGGCAATGGACTAGAGTGATGGATGAATGCCACATTATTACCTTGAAGGGCTTATTTCAGACCTGGAGAGTTAGTACTTTGGTTTAGAACTGAGATATATTTTAAACAACCCATGTGACCTGTATTAGAACAGCCTGAAAATTGCATAGAAGTCAAATGAATCTACTCATTTCCCCACAAACACCTCTTTATGTAAATTTAGTAATAGTGTTGTCATATGGAAGAAGGTAAACATGTACAAACGTCTATGCCATGAATATGTGTAAAACATAAACTAACAAACTTCAGAGTGTTCTACTGAGACCAAAAACATTCAAAAATCTGTGAAAAGTTGTTATTTACATAATAAGTCCATCTGGTTGTTACTGGTAGTCTTTCCTAAGTTCTGTTCAGGTTTAAGTCCATACCACTAGAGAATGAGTGGTTTTATTTTACATTTATTATTCTGTATTTGTTAATATTTGCTTTGCTGTAGCATATCTTTGTTCAAATATTACTACCTGCATAAATTCAAGGAGATAGAAACCAATTCATCTGATACATTGATCCAACTAAGCATCAAATTAACTCTACATGGATTCAAAGAATTACTACAGTCATAGCTTTAGCATCTCACTTCATTTAAATGTGACTACATCTATGATCCATATAGCAATAAATAGTGACTTTTTTTCCCTTACACAAGTTGCATTGTGAGTAAGTTCATTAGAAGAACTGCAATTGCAAGCTGTGTGGTCACATGTGTCTGGGGGGCAGCGGTAAGCTTACTATGGGTGAGTCCCCAGATAATGATCGTGATAGTTTCAGCTTGAGCACAGCTCTAAAACTTGACCACCATGGATGAAACCAGTCACTCTAACCTGGTCAAAATATGGAAGAAAATCATGCTTATACGATCTTCATGCAACCATGAGGAACTTTGCTCAACATCTGAAGTCCCATGGCATGCATCAGTTGGCCACTTGTTAACTTTTCCCCAAGCTCTGCTAGGTCACCACAGCTGCCAGGGAATACTCATTTACTTCATGTGTTGTTCTCACCAAGTACCATAGTTAATAGTAAGTTGTTTAATTCTTGTCAACAAAGAGTGGTTTAAAGTTCAAACAGAATATTCGAAAGGCAGGCTGTGCCCTAACTTTAGCGTTGTGGTAGGCAGATCCACCTGTAGCCCACGTGGGGTCCTTCACTGGCTGCAGAGCTGATAGCTGCTCCCCTGCAGTCTTCCCTGGGCTAGAGGAATGACCTGAGTTACCATGGTCTTTTCCACAGGTTGCAGGGGAATCTCTGTTCCCACATCAGGGACCTCCTCCCCCTGATCCTTTGTGTCTGCAGGGCTGTTTCTCTTGCGTTTTTGTCACTCTCCCTCTTGCGTTTTTGTCACTCTCCTCTCACAGCTGCTACATAGTGTTTTTCACACTCTCTTAAATGTCCAGTCTCTTCTCACAGAGCTTCCTCCATCTGGATAGTAAGATTAGCAAATCTGGGATCATTAAAGTTCCACTTGAAGATCAAAACGACAGTAGAAAAGTGATATTGCCGATCATCCATCTTTTGTAAATATGTTTTGTTTTGGCTTTGGTTTCCATTAAAAAGATGCTTATCTTTTTATCTTTTTATTAAAAAGATGCTTATCTTGCTTATCTACACACAGATTTCCTTTGAACAAAATACAGAAACTGAGTTTTCTATTTACTTCCCAAGCTCTCCTAACAACCATTAATCAACACTGTTTATACATTAAAAAAATATATCACTGAGAATTTTTCAGTTGTTGGGGTAGGTTTCTTTTTGGTGTGAGGATTTTTCCTCAGTTGGTTTGGTTCTAACCTTTAATATAAAGGCTTCTGTGTGTATGCAAAATTACATCAGCTGAAAAATACAATTAAAAGTTATAACTCCATTTAACTGATGTCAAAGATGCAAGTCACTTGGATAGAGTCTGTTTAAATCACAAATTATGGAAGCAATTTTTGTTGTGTGCAATCCCATTCAATTCAGTAGTCTTACTGCATTGTTAATTCAAGAATATCCTACCCATCTGTATATTAAAAAAACACATGCCCAGTGCCATACCTTATAAAAATCTTGCTTGTAAGTAAAGCCACCTTGCTTAGGCAACACGGCATCCAGTCATCCCTTCCTCTTCAAATACACAATCATGTGGAACTCCGGACAGCTGATGCTCATAAACAGCTGTCAGAGTCCATAGCACTAATATTTTACCTTAACCAAGGTTCAAATCTCTTTAAGCAGTACACTGTTTCCTGTTTGCTGGAAAGGCCTCCAGAATCACATGTGGAACGCAACTATATAATTAAAATACTAAAGAGAACACAATATTCAGAAGATTACACAACACATAACAATCAAACATTAACACTTCTGAACAAAGTCCAAGGTAGGTTCATGCCAGGTCGTTGATTGTTCATTTGCTAACCAGTCATATAATCAGATTAGTTTTGTCCTGTAGCCTGCTCCTATGCTATGAATACTAATGCAATCCAACTTTCATTTTACTAGCAGAATTGCCTCCATTTAAATCACAATAAACTTGAAGGTAGCTCTGCTGTTACTTACTTGAAAACATACATTAGGAGGGGAAAAAAGGCAAATGTTAAATGAAAAGCATATATCAATCTATTTCATCTATTTCTTCTGCTCCTCTCCTTAACACCTTGTGAAATTCTCGGTTCAATATGACATTATGATACTTTGAAACTGAAATAATTTTGTGAGGTCATTTAATCTTTTCCTACTGCTGTTTTCCTGCAGCTTATTCATTTTATGATTTAGATAAATATATAAATGCCAGCCCAGTTTAGGACTAAGAACCAGAACACTGAAATATCCTCAAGGAAGAAATCACATTTTTCAATTCATTGTAAAAATTTAGCCCTAATGAAATTCTAGCTTTCCTATATTTTGCAGTTAAACTCTGTATATGTTTTTTTTTTTTCCTACTACCTGAGGCTGTAAGGAGGCTGTATACTTACTGCTGCATGTGTCAAAATTTAGTCAAAATGACAGAGGTGGACTTTTGCCATCATACTGCATCTAATGATGATTAATGATGTTTTCTTGACCACCAGGTTATTAGCTAGCTATACTGAATGCTATCAGTCTTGCTCCTTGCATTCCCTAACACATTTTTGGTCTCTCTTCTGGCAAATATCAATAAAAACCAAGCAGATGGATTCTCTGTCTCTGAAGGACCTTAATTTTCTGTTATTCTTACCAAATACTGCCTCTGATACCACCAACATGTAGAATCTACATCAAGTACATACCTTGCATTCAGGGTATGTACTTGATGTACATGACCCTTGCAGTAGAAGGGACTGCATTCAACTTAACTAATACTTGATTCAGGAATGTAAGCAGTGCTTGGAGACAGTTTATAACTAAAGCACATTAAAGCACAAGTAGCAGCAGGATAACTCCTGCTATTATGGAAAAACTGATAAATCACCACTGAAACACAGCTGCAACATGTACAAGTCAAACTCCCAGCATTCTCAGCGTCTCTCAGAAGAGTCTGTGTATGCTGGGACTCGATGCATGAGTTATTCTATCTCTTCATTCAGTTTCCCTCTCCAGTTTGGATTATTGCTTCAATATTCACCACGTGCTAAAAAGACACAGTATGAGACTCCCATTCTTCAAGCTCTGTTTTAAATGCCATAACTTTTTATAAATCCTATCTGAATGCTACTTTTTTCCTCAGTGCTGTAAACAACTGCTAGGTTCTGCTCATCTGAAGATGATCAAAGCTGCCTGAACAGACATTCTGACTAAAGGAATTTAAATCTGATATTACAGCAGGCATTGAACTGTCCACTGAACTTAAATCTCATTTTAGAAAATTACATGCAGCACAGAAGAAGTTTCAGCAGTAGTAATCTCAGAAAAACAACCTAAAACATACAGGCAAATCCCCTACAATACTTTAAGCATCAAGAAAGTTAAAGAAAAGTATTTCCTTACACAGGAGAGTATCTAATCCAGTTATGGAGAGAGAAAACCAAAATGTGGTCTGTCTAAAAAGTGAAATAGTCACACGTTTTTAAGGTTGGCCTTAGTGTACTATGGGTACCATTTTTATTTGTAAAGACTATTAGTATGCCAGTATTAACAAATGTCAGGGCAAAATGTCAATTTCTGAGCAGTCTTCTATTTTAATGATGTTTTATATTTTGCCATTCCATAAGCAGTCTGAAATACAACCATTATCTAAACACCCTGAATTTTTGTTTCTGTACTATTCTAACCAACAACTTTCTACAGAAAGCTTTACTCACGAAGCAACACACTGAAAATGTTCTTTGCAAACCAGCAGCATATCATATTGATCAGATCATCTTTCCAATTTATTATTCAGAAAAATCAATTAGAACAAACCTACAAGCTACAGTATGTGTCTTCAATGTTATGTACTCAAATCTTTAATTGTGGAAGGGAATCTATGCTGCATAATGGACCAAGGCAGTAGAAATGGGTAGATAATTTGAAAAGGAATGACCAATCTTCATACTGAAATG
The DNA here is from genome assembly GCA_013397075.1 of Rhabdornis inornatus. Lineage (NCBI taxonomy): Eukaryota > Metazoa > Chordata > Aves > Passeriformes > Rhabdornithidae > Rhabdornis > Rhabdornis inornatus. Next base: position 1,635,724 of record VWZS01003250.1, on the reverse strand, counting down.
TGTATAAATATTAATCCCTTCCAAATTATGCAATGTTTGAATGTTTGTAAATAGTTTCCTTGGAGTACTTACTGGTAGCCTACAGGCAGACACTGAGCACCATGCCTGAACAACCGAAGTCTGGGGATAAGCTTTAAAGAAAATACAATCATACTAAAAGAGAAACTCCAAAAGTTTTATTAGGATTTCAACAGACATTGAAAAAAAAAATTGCATAATGATTGAAAACATAATATTTTAAACAAAGTAGCAATGTGGTGTCAAGTAAAAGACTGGAACAGCTGTCTATATATGCTGTACGGAACATGTACCAGGAAAGGGATATGACATTTTTAAAATTCAAGGGCAAATGTGAACAGGTCACATTTTGATAGACCGACTATACACCATAGATGTTTTACAAACTGCATAGCAGTGTAAAAAAAAAAAAGTTTTATCCTAAGTATACTGTATTCCTGCATTTGGAGCAGTTTACAAGGCAGAGATGTTGTTTACAACATTGATATTTTAATAGCTCTGGATTCTCATAAAAATAAACTAATTTAACAAAAAAAGCCTGTATCTACATTTGAAAAGAAAAGTGCATGTATTGAGAAATAGTGTTATTTCTTATGAAGAGTACTTTAAAAATTCATTTTAATAGATCAAGAACTATAGATGCAGTTCTGCACTGTGCTACAAGCAAGGTTCTAACACCAGTTCCTCTAACTGAACATCCTCTTTTCCATAAGCACCAAAACATGTGCCTGCCTAGCGTACTTATCAGGGTTCTGGGGAGTTACAAAGAATGCAGAGTACCAAAACCATCATATTGCTCACTAAGAAATACCAGTAACCCAAGATAGATGTTTTAAAGCAGATTTAGCCATAAATGAAAGCATTATCTCCTCAACTTTCAGGATCCTTCCAGCCACACAACTACTTTTAAACACTGGAGAACAGCAGCAAGGAGTCATTTGAGCTGAAAGACAAGAACTGATGAAAATCTGTCTCCTGCCTTGTACTGAAGAATTTGTGGGTAATGAGCATTTCAGTGCATTCAAAGAACCAGGCCGGGAGTGTAAGATTCCTACCTAAAACTCAGTTGGTATAGTCAGATCTGTACGTGAATCTAGATTCTCCTTTCCAGATAACTGTGGTAACAGCTAAGAATTACTGCAAGTGTTGCTAACTTCTGTAGAGGGTTTACTCCTTTCTTCTCTTCACACAACAAAGAAGAGAAGTTGTGGAACGAGAACATGCAGTTTGAAGATCCAGGCAAAGCTTCTATTTGAGTTCTTATAATTTCAATTCATGGCACTGAAGAACTAGTTGTTTTGTTTTTTTCTGGGCACCTGTAGCACTCTGAATAGAAAAAAGGCAGTGAATGTTTCGCTGGACTGAATCCAGAATGGGAAATGTACAGACACCAAAGCTGTGAACTGCAGCCAGACTAGCCATAAACAATGTCCGGTACAGAAATTACAAGTAATAAATTTAGCCATTTTTGTAAACATCTCCTCCTTACTTATCTCTTTTTTTTCCTATAATGGAAATACGCACTGTATTTCATTGTTCCAACCTCTGGTCTGTTTCTGTTTTAGCTTTGTGGCACAGTTGCTAAGTGCAAAGGCTAGAGACACCCAACAGTAATACAAACAAGTTGGAAAGTCAGCTCAAGTTATTAAAGTTTTGCTATACCAGGCCATTTTTCATAGCATGTATTCTCTGTTCACAAACACTTTGTAAGATCTTTTCTTATGGAAGACTGGAAGCAAACTGGAGTTCTTGGTTTAACAAATGTGATTAAACATAACATTTCTGATATGCCTTATGCAATTAACAAATCATGTCTCATCTTATGAAGATGATACATTTGCTATACATACCAGTAATTTAAAATGCTCCCTAAAAAATCAGCATTTTCATAGACAAATTAACAGAAAAGGAGACAATACATCTCACAACACCAGAGAACATGTAAAGCCCTTTCATTAGCTGCACTATAAATTCATAACTGTTCATCACCATACTTTGAATTTCTGACTGCTCAAACAATTTAACCCTCAGCCAACTGCAGGACAAGGAAAAATTTTCTGAACATTTGACATTGTAGGTGTGAGAGTAAAAACAAGTATTCCATGGTTTTAGCTCTAAAAGTTTTGCTCCCAGAAGTAAAACAACTGTTAAGAGTTCAGAAGAAAAAGAGCAATTGTTGACATGTCAAAAAAAAGTTGTACTAAAAATTAAGCTGCTGTAAATCTGAGTTCACTTAGATAATTCCTAAAAAAACTTTTTTTTAAAAAAAAGCTGATCCTAGATCACCAGTTAACTAGGAAGGGCAGTAGAACACTGATTTCATGAGAAAAGATGTGCTTAAAAGCTGTGTTTGAGACATCTATTATAGTTTTGAATTCTTCCTTATCTTTCAAATATTTGGATTATATTTTTTTTTTTAAAAAAGGACCAGACACAGAAGGTACGGATTTGGACAGGACTTTTCTCTCACTGCAATTCAGTGTTTCCTATCCGAATGTGGATACCATTTAGAGGCCATTTTGGAAATATTATCAGTCAACAGCTACATGGGCACCAGTGAATCAGAGAACACACCTTAGGATTTTGTTCTTAAATTATATAAGTTAGATAAAACTACCCTGTCCAGCAAGTTCCGAATTTTTCAAACGTTAAGGCAACTTCCATTACTTTCCAGCTAAACAGTATTATAAAAAATAAATGTCACTTCAAACCTTATATACACAGTGACAGAGTAGATTTAGCTAGAAAGTATCTTTAGTACATTAATAAAGTGTCTCGTAATATTACCGAGGTTATATCAGGTGCTTGAGTGTATGTGCAATTGGAGTGGCTGCAATACTTAAAGTACTGGTTTCAAAACAGAGCGCAGTGAGCGTCCCTCCTTGGTGAGCTCTCGCGTCACACACATACATGGCAGCGGCACAGCCTCCTCTCTTCTCTCCACAGCATTGTAGCTACACTTCTTCAAGTGGTCAGCCATGCTCACGATGTCAGCAAACTTCCACTCGTTCACAGTACAAAAGGCTGTACTGAAGCGCCAAACCTAGAAAATAAGCTGTACTTAGGCTCACAGTGTTTTAAGATGCCTGAACTCAGAGCAGGAAATTACATGCTTGTGCTAGAAAATGTCCGGGTAATATTGTCAGTAACTCGTACTAAAAATCACCATGACAAAAACACCCTACACAGAATTTAATATTGTTTGTCTCAGGCTGATTCAGACTCCAAGACAACTCTGAACACTGGGAAGAAACAAAGGCAATATTTTTTGTGTCCACAAGACAGATACAATTAGAAGTTAAATGACAAGGTATTTTAAGACCAGCCACAACAGTTCGTTTCTTATCAACTTCTGCAGCTCCAAATGAGTGTTGCAGATACTCTGCAGTTTAGGGTGGGGAGAATGGTAAAAACTGTATTACACAAAGGTCATCCAAAGGTTTTAAATTATTCCAATATTTAAGGCAATCAGTACCAAGGCAACAGATACGATCTCAATAGGTTTGAAAAAAAAAATTGCTGTAAACACTACACAGGAAAGAAAAGCAAACTTTGTAGGCAGCTTTCCCACTTCTATGGATTACTCATCTTAAAGCAAATCATGAAGTAATCTTTTAAAATATCGGAAAAAACGTCAAGTTAATTTACTTACATCCAGCAGAAACTAGACAGACTCTACCTCTACTTCTCCAAGTGTGGAAAAGACTGAGACAACCAGCAGCAATTTCCTCTTTTTCTATACAATAATCTTCTTGAAAAATTATACCATAATCCAGTAGTAACAGACAGAAGAGAAAAAGCAGAAACAGGACCAATGTAAAACTTTCACCTTCGAAATAAAAAAGTAACAACTTACCTTTTCTTTAACCTGCCAAGAACTTCCTTCTGGACACTTTCTCTTCTCCCAAAGCAGTATCACCATTCCACGTGCTTGAAGCAAGCTTCCGCACACATCTCTCATTAAACGTGACACTCTTGAAAGCTGACATAAACTAAAGCCATCTAGAAAACTAGCAATGTGCTGCAGCACCTCAAAAGGTAGACTACTCAGATGGTCATTGTGTAGTCCAATTAAGCAGCTTTTTGCTGGTTCTACTAATACTGTGGATATACAAGGCTGAACTCCAAATGACCGTAAGTGGCGGTCATGAATAATTTTTGCCCCTTGTGTTGAAGGGCAAAACCTTCGTTGAGAATATGTGCACCCATAATATGCCAAAGGACACCTCTGCTCCATCCAGCCATTAAGGCCAGCATGAATGTCTCCATGCACATTCTTAAAATGTGACGAAAATTCATTCCTTCTAAACAACTGTCCACAAACAAATGTAAACATTGAACGCTGTTTTGTTTGGTATCTAGCCACATATTCCAATACCAAATCCAGTCCAAGGGTCTGGAATGGACTTGGATTTGAGAGCTGTGGGTTGGCATGATCACATGCAGAAGCTGAAGCTATTTCCCCCACCATTGTATTTGTGGCCAATATAGCAGATGGGAGAGAAAATGTTTGGGTCCCAAAGTCAACGTGATACACATCGACAGCACGACTTTCTGATATTCCCCTACCTCCGGGAGAATCTCCTAGGCAAAACAACAGAGCTGCAGTGATTAGATCAATTCCCTGAAGACCCATAGGATCTTCTGTTATCTCCAAATCTGAAGTATCAACAGCTTTGTCTTCTTTTGGTGTTGACCAATAATGGTTAACAAGGAACCTGTACGATCGATGACGTAAAAGTGAAAATGCATCTATGTTTCTTAATCTTTCTTGCTCCACTTGTCTCTCTAACATTTCTTCTTCATTAGCACTATGGGGAAGTTGTACATTATTAGCATTGCCATTAACTAAGTGATCAGCTGGTATTACTTCAACTTGTGCTGTTACAGGGCAGGAGCTGCAAGACTGTAATGCTTCATCATCATGAGATTCAGTACATTCACCATTTGCTACACTGGATGGTTTTGAATTAGCTATACCAAGATCTTCAGTGTGGTTCAACACCTTTGAACATTCATTTTCTACATGAAAGCCATTACACAAAAGTGAGGAGTTACTGAGGTTTAGATTTAAGTCATGGTTTTGCACTACATCGTAACAAATATCACAAGAACCATTTTGCTCCATTCGTGAATTTTGACTCAGGCTATCAAAGTTAATTCCCCCAACTGCTCCTACATTATCTTCATCTGCATTTTCAGAGTCAGACTTTTTATCCTGAATAATGCCACTAGAAGCTTGTTCTTTAATCTTGGGATCTTCTTTCGTTTCATGTGGTGAAATGCAAAGGTTTGAACTTAACATACCAATGTCCCTTGTAGCAGTGTTCAGGATATCCAAAGCAGCAGCTAAACTCCTCGTTGTTTCTACAGTAGCTTGATAAAGTGCACCATAGGACTCTTCATCTACAGGCATCAAACCATTGGTATGCACTGTATCAGGGGCACTTGATTTGACAGAAGTTTGCTCTCTGGATTCTGGTATTTGATCCCCTGCTTTTGACATCATAGTTGCTACTTTAAGTGATTCTAATAACATGCGCTGGTCTTGAAGAGCTAATGCCATATCTAGCTGCTCCACTTCATCAACATCTTTACTCAAGTTTTCATAAGATTTTCGGTCAGCATAACTGACTGGCCATCTATTCCACTCCATGGTACAACACACCACACTCGCCGGACAAACTTCTAGATGATCAGCAATTTTATTTCGGGCTACTATGAAGGGACATCCAAAGCCACTATTCAAACAAGGCACTCTTTCAAGTGGACATAACATGCGATGTTCCTCAGCTTTACATGAGTGAAAAACTGCTCCACAAACCAAGGGGCAGCCAATCAAATCACAGGAAATGCCCGGCTCTGGTCTGGTCATACAACGACGGCTGACACAGTTCACACAGTGTAAGTGCTGCTGATGTTCCTCCATGACTGTAAGTCCAATTCTGAGTAAAGAGAAAGGAAACAACAGCATGGAATATTGACTCAATATTATTAATATTTGCTAGCTACTATTTGCAGTTTTGCATGTTTGATCAGTAGACATTTTAAGAAAGCAAGTATGTAACATCTTATTTCAAAGAAATGGTGCTTAAAAGTTTAGCTGAAAATTAAAAATGCACATTTGTATCAGAGCCCAGAACACAGTCTATACATTTATTTATCAGGTCTAAGTACTTACCAGTTGTAAGTACAACTTAAGTAAAAATGTTGTATAATACTTCACTGTGGAATAGCCCTTTTTCCCTGCCCATTGCAAATAGATCATTCCATGAAAAAAAAACATAACCTTTAACTATATAGCCAACTACCTAAAATTATAAATGATACAATTGCAGAAAACAGAGACAAAATAAAGGATACCAGATTCATCCTCATGTCCCATTCTAAATTAAACAGAGGCAACCTGTTCCCCAGGCTGCCTGCTACCACCTAAGCTGCTGACACCCTCTTCTTTCAGTTCTGTTTAAGGCAATCTGCAGCCTCAGCGAACATCTTAATTCCATATCGCATCCCATTCTCTACTTCTGACAGACTGCAGTCCTTTACAACAGTTCTTCACTCTTTCTTCATCTATAGCCTATAGCACTCCCTTTATTTTCTACAGCAGTTGTTGTACAAGGGTAGAAATAATACTACATAATTACACTACATATTAAATAAATGCTTTTATTTCACTGAAAACATTTACATAAAACTTTAGCTGCCAACATGGTCCTATCTATATGTCCACTTCAACCCACAAAAGGTAATTTTTTAATGCATCCTATGGCTACCCTGATCACAATACCAGCAATTCAAAGTGTAAGGATATCAACAACTCTGCATAACAAGGCCAAACAGCAATAAAAATCAAAATACACATACATCCATGGTGCCATCTGTAACAACACATTAACATCAACAAAAAATTCAATTCTTTGCTGTGGCATCAAAAAATAAATAAAAAAACAAAGAAAAATAATAAGAGTAAACTTTTTGTCTTTGTATCATACTTTGAGAAAGTCTGGAACTGCTCTCTAGCTGGAGTACAGGCCCACACAAGCTACCAAGCTCTCCCCTGTGCTCTTACAAACTCCCTCTCAGATGTGATACCAGTAGGGACTAAAGTCCAGAGGTATCAGCAAATGACTTGCACAGAGCCAAATTTCAAAGATACATTGCTCAATTTCATCTTTTCCTTACTAGCAATCTGCTTAAGAAACAAAACACTCAAAGAATTTAAGATTAATAAAACTGGTTCCTTATTCTGCTAACAAGTGCTCTCATGCATTGTCTTTGGACTAAACACTACAGGTTAAATGCATTAAATCTTCTTAAATTAAAATTACTCTAAACTATAAAAGAAAACTGCTTCTCTTCAAACTGAAGGTAAAAGGAAACAAAAGTGCCTTCTAGACACTCCACTTTAAATACTTTAAAGCATTTAAATAGAAATCTATGCGACACTTCACTCACTTGTATTCTTCTATAATGCTTTGAAATTCATGCCAACTTTAAGTAGCAATCAGTCCTCATCCCCCCATGCGTCGTAATTTGGATAACTTAAATATTTTAGCCACCCACTCTCCTGAACACTTTTAACAAAAAAGCGTATGTGCTACACTTAGCAGGCAAAACACAGCTGAATTTCCCCCACCATACCGTAGCATTTATATATTGAGTAACAGTAATAAATTGTCAAGTGTATCTACTGGACTCAGTGACTGACTTGTTCAACATTTTTGCAACCCTCTCTGGCAAATAACCTGCTTTTGACTTGCAAATTAAGTCAGATAGCATCTACTACAAAGAGATTAAACATGTTCAGTAAAGAATGAAAAATATATTTGACTTCTCTGAATATAATTTTAGTTCTTCCAGCAAAGCCCTCTCTGAGTAATTCTTGCCAAATACTGTGGCCTGTTGCTAGACCAAAGAAAATCTTAGAAATTTCCATCAATACTGAAACCAAACCACTTCTCCTCAAGTCAACAGGTGAACAGATCAAAATGAAGCTCTCTGGTTATGTGAGTATTTTAAAGTGCATAAGACAAAATGGAAATAGGACTGAAATAGGCAATTGCTAGTTTATAATGCCAGGGCCTTTAGAGAGCCCAGCCCCTGCTTCATCTATCTAAACAGAGTCCTGCTCCCATAAAGCAACAGTCTGTTCACTTCAAGCTGGCCAGAAGTGAGCCACTCAAAGAGCAGCATGCAGGTGTGTTCAGGGCAGGAGTACAATGACTCTCTTAAGATGGGATGGTGTGCTGCTAAGTGGGCTCAGCTGCACAGGCCACACTTGCCCGTGAGGGTACCCGAGATGACCTCTGCCTCACTGTGGGGCTTATGGATGCTCTCACCCTATCTAGCAGCTTCACCATTCACTTGACAGTACCCCAGGTGAAAAGAGGGCACTCATGTCACAAGCTGCCAATGCCCTTTGCCATGGTGTGGAAAAGCTGGGTACAGCCTGGCAGCAGCCCGGGGAGGTAATGCTGCAGAGACCAAGCATGTTCCTCCACAGCAGTGAGGGGCAGTCTGGGCTGCCCTGGGTGCTGCCGCCGCAGGGCTCCGCGCTGGGCACAACCTGGGCGCGTGGAACGGGTGGAGACACATGTCCATTCCAGACCTTCATGGCTGCCTCTAGCCCATTCCACACCAACTGTGACACTTGGACATCAGTGGGCATTTCACATCTACACCATCAGATCATGCCAAGACATGCACGACATGTCATGTCATGATAGTGATTTGGGCCAAAATTTTACTGATTTTGGGCAAGGCGGACAAGCCACCTTCACTTAACCCAGAAAGGGGACGTATGTCAATTATGTTGGAAAAACAGTGCACGCTGCTAAGCCAGCACTATTCTACTGCTTCTAGGCCAAAGCTGGCCCACATGCAGCAACACAGACAAACTGAGATTGTGTTTGTCTGCACCATTTCTGAAGACATACCCTAAATTAGTCAACCATCATTAAATACTATCTTTAAATAGCCTGAGCTTACACAGAACATTCTATTAAGACACTAAAACATCCTCCTCCCCAGCACACTATCTTGGTCTTTACAAGTCAGATTGTGAAACCTGAGTTGCACAATGATACTGGCTTTTCTCAGGCTCCTTTCACTCATAAGCTACCATTCATCAAAACTTTATTATTTCATATAATCAAATGACCTTTCAAAATAAGAAGGAAACAAAATCAGGTGAAAACATCAAATATCACTAACAGACAGTGTGTGAAAGCCAAAGCTGACACTAAAATCCCAAGTGTTATCAATAGCTAGATGCTAATTTGTTCTATTATGGATGCTTCAGGTTGGTTTTATCAAGAAACAGTTATGCACAAAATCAATTAAATAGATGAAGTAACTTATTCTCTCAGTTTCTACAAATAAGAATTTTACTCGTCACCAAGAAGCTTGACATTAGTTGCCATTTGTTTTAACATTCAAATACTTTGGCTCATTTTCTAAACACATAATTTAAAGTATCTTCAGACATCAGTAGACCATCAACAGAACATTCACTAAAATTCTGTGTTCTGCTTACAAGCCTCAACTCCTCAGCACCTGCTGCAAAACTTCAATTTAGTTAGAATGTTGCATTTCATTTATAAGTTACTAAAAAGTCTCTTTAAATATATTAAATGTCCTTTTATGCATTTTTAATTTTAATACTTGAGGTTCAAATTCAACAGCTGTTTTGGGCAGTCATGAGTTCCTGGACTGCTTAAACTACTTTAGGCTTCTGATATAATTCAATTCTTAAATTGCAAATTAAGTTGAAAGGAAAGAAAAACAAATGACTTACCAAACTGGTAAAATAAATAGATAAGACCTCAAGAATTAGCACACTGATTAATCAGCAAATGGCCATGACTCACTCTATTTTGTAAGCTAACTTTGTAAACCGCAGAATATAGCACTTCTTTCATAGATTAAGAGCATTCACATATGAATAATTTCCCATTAAAGAACCACAACCAATATATCATCAGTACTATACTGAGAACAAGAACCACCCTCTTCCCAAATACTGCTTTGTAAAGAAAAAAACCTGTTAGGTAAAGGGATGATAAAGAAAATTCTCGCTGGAGGTAACAAGTCCTTTTATTTCCTCTAATACAGCAAATTGAAAGGGCAAACAAAGAATGTCATTGCTGACATAGAGAAAAATACGTATTGTTAAAATACCAGTAATATTTACAGTGTTTATATCCCACTGTGTTCCTTGTCACAATATGGTCAGAAGACAGTGTCAGATCAATGACTACAGCAAGAATGAACAGCTGTCCTTTTCTGATAGTGTAGTGTCAGCAACCAGCTTCAGTTCCTCCAATTCAGGGTGCCGAAGTACATACACTTGACTGTTACTAGCAGAGAAACCTAAAAATACATCCCGTTCCAGTGAGGTGACCACTGCTCTCAGAATTTGTGCCATCACTTGATGTTATTGTACATACTATACAGTCAGCTGACTAAATCAGCCAGAACATGCTTTGAAAATCTGTCATAATTAAAAGGATTAAAATTCCAGCTGCTACGGCCACGTGATTTCCAGTTGCTGTTGTAACACAAATATAAAATAGCATAATAAGGGTTTCAGACACACACAATGCTTCAGCTGCAAGTGCGAGCTCTCACTTTCTTCTATACCACAAAAGCTGTACTTAATATTATCAATCCCAAAGTCTGCTTGCTCACTCTCTACTATATGAATTCTTTGGGGCCAATAAGACAGGAAATCACAGCAACCATTACTGCTATTGGAGCCCTCCATTGCACAGCCATCTTTTATCCATCAAACCTATAAAGCTCAACTACCTTTGAGACTCTTCTATCAAATTCAACTGAATAGACCAACAGGTTCCTAAATTACTGCTTCAAGGAAGTAGAAGACTAGAAACACACAAGCTGTACTACAGGTTTAAACTCCCAGGAGCATCCAAATCCACCCACAAGCAAATACATGCAAACTGTACTAAAAAATTCCCTTTTGTTTTGGACACTGCAGAAGTGATGCCTTAAGTTTCAGCTTCTATATTTTTCAGATCCTGTACTGGATTAGTGTTCTGAACTTCATATAGAGTTTTAGTACGCTCTCATCACAGTTTGGTCAATCCTTCCAGGCCTGAGGACCAAGGTCATCATCACAGCCTCAGGCCCAAAAAGTATAAACCAAAGTAAATTGGGGAAGGAGCAAACTGGGGGAAGGTGACTTCACTACCTGAAGCTGTAACTGGACAATTAACCCCTGATATGCAAACAGGTCAAACTTATATTGGCCTGATAAACTTGTGACTGTCATCCATCTTGGGTGTAGCCTCTGTGAGGCTGCTGCACTGTCCAAGGTGTATCTGTTAAAGGCCTTTAATAAATACTCACTTTATTCTCTAACTCTGTCTAGCCTCTGTTCTAGGTAGTCAGTCCAAGGCATCAGAAGAGACAGCTGTATTTCTGAGTCTTCCATCTTTTACCCAGGTTTCTATCAGGAGCTTCTCTTTCACATGCCAAACTTAAATTCTCAACCTTACATGACAGTAATTACTGCCCTCCACCCCTAAGTTCATCAGGACAACCCTAATTTCTTTTACAACAAGATAGACCAGGGAAGCTAAAACTATATTCAAAACAGTCGGACGGATGAGTGTTCACGCATTCTCAAACACAAATTCATCCACAACAAAGACTAGAGCATCTTCCCTGGCTGGTAGTGACTGCACATACTGAAAATATTAGAACGAGTCTACATTAATTTATTGTTAATCACTGAAAACATGAAATGAGCTCCAATTACTAAACCCCAAACTACTATGTAAGCAGGACGCTACTTCAACCATTACCATCACAGTCTACAGCTATTATTATGTATTACACCAAAGAGGCAGAAAAAGGTTACACTAAAACATGGCTTTTTACTGCAAGAAAAAAACCCCTAAGGGGGACACATACTGCTGGAAAGATTCTAGTTTTACCAGTGGCCTAGCACTGAAGAAGGAATATATGCTAGCTGCCCTTTTAAACATAAATCAAAGTTACCTATCCACCTCACAAACAAACCAAAGAAAGAGAAGTCTCTAACTACAGCATAAATAATGAGCACTACAATTATAGGGAATTGCAACCTTTTTTATGCGGACCTCATAAAGAAGACTTTTCCACGTCTGCCCCTGCCCCACATATCCTTTCTTCCTGGTGGCAAACCATCTTCCTACCATCCAGAGAATACAGTGAAATTATTTCCTCCCAAACCACTGGAGCCAAAAAAAAAAGTAGAATTCAAGAGGAAAAGAACCAAAGCAAAACACTGCTTTGACTGAAGTGGACCCTCCACTGATGCCCTACATGTCTGGCTTTGTTACATGTTAGAATAGAAGCTCTGATGGAACGATAGAACACTTTCTTCTATCCCTGTTAACTCAGTTAAAAGAGTGCTAAAAATCAAAAGCAAAACTACTAGGCTTTCCTTTAGAGTACTTTTGTGACAGATCTGCCATGCTTCCTTGACAGATTCCCCAGAGAAGAAAACCAAAGACCTCAATGTGCCTTTGGCCACACATGGACACAGGACAACCACACGAGGAACAGCTACACTTGCTGCATGGCTCAGGCACAAAAGCACTCTACCTGTTGAGATGGTGACAGGGAAGAATCAGCTAGAGAGCCAGTAGATTTCATGTGTAAAGCACTTCTGAACTTGAACACAGTGTGACTCCTCGACTGCTGCAGATTCTGCAAGAAATGAGATCAGAAGCAAGGTTTCATTTCAGGTGCAGACGTTACTTTCCGTATGTAAAATCCTCTGAAAAGGTCACGCACTTACACTGTCTGCGGCTACAAATACTGAATTTTTTTGTAGATTTTACGGGAATATGAACAAGTTATTAACAGACTTCCCAAGTACAACCTAAGTTCTGTCATTTTAGCTTATTGCTAGCTGTTAGTCACACTGGATGGTAACTTAATTATATTTAAGGCTGTAAGAGATTATTAAAAGTTATTATTCTGACCCACTGCACTTAATTCACTGCTCTGACCACTTCAGAAAAAAAACCCGAAATCATATGAAAGATTACAACAGCTGAAGAACTAAAAGAAATAAATGAAGTTTGATTCTTTTACAAACTACATTTTAGTCTAGGTAAAATTTGTCAATCTTCAGTCTTCATACATGGGAACTTATTAAGCAGTTGCTTATTATTAAAAAGGTTTTTACTGTAACAAGATGCTTCTTCCATTCTTTCATGCCCAAGGATCACCACTAAAAATTAAGAGAGGTGAAACCGAGGTGATATGCCCAAAGGAACAATGATATTCTTATTCCAACACCAACTCACAAATCCCCCAGAAAAATAGGAAAGAAAATAAGCCATTTCTTATTAACCAGAAACAGAACTACTGGAAAAAATAACGCATTCTGTATTACAGTAGGTAGTTTTAACCACCCAAAAGAGACCAAAAATAAATCCTTCTTACGCAATATTTTAATTCACACATGCTGCTGCTGAAGAATTCCTGACCTCTGCATACTTACAGAAATCAGGCCAAACATCTCATTAATACACTGTTTCAGGTCTTACTACACAAGTTTAACCAGCTCCCATAGCAAAATGAGAAAACAACTTTAAAGTAAATAGACTAAAAAGCAACTTCTCTCCAACATCCTACACTGAAGTGCATTGTCATGTATTCTGTCCATATCAAGTTATTTTTTCTGTTAAACATATACCCTTGTTAGTAGACAATGGCCTAACTAATATGCAGCAAAATAGACAGTACACAAAAAAATTTAACAGACATACCCACAAGGATACCTTATCAGATTACACTGAAGCAGAAATTATGGGAGCTTGTCTCAAAATATTTTGAAAAATTTGAAGTAAAACAACAAAAAACCCCTGATATTATAAAACAGTTTTAACAACTTTAATCTATTCTATTTTCAGGTGTTACCCTTTCTTATCAAATGAAAGACACTTCTTGCATCAACTGTCAGGTTTTTCCCCCTTCCAAGCTGCTTGGTTTTAAAACCAACAAAACAGTAAAAAAAAAAAGCCAGTTTTAAATAAAACTATTGTCTAAACAAAAACCTCACCTATCTCAAACAATTGATGGCAGAAAGCTGGGAATATATCTCATAGTGAGCACGTTATACCAGCTCTTTCAATATGTTTCTAACATGAATGAAGAACCAGAAAACATTAACATCTTCACTACAAGTTTGTACAGAGTTTTAGGACATATGATTATTCATCGATTTATCTCTAATATCATTAGAGAAAAGATTTTTTTAGACTGCCTTTTCCAAATGTCAACAGGCTTGATGTTATTTCTTTTTGCCTAAGGACTCCAGCTGAACGATCCTATCCAAACACATTCCTTATCTGGTGACAACAGTGACTCAGACAAAACAAGATTTTGTAAGAGCATTAAAGCTTTGCCAATAAAGCGCACTCCTATAAAGATCCTATTCGCAATGAATCTATCACACCAACAAATTTCTCTGTCAAACAGGACTTTTGGAAAACTACAGTTTGTACTAGAGACGCTTCTAAATAGACAAATAAAAGCCTGAACTTCAACTAAACACCACCCACCTTTCAGCGCCTCTGTAGCAAAGTCTGAACCAGGTGTCACAATCAGCCTGAATCACTACCTAAAGTTTTACATGAAGAGCTGTAACTATACCACTCAGAAACTTACCTCACCATGCCTCCCATTCTCAAACTTATCATTTTTTCATCATGATTCATAATTAAGAGCTTAGATCAATGTTGGACATTTGGTAAGAAACAGAACAACCTACTCAACTGGATGTTCTACTGACTATAGGGGTTTACAGGGTCCTGAAGCTTCAAACAGCATTCACAGATTACTATAAAATTATAACAAGACACCAAGTGTCGCATCAGAAACTATTAAAAACAGTAGCTTGCAAAGTAAGTCAGAATCTAGATCTCCCCTGCCATTTTAACTCTCTTGGCCTGTTTCAGACCAGTTTCTACTACAAGACTTTTCAGTCTTTTTCCTTCATTTAATATTGAGACTAGATAGTGTCCTGACCCAGGACAGCTTACAGAGATTTCTCTGTAACCATCAATAATGTAAATATTCGTTTCTTTGTGGTCTGTTCAGGAATACTTACCACCCCTTATACAATCTAACCATCTCACCAACAGATACATTATCTTTATTCTTAATATGCAGATAAGGAAACTGAAGGGAAATTGTCACCAGTACAATGATGACTATACCCTGATGGTTCCCTGCTCCCATTTTTATTCCACTGGATCTCATTACCAGGGGCAAACAGCATTTGCCTCCTTTTAGACAGAGCACACCAAAGAAATAGGTCTATCAATATGAGGGAAATTTTGTTCCTTTTAGTTCAATTGGACTGAAGGCAAAACAGGGGTTTCTTACACAGCTGAAATCTGCAGCAGACACAGGAGCTCATTTGAAGATTAATAACCATATGCTTTCTTCTTCACAAAGTTGTAGACTACACCCTCTGCTGCAGACACTCTTTACGACCTAAAAACCTGGCTGTCCAAAAACATGCAAACATCTTGTCCAGAAACTTTCCAACCAGATATTGCTTGTTAAAGGCAGCACTTATTTCATCCATTAGACTTCCAACATCCAAGTAGGAGGCAAGGGAAATATAACTCGAATTTAATGAATTAATTGAGTAAATGCAGAATTTAGTGCAAAACAATGCTCAGGCAGCAGAATAAAAACACTGCTCTTGCATAGCTTTTGTCCATTCTCCTGGGATTCTCCTGTTCTCTAACACCTTCTAACTTTGGAAGCAAATGAGAGAAGAGATCCCACAAAAAGTCTCAGTTTGCAATACAATCCCAATTCTGTGTCTAATCCCAAAACTGTCTCTAATCTAGTTCTTCTCTCGATGAAACTTGACCATTATGGAGAAATTCCACATAGATATTCACATGTATACAGAGTAAAGCTGCCACTGCATTTTACAGTATTCCAGGTACTCAACTTCCTTACCAACGAAGTTCTTCTAATATTTTTTGTACTTCTGGGAGAGGAATGCAAAGGGGAAGATCATAAATAACTGACATCCTCCTCAAAGGGGATGCATGAACATTAATCCCCCAAATCACAGCACAAGTTAAGGTGTATCACGCCAACATGAAGCAGAAGGCAGCAGGTGTCCAGGCGAAGGACTTAACCATCCAAGTAAAAGTACTCCACACCAATTCTAGAGAAAGCAGAGGAGATATCTTGCCTTAAGTGCTAAGGTGAGGCTGTTACTTCAGGGGCACTGGGTTTGGACTAGTATGCTAACAAACACTTATCCGGCATATTAACAACATAATCAGCGAAAGTGAAGCAAAGATTATGAAAAGCTCCTCAGCCAAATCCAAGCAGAGCTTTACAGAACAAAAGAAAGCCACCTCTCCAGCCCACAGTTATTTCCCTTAAGAATTCTGAAGACCTGCTGCGAACAACAGCGACGCTAGAACTTTTGAAGTGAGGCCACACAACTGTTCCAACACGCGAGCCGTTCAACAAGCTGCTGTCATCTCCCTGTATGCTTCTGATTGCCGGCCCGTAGGGTTACAGGAGTACAGCTTCACAACCCTCGTTACCTTCGTCAAGGAGGGAAACAAAGGCTCCACCGCACGTCAAAAACCAGACATTAAAAAAGGAACTGAGACAAGAAAGAAAACACCTCCTCTTGCACGGTCTGAGCACATCTACTCGAAATAACACAAACACGGGGGATTAGAGGAGGATTTCAGCAATATCTCTGGATTACTTGCTCTCTTCCCCCTCCTTTCACGCAGAAAGGCGACCCTCCGACTGCGGTCTCCACAGCACCCGGCAGACCCCGGCCCTACGCCCTCCCCACGTGCTATCGCGACACCCCGACAGCGCCGGCAGCACGGCGGGGTCAGAAGAAGCGGCCGCGGCACAGCTCGGCCCGCCGCCACCCATGGGCCCAGCGGCAGCGGCCACTCGACATGGCCCGGCACGGCCGGCACACACCCGGCGCTCCGGGCCCCGCGGGGCACAGGGGGCGGGCGAGGAGGAGGCGAGGCCGATGGAGCCGCACATCGAGCACCCCTCGGCCTCTTCCAGCGGCGATCTGTCAGGGGCGGCGGCGGGCAGGCGCCCCCGGGCGCTCGGGCCGNGGCCGTTCGAGGGGGCGGGGCCGAGGCCCGGGAGCGCGCGCGCGCCGGCGCGGCCCCTTTCCCCCCTCGGCGGAAGGGGCGGGGTGCCCGGATGTCGCGTGTGCGCTCCGCCGTGCCCCGCACGCGTGCGCGGAGCGGCCGCGGCTGAGACGGAAGTGTGGGACGGCGAGGGTACGGTGTGGGACTGGGAGGGCGCCGCGACCTCCGGGCCCGGCCCTGCTAGGCCCGTAGCCCGTCCCCTGCCGTGGAGTCACTGCTCCGGCAGCTGTCCCGAGCCCTCCTGTGCAGGCGGTGTC
>VWZS01003250.1:1492875-1618233 GCA_013397075.1 Rhabdornis inornatus | reverse complement strand
GGGCGCGGCTGCTGCTTTGGGTGCAGACAGACCCGCTTCGCTCGCCTGGGGCCGGGTCAGCAGCCTTGGTTCCAGCGTATGTCCGCCACCACCACAATCCATCCCGTAACCAGATCACCTTTTCTGGGCCTCTGCCGGCTCTGGGCCTTGCTAAAGCTTTCACCTCAACAAAACCTTTCCTGCCAGCCATCACAGTACGCCTTTTGGTGTTACTGGCAATGCTTCTGTAAGACCTTTCTTGGAGTGTGTTGGACTTGGGGGCCAACTTCATTCCCAGAAACTTGGCCGTGTGCCCACAGGTGCTGGTTGCTGAGCATTCCTTTGGAGGTTCTACCCTTGGGGCTGTGGAAGCCAGTCTAAGAGGTTGTAGCTAGGTAGCAATTATCCAGGGTGTTACTTCTGTAAGGGTTGGTATTCATCACATGTGTGCCATGTTTTAAGGGGCTGCCATGTGTCTTAAGAGTCCTGAGAGGAAAAAAGCAGTTTAACTTAGATCATGCTGGAAAATATTAAATGTACAGCTAGGTGTGTTGTGGCCACAGAAGATAGAGTGAGGAGATTAGTTAATCGACAAGAAATTTTTTTTTCTTTAAACTTCCAGGAAAACCTTGCTGGTCTGCACCCAGTTTCTGAAGACCTTATTTCCTGCCATTTGTGTAGATTTTTGTTGGAGAGAGGTTATACATGTGTAAGAGCTAATGCTCTCAATCTCTCAGCACCTAACCCAGGTGTGGGGAGTAAGTAGAAATGTGACTGTTTCAAGTTTGGCATTTTTCGTCTTAGAAGAGTCTTTCTTTCTCTAAGAGAGCATGAAGGAAAGGCATAAGTAATCATTTCCACGTTAGCTACGTAAGACAATGTAAGATGACCTTAATATTGAGGCATCATTGCCAGCACTTCCTATAATAAGCACTCTCAGGTTTGCCCCACCCTTATTTGACAGCCTTGATCTTCCTTGATCCTGAGGACAGGCTGTTTTTCCCCTCATAGGTTTGATTATAGGATCAGTATATAATAATCTAGCCAAGTGAGCCCCAGAAGATGGTAGGGGTTGGCACCATGACTCAGAGAAGCCAGGCAGAATCGTTTCATCTGCTCATCAGACAATTATATAAACTGCTGGGCAGAATCCATGCAGACAGTCACTGGTTTTCACAGCTGCCTCTTACTGGCAATGCCTGCTGTGGGACAGGTGAGGTTACTGCACTGCTTACTCTCACCACAGCAGAGTGTGCTCACTGCCTGTCTGAGGTATTAATTACATGGGCTGTTGCAGTGCTTTTGTGGCTGGTTGGCTCTGTGCTGGAACTGAGCTTCTACGAAAGAAGCAGGGCACTTTATTTTAATTGCTTCTTTTGAGTGAGGAGAATGAATTTCTGTGGCTTGGACTTCCTTTTTTATACCTCAGCTGAGACTTGTAATTCAGTCATTCAGGGAACAATCTGCTTCTTCTGTAATGCTTTGATGGGTATACTTGCTCATGATCCCCACCTGACAATCATCATCATTCTCATGAACTGCTGTTTAAGGTAAACAGACAAGTTTTAATCATACAATTTGGCTAGTACAGCTGGCCTACAAACCAGGAAATCTTTGAGGATTCACTGGGTGAACCATTGGAGGGTTTATTTTTTACTGGCTTAAATCCAAAATGACTGAAAGTTCACTCTGGTTACTCACAAATGAAAAATTAATATTTGTGTCTGGTCTGCTGTTGTTGTATACATGACACTCAGTGAAGCCAACAGGAGAGTGAAGTGTAAATTAATTCTTGAGGCAGTGTGATTTGTGTCTTTCCCTTCATATGAAGTAAAGTCTACATCAAATGCCAAGGCAGTCGCTGAGGTGTGCAAACGATCTCCTGTAAGCAAGTGGCTGTATGTGAAATAAACCACATTTATTCCTAAGGTTGTGGGTAGTGCAATTTGTTTGCTGTCACTTCCTATGAAATGTAAATTACTTAAGCACTTTCTAATTTCAAATTTGAACTATCACAGTCACTTTTCACTGATAGGTATTTATGTCTGGAAATGCTTTCAACATGGAGATATAGAGCAGGAAAACAAATTTCAAGTGTTTCTGAAATGTATTTGCAAGTAGATTTACCAATGCGTGAGTGTTCGTATTTAGCAGTGTGTAAAAATAAACAGCTAAGATCTGCCCACAAAGCCACATAGGCAATTTGCACTGCACAGCTTTGACAGCAGGATGTTTCCAAACAACAGAGACCTCAAAAGAAGTTTTTTGCAGCTCTTGAGCTTGTGTTTTTAACCTAGGCCCATCAGGTGGTCTGATACTTACTTTAATGCCTTTCTGGTTATACCTTTTCAAGCAAAGCCTCTCCTCTTTAACAAGGTGCTTTGTCATTAAAAAAAAGGCTATTAAATAGTCTAGAGAATTGAAGTAACATAGTAATCATAGTAATACCTTTTCTAAAGCCTTTTGAGTTGTTATTTTAGGACATCTGGAACATTGATTATAAAAGAAGCTGCTTGATAAGCTAATGAATTTGGGGATTCTCTGTTTCATCCTGTTCTGTCTTCAGCATAAGAAGAGGTTTTTTGGTAGGAAAATCTACTCTGTGGGGTCAGATGTTTCAATGTCGGGATAATTGCCCAGCTACCTAGTTAGAACCATTAAAGCTGCAGTTGCTCCAGTTGTTTTGTGGGAATTCTTGGTCCTCTGACTCAGATGCTGGGATACAAATACCTTCAGAATCACAGAATGGTTGGAGTTGGAAGGGTCCTCTGGAGGCCATCTAGTCCAGCCGCCTGCCAAAGCAGATTCACCCAGGGTAGGTTACACCTAATTGCATCCAAGCATGTTTTGAGTATTTCCAAAGAAGGAGATTCCACAACCTAAAAAAGTCAATGAAATTTTAATCCTGCCAAATTGGACTCCCTTGGCTGATTGTAGATAGACCTAGGAGGAAGAGTGTGATTGCTAGAGGAACTATGTTGTGGTGTGCTAGTGTAAGTTTATTGTAAGTTGGTTTTTATCTATGGTTGTAATGGTTCCTTCCTGTGTCTCCCCCCAGAAATGGTCTGCCCCAGGTCTCCCTTTCCCGCGTCTGCCCTGTTGCACCACCCAAAACCCCTCCCAGTTTAATGTCAATCCTCCCCGGCCCCGCCTAAGTACCCAGAATGTTCCCTGTCCTTCTTTCCCAAACCTCTCCCCAGCCGTTGTCAATCCTCCCTGGCCCCTCCCAATCTTCTAGAGAGTTCCTTGTCAGTTACCCTGTTCTCTGTATACAATTTGTTAAAGTTCTCTGTGCTCCACCCATGTTGTACCCCATTGGAAATTTGGATGTTTATCCCTCCCCCATGATCCGCCCACCGTGTACCCTGATTGAACGTTCTGTTAACCCGCCGTCTTGGACTGCCCCCGTATTTAAGTTGTTGTTGGCCTGTGTTTTCTGCCTTCGGTGGTTCCCTCCCCTGGATTCCAGTTGTTCCTCCCCAATAAACCGTTTGTGGGCCCACTGAAGGACTCGCCTGCTTCCTTTGCTTTTCTTGGACGCGCGTCTCTCCACCAGGGCTTCTGGCCCTTGCTGCACTCCTGCCATTGGATCTTTCAGGAGGCAGCCCACTCCTGGCGTGAAGGCCTGCCCTCGTGGGCTAGTCGGGCCGGGCTGAGTGGACATAAGGAGGGCAGGCAGCATCAGAACTAAGCATCGCAGTGGTGGTCTTTAAACAAATCTCAAATGATTCTGTACCATACATACGTGCAGGATACAGTTTTCTGGGATATGATATTGCCTCTTTAACTCAAGAACTGCTTTCATAGGGAAGAGCTGTTGTCAGCCATCTGGGTCTCTCCTGCAGCTTCACAGGAGCTTCATCCTGTATGATCTATCCTCTATGAGAGGATGAACCAGTCTTTAGTCTGAAGGGAAAACTGTCCATGATGTGGAATTGCATCTTCGTTACGGATGGCAGCTAGGCTAGACAGGACTTTAGGACTGAATTGTTCCTAAAGCTGTCTAAGTACAGCATAGGCATAGAGAACCTGATGGAGCTGTGTCTGATTTGGAGTGGTGGAAAGAGGGGAGAGATGAGGCCTCTGACACCACATTTGAAGGATCTGTGTGAATGGCTGAGTTTCGCATAGCAGTATCAGGAGACCTTTCTGAGCTCATGGAAAATTTGACTTGGAAGCTGCAGTACTCAGGAGGATCTTTGCACATTCTGGACTTAATAGCCCAAAACTGGGTTTTAGGAGAGGTGGAGTGCCCCATTAAATAAAATAACAGCGGCATAGCACCTTTGCTGGATGTAATTCTCTTTGGCACTAGTAAGTTCTTTGTATAGCTATGCTTGCAATTTTTATCTGTTAGTATTTTTATTTTTTCCATATGTTTGAGAATGTTCTTTATAGACAACCTTGCCATACTGTGTGACCTCTGGTTTTAGTGATTCCAAGCTACCTCATTTGTTTCAGAAGTAAAAGCAAAAATCCAGTTAGCATTGACGTGGGTGATTAATTCAGAAGACTTAGAAAGATTCAGTCACCCACTAGTGCTTTTCATTTCTTTTCATTTTTCCCTTACAAAATTGAACTGGTGGTGTGACAAATGTCACTTCAGTGTTTTATCTGAGGGGGAAAGGAGCTGAAGGTCAAGTCGTGGAACTGCTGAGATGTTTGAACTTGTCATGCAGGGCTGCAAGGGGAACCAAGGATGAAAATATCATCTACATGCTACTGCCTGCTGCACAACACCATAGCTTATTTCTGGCTTTGGCAGTATCATGATAGGTGAGAAGAAGAGTCAGGACTAACAGGAGTGCACTTACTGCTCATTCATCACCCAGTAAACTATAAACCATTTGTGCCTCAAAATGTCTGGCTTTACTTTTTACCAAAGCATGCTGGCAGGGAGGCATGGTAGCTCCCAGCCCTTCAGACTGATCAGGAAGCAGTGTGTTAGTCATACAGGAACATCTGGTTGGGCTGTGCGCACATGCTAATCCAAAAGAGTACAGTGACGAGGGAATGACGTATGCATGAATATATTTAAGTTTTTCTTGGATTATAGGATACTTCAGTTTTAATCTCAAGACAATGATAAGAATTCAACTTCAAACCACTGTCACATTTTTTACTTTAAAAGCATGATGGTGATTTTCAGTAGGCTACATAGAACTTTCTTGCTTCTAGTGAACCACTTAGTTGGAGTTGCTTCCCTGTTGGCTGTTAGCTTCTGCTTAATAGGACCATAAGAGACCATGTGAGTGGGAAATGAAGTTGAATTTATTATTTCTGGTCATTCTGCAATAATTAGTACAATTCTGATAAAAAAATGGCATATTATAAGGCATATATATGCTTCTCTGAAATGAAAAGCCAATTAATGCACAAAACTGCTTGCTCAGGAAGAAAAGCTGAACAAGAAGAGGAAGGAGCAGCTCTAACAGCTCTATGAGGCTATGTATAGGAGCTATCTCCTTTCAAGAGTGGGCTCTGACACCTATATATACAAACCAATATATCATGTATTCCAGAGGCACAGGACAGCTTGTCCTGCAGCCAAAGCAGGACTCTCTGCCACTTAGAGGACTTGTTGTGGAACACTAACTTTTTTGCAGACAGGCTCATTTGAAGTCATTTGAGGTCAACAGTGGCCTGAACCTGCACATGAAGACATGGAGCTACAGGTGGCCCAGGGCAGCTTGCACAAGTGTAGCTATACTGACCTCATTTTCCACCACTGTAAATCAATGCACTGCTTGCAAAAGTTGTGGGGTTTTTTTGCAGAACTATTGTTCACAAGGAGGTACTAACAGTCTCTGAGAATTAATTCCTAATCAAATATGATTTTAGTCATACAAGGGATACACCCAGCAACAAGAACAATGAAAGTAAGTCAATGGGGCTTTGTTAACTCTCCCAGTTGTACTTATGGTTCAGAACTGTTATCAGCAATGCTGTTCACATCCAAACTGGAGAAGTTTATTTGTACATATTAGTGTGAATTACTAGGATGGCAAAGGCCATACTAGAACATATATTAGGATTTGAGCTCAGGTTTGAAAGATATTTTACTTAGTGGGCCTGAAAGACTTATGTTTCTTTGTCCGTAGTATTTGCACATTTGACAAGAAGAAATGTCCATATTTGCTTATATTTCTGTCTGTAATATATAGAATAATATTTATATAGAATACCTTTAAATGTTATATTTCTATATTGTGCATAATTATATGCAATTTCTATATATTATATAAAAATAAAATTATTTTCTTGCCAATAGGAAATTATTTTCTTACTCTTACATGGAACAAACTTCCTTGTACATCATGAAGTCTAAGATGTATCACAAGGAGACAAATCAGAGGCTATTTTTGCATGACAGTGAAAGACACAGAGTTGTCAATGTGATCCTAAAAGGAAGAATTCTAATAGGGTTTAACCAAAAGAGCAATATTACAATGAATGTTCATATTTAGAAGTATATGGGCAAAATGATGTACAGTAGTAATTTATTTTAAATTTATTTGTACAGTTTGCCTTTTACAGTAACGTCCTTGATTCCATTTTTTTTCTAAGCAGGCTGATTAAACTGAGACTCTCTGCACAAGGAAGTTAGGTTATTCCTTCATATTAATTGCTTGTGCCTGCAAGGACAGGTTAAATCTAGCATGCTGCACACTCCCTTTTTTCAAGGACAAAACCTTCCCTCTCCCCTGGCCCTATATATAGAGATCAAGTTCTAGTGAATGATGCTGGGGAACTCCAGTGAGCAATGCTAGTGAATCTCTCAGCATCTTGGTTGGAATGAGGAAGGGAATTCCCCAAGTGTTCAATCATCTGAGGAAAGATCTTGATAATGCATGTCATGGTCTTGATTCAGTTCTGCAAAAATAGTGAATTTCAAAAACAAGACAACGAATTAAGGAAGAACTTTCATCATCCATAATAGAACAGATCAGGATTCAGAAATTCTACCCCTTTCACACCCTTGCAACATACCCAGAACTGAACATCCAGGTCAGCTGCATAGACGAAAATAAAAACTTGCTTCACTGATTGGGCTCTCAGCCCATAACTCCCTCCCATCACAGCTGTGCATAGAAGTTACTGAGGCTGTAGCTATCCCTCCTGCTTCATAAACACATGTGCTGGAGGCTTGGGAATGTCCCAGTTAAAGATATTTTGCAGTATGAAAGAAAGAGATCTGCAGAAGGATTAACTAGGCAGAACTTCAATTTCTTGTCTGGAAGCAGGAGACTGAATCTTGTGAGATTTATGGACCTTAGACCTCATAAGTGCTAAAAACTGCAAAAGGCTGAGGAAGTCCGTTTGCCGTATGATAGGCTAAGAAATCATTGTTACTTTGTTCCAAAACCCAAAAAAATTGCGTGGCAAAAATCTATCCTATCCTACAAGGAGAAGATGAAGTCAGCTACTGCAAATAGATGCTGATGTTACAAGGCTGCACATTTTGAAGAAGATAAAAGGTCAGCAATGCATTTTTAAGGGTTTCTATTCTTCCCCATCAGTTTTATTCATATGGATGAGTAAATGTAAAACAGCTATAGTTTATAGTAATAGACACAAAAGGAAATCCAGGTCCCTTTAAGACAACCACTACTGGATAAGCCCTTGTGATGAAATCAAGACTCACTCTGCAGATACATCTTGAGGAGTCTTTGTTTCTCACATGAGCAATAATTAATATGGAATATGCCCTGCCCCTTATGGTACCATGATCTACTTTTCTTCATAGTTAGATGAGGCTAGATTATGTCCTCCTAGGAAAAATAAAATAAATCAGATGCAATGGTGAATTACTTATTTATGCCCTTCAAAAGTGATGACATTGGTTTGCCAAGGTTTTGAATCACAAGGTGAACTAAGCACTGGTTTAACAGGATCACATGGTCCTAAAGTTTTGGGGTTTTTGTCTTTTTAAAGGCAGTCATGTTGTTGTGTGGACTTACATAGGTCTGAAGCAATAACTGACATTTGTATCTGGAAGCAGAAGCAAACCCTAGTACTGTTTTTCTCATCCTTTGTTTGTTGAGTGTGTTTACAATCTTGTGACTTTCAGACTTAGCATCTGTTTTGGAATCCCATTTCCAAAATGTCACAGTGACTTCTGCTTTGATTTCTTCCCTTGTTTAATGTCAGTGTGGTGACTTTCAGATACATCTTTAAAGAGATAAACTAGTTCATAAAGCCTTGTTGCCATGAGGCAGCTGCCATTAATGACTAAGCCTCCACCACCTGAAACCTATCAAGTAGATATTGTATTTTGTGTAATGGTATCTCAAGCACTAGGAATATGATACAATATTTTCTGCTCTGATCTACAAAGTATTCTCCCCCTGGGCTTTGAATAATAAATCTTCTTGCTGTTATCATCACTACAGGATGCCCCAGCATAAAACAATCTGTTCTTCTGGGATGTTATAGTGCTCCCATTAGAGAACTCCTGTTTCAAGACCCCCATAATTCACTAGCTGAATGCTTGTAAATGTCACCTAGTTATAACTCCTGTAGGAGCAAGTACTATCGCGTGTTTTCTGGCACTACCTACCTTGTCTGATCAGACAGAGACAGATTCTTTGCTGTGTGTTTTCCTTAGGGACTACAAGTGTGTCATTTAAGCTGTACACTACCATCACTACAGAGCTTTTCTTTTTCTGTGCACATCACTGGACATGCTGCTCTAGAAATAATATAAAGCATCAGACCAAATAATGTAGACAAAATACAAATTGATTTTAATGGGATTAAAATGCCTCTTTAATCATGGTTAAATAGTTTGTGCTCTAGCTGCAATAGTAAAACTAAAGTAAAAACATGTGCTGATTGCTCCTTACTTTCATTTCTGCCAAGTCATTGCACAGGCTTGCTGCAAGAATTATTATTCTTGTAAAGGGGATGCTACAACCCAATGGTTGAACACTCTGCTCTGGGCTAAGTATCAGCTAAATGATGGCAGCTGGGATTCACAAACTGCCGTGTAAGAAACCTGCTCTCTTGGTCCAGTGGTAATGTAGCTTCATCTTTATCCTCACATCACACATGCAAAAGTTACGGGCTTGCAAGCAGCTGCTGTGACACATCTGAATTCTGCAATGAGGGAAAATGTAAGAGACACCAACAAATCTGAATACTTGGACTGTAAAGACTCCATTCATCAGTATAGATGGGGTTTCATCCTTGGCAACTTTTGGGCAACTATATAAAAAGTAAAAGCTATGATGCAGTTAGATCCACTAAAATTTTAGACTGTGGAACTGGTTTTATCAGACATTGAAGTGATTTAACTAAACAGCAGAATCCAGTGACTAGATTTGATATTCATGCAATCCACAAAATAACCTAACTGAAGGAATCAAAATCATATTGTGAAAAGCAGTGAGAATTTGCTAAATTTCAATAATAAAGTGGTTAATTATTCAGAAGACTCTTCAGAAAAAAGGTACTAACTCCGTTTCCCTATTAGAAGTCCCAATTTCCACATAATTTTCAAATAATAATTTTAAATTTTCACACTACTTTTAAAACATTTTTAATTTTTCCAGATTTGCCAGAGGATAGAAAAAGTGAAGGACTGCAAGGGAAAAAAGCATTTATCTTGTTCTTTTGTCTGTGCTTTCTTCTGTGAGAGTTCAAATAAAATCAAAAACCAAAAGCAAAAATTTCTAGGGGTGGAGTCACAAAATCTTTTTCTGAGAATGAGGAGGTGTCTAAACAAGTGTTGGCCGCTGTGTTGGATGTCATACAAGCACTTGTCTCAGGTGTGTTTTTACAACATTTCTTGCCTCCCCTTTCCCATGCCTGCTATTTGCCTGGTGCTCAGAGATGCCTCTCAGGCTTTCCCTTTGAGGCTGGGCAGCCAAGGGGGCTGCCTCACAGGCTGGAGCAGGTAACATCTCTGCTGTCATTCCTGAGATGGATGTGCATCTCAGGATGCTAGGAGTGAACAAAGACCTCAAAAGTATTTTAATGCTTGTTCGAAAAGCTCTTAGACAGTGAAATGCTGAGTTCGTTTCGTCTGTAGTCAGTCTTTGTGTGACTTCTTGCAAACATTTGACTGTAGAGTAAGGCACATTTTACACCGTTGCATATATGCATTGTATTTTAGAGAAGAATCCAATATTGTAAGTTCTCAATAGCAATGAAAAAGGGGGGTTTTCTTGTTGGGACTATTTGATGGTTACAAAAGAAAATTGATTCCTAGTGGGAGGTGTAGATCCAGCACCTTATAATATGGATATTCTGGAGACATTACAGATTTTATGATAATCTTCCGTATTTAAAATATAAAATAAAAAAAAAATCTTTGCCAGAAAAATTTTTCTGTAGAGGAGAAGTAGATCACAAAGTAAGTGAACTCTGACTCCAGGGAGCATGGTGCCATCCTGAATCAGCATGGTTTGGATTTGAGTTTTTAAGGAAATATGCAGAAATACTTGGGGTAGGACAGGGAAGAGTGATTCTGTTATTGTAAATAAATTTGCCTCAATTAACTTTTTCACTGGCTGAAATGTTCAGTGACACTTATTTCTTTTTATTTATTTCAAGCCTTTACATGTGTTAGTTTTTCTGCGCACTGTAAAATTTTAAATCGTCCCTTAGAGTGAAAGCTGAGATAATCATTTTATTGAAAGATTTAACTTGAAATTGCTAGGCAGACTACCCTAAAATTACTGGCATGCCTGTTTTTTGATTCATTCCAGAAGTATGTGAGCGCTCCCACCAAAAATTGCATGAAGAGTTACGTGCACCCAGCTGCAGGCCCCGAGGCAAAGGGCATACATTGTAAAGAATCCCTGCCAGGGGGCAGCTTCTGCTAACTCGCCCATTTGGCTCCTAGTCAGTAACCTGCCTCTGCACAGTGGTCCAAATTAAAACCTGATGCTACAAGAAATGCTGGCTTGGTATTGGCTCTTGGTAAGCCAGAGCTCTTGACTGAGCTGGTAAACCAGCAGAGATGGGGATTTGGAGAGGAAGATGTGATGGGCAGCTGGGAGACAGCAGTTCAGTGATATCTTAACCTGGATCAGGAGCAGCTGATGGTTTATCAGACCAAAGCCCAAATACCTGTCCCTTCAGTCTGCAGCACCAGCTATTGCTCATCCCTGGCTTGTCATTCCATTTATTATTGGCAGATAAACACATTAGCTTGGTGTCTCTGCTCAGATTATCAGCAAAAAGGTAATATATTTACATTATTGTCAGGCTTCATTTTAGTAATGCACAGAGATGAACTGCAAGCTCCTCGCAGAAGGATGTGTTTTGTGCAGGTTTACAGAGGTATCACAATGCAAATCTACATTTACTTAACGATTTTTCTTTCCCTCCTGCATTAGCTAGTGACTATTTTAATGCTTTCTTAAATTCTGTAGTAAAATTACATGGGAACTTATACAAATGTGAAAATATGTATGACTTTATGGTCAGAATATACATGTTGTTCAGCTAATGATACTGTAATAGAATTGGTCAATATAGAGAATTTTTCCTCTGTGGTAGATTTCTGCTTTGACTTTTCCTTTTGACCTGAATTGAAAAGATAATTTAATACTTCTTTTTGTTCCCCATGAAGTAAGAATTAAAGAAATTATTATTCTAAAATTTCAAGCAGCTCTTTTTCAAGTATTTAATCTCATAAAGTTAAGATCTTTGTTTGCAATAGCTTCAACCTCATTCATAATCTATTAAGTCCAAATGAAGCACATTGGTTTTCTTCAAAGCATTGTTTCTTTCCATTATTTTCTTTTAAAATCAATATATCCCTGTGGAAAATTATTCAATTTCACTGCATATTTTCTCCAATAAAAATATGCAGTTCAGAAAAAAGTTCAGTCAATCCTAGATATAGGAATACAAGCCTTTCTTCTGTAAAGGAGTACTGGACAGCAAGGGAAGGTTCTTTTGTTGCTGTAGACCAACAGTTTTCAATGGCCATTATTAAATATCCTGGAACCTGATGGAGACAGATACCATTTCGTGATGATTATAAATCCTTAGCTTAAAGCTATTGTTTGTGCCTGCATTTAACTGGTGCTTGTGATAAACTCCGAAGTGGGAAGTTATTGTTGGGTGAAAATTTTTTGTAGTATTAACTGATTCAGACTTTCAATTGAGTTTACATATTTTTAAATATCACAATTCTTTATAATAAATTCCTTGAAGTTCACTGTGGAAGGAGGTTTAGTGTAACACATTTCAGTTAAGCAACCAGTTTTGTCTAAAAGGGAGAAGGGACTTGGCTGAAATATTTTTTCAACATTTTTACCAACACAAAAGGTGCCAACTCTCAAATTTAAAATAAGGCTTTTTTTAGAAATCTAAATTTAATGGAAAATTAGAATTATTTAATAACCTTCAGCTGACTAAAATATTTTCACTTAAAGCAGATTTTTGTGGGGTGGTTTTTTTTGTTTTTGTTTTGATTTTTTGGGGGTTGGTTGGTTGGCTGGTTGGTTGGTTGGTTGGTTTTGTTTTTCACAGTCATTTCATCTTACTTTGAGAAGAAGAAATCCACTGAAATGGATCAGCCTTTGAAATTTGAATGCCCCAGGCATTATGCCTGGAGACAGGCTGCTGGGGACAGAAAAGCTGTGGGAACACAGGGGCAGTCCAGGGAGGGTGGATGAGTGGACCAGAGCAAATACACACTGAGAAAGTACCAGGTATGGGCACGGGAGAGCAAAGCTGAGATCTTCTGTGCAATCTGCTTCTCAAAAGTAGGAGAGCCAGGCTGAGAGCTCCAGAGACAAAAGAAAAAACAACCCAGGGAAAAATGAAACACAAAAGTACTGAAGATGCTGTTTGGCCTGACTCTGCCACTGACTCATGGCAGCAAGGATGCCTATTCCCTTGGTCAGCTACAGCAGGTGTGTCAGATGAGGCTTTGTGTTTCTCAAGCCTCCCAATCTCTGTGATCTCCTCTCTTGACCAAAAGCCATGCATTACATACCAGCTAGGTGAGGATACCTTTCTGGCTGCATCCTTTATGTGTAATACCCATGAAATGCTTTTTCTTGTGAGTTGTTTACTTTCCATCCCCATCTGTCTGCCTCTGTCATTATGGGGAAACAACAAAGGGTGCCTTTCCACCAGCTCAGGATAGGAAAGTCAAAGGCTCAAAACCTGATGCAAAGCTGATCTAAAGCATGATCTAACTGTGCAATGGAACTTTCCCATGGAAAGAAAAAACTTCAGCAACTAGAATGAGGCATGAATCGAGAAGCATAAACAGGAGTCAAGAGAAGGACCCAGAGCTTACATCTTGGGGTAGTCATAGGGGTGGTTGTCACTGTGACAGAAAGGGCACAGAACCCCATGGCAGAGCTTTGTGAGTCATCATCTTCTCTGCTATCTATTGCCATTTCAGCACCTGCACCTCAGAGGAAATATGGTAGTCATTGTCCTTCAAAAGTTTTTTTATTTAATCCACTCCTAATGAGAATATTTATATTAAACCCCCCTGTGCTTAACAACTGAAATTATTCCTTTGATACATCATTAAGCCTCTTCCCTGGATTAAATGTTGGTGTTTATGAAGTATCAATGAGAGCTCTCTTTTGTTCACAGTTGGACTTGATGATCTTAAAGGTCTTTTCCAATTTAAATGATTCTGTGATTCTGTGATTGTGAAGCACAGTAGTGGTAGTAGCTTTTTGGCACCAGTCTGTCTTCCAGCCTTCGCCTCAGAAGTATTTAGAAAAAAAAAAAATTGATGGATTGATCCTAGCTGACATCAGATGCCCAGCAAAACCACTGTATCCCTCCCCTACTCAGATGGACAGGGAGAGAAAATGGAACACAAGGCTTATGGGCTGAGATAAGGACAGGCAGAGCTCATTCACCCATTACCATCGCAAGCAAAACAGACTCAACTTGGGGTAAATTAACTGAATTTATTACGAATAAAAATCAGAGTAGAATAGTGATAAATAAACCCAGTTCTTAAAATCAGCTTTCCCCCACCCCTCCCTTCTTGCCATGTTCAACTTCACTTCTGATTTGTCTACCTCCTCCCCTGTGTTGTGCAGGGAGAAGTGGAGTGGGGTTTGCAGTCAGTTCATCACACATTATCTCTGCCTCTCCTTCCTGCTCAGGGGAAGGGCTCCTTCCACTCTTCTCCTGCTTCAGTGTGAGGTCTCTCCCACGAGAGTCTTCCATGGAATTCTCCAACCTGAGTCCTTCCATGGGCTGCAGTTTTTCAGAAACTGTTCCAGCACAGGTTTTTCTCTCTCTCTGCACACAGCCACAGGTCCTGCCATAATCCTATTCCAGCATGAGCTTCCCACAGGGTCACAGCCTCCTTTGGGCATCCACCTGCTCCATGGACTGCAGGAGCATCTCTGCTCCACCATATGGACCTCCCTGGGCTGCAGGAGCACAGCTGCTTCACCATGGTCTGGACCATAGGCTGTAGGGGAATCTCAGCTCAGGCACTTGGAGCACCTCCTGCCCCTCCTGCACTGACTTGGGTGCCTGCAGAGCTGCTCCTCTCCATTTGTGTGCCTCTTGTCAGGTGTGCTGTGCAGCAGAGTTTTTCACCCCTTAAATACATGATCCCAGAGGCACAGGCACTGTGACTGATGGGCTTAGTCTTGGCTGCTGGGTCTGTCCTGGTTTTAACAAAAATGCTGTTCTTCAGAGTGAAAAATGCTGAAACGGTTCATATTCCTCAAATTTGCATCTATAGAGAAATTACCATCTTCTGTATTTGGTGTAATTGTTCTGTGGACTATTCAGATCAGTCACATAGCTAAAGTGAAGCAGTTCATGAACAGTTCATAAAAAGCACATCTGAACTGAAAAATCACTCTTTACATGCTTTATAGCGATCTATATTTTGGTGCTTTTAGTTTTTATTTGCCTTCTTGTGTCTTTGAATAGCCTCTTCTTTTAAGAAACAAAATGACTGCTCTTGAAATAACACAAGCTAGTAAATTTTCAAAACTCTAGTGGTGCCAGACACACCGTGCTTCTGATGCCACTTTTTGTCAGATGATAGGTGAAACTGAGTTCAGCAAAGCCAGAAACGAAAATTCAAATCCTACTCAAGTCACCAGGGCACAGGCACAGTAACTGCAGCATGGGCTCAATGCTCTGCTGAGTTGGGACCCGTGGTGTGAAAGGCTACGGTGAACTTTTCACAGGAATGCTGAAGTTGGCCCAGAGCTGCCCATACAGTCAGATCAGCCTGTGTCCCCTCCACGCTGTTGGTGCAGGGTGGTTCTGACATTAGACCAGTGTGTAACCCAGAAATTCCCCACTCAAAACCACAGGACACTAGGTTCCCACAAAAAGGAGAAGTGGCCAGTCCTGTGAATCTTCTCCCTGCAGGGGAGAAGCTGTTTGTAGGTGTTGGTCACAATCCCTGTGGCAAACTAAGGCATTAGCTCAAGAGCTTTCTGACTCTGAGACTTTTATCTATAGGATCCCAGTAAATGTACTGAAAATTTGTAAGGCTTCATGGCCTGGGGAGAGGCCACAGCTGCACTTAGTCATTGTATGCATGTAAGTTAATCATGAGATCTTACTGTTTGAAGCAGAACAGAGCCCATTCTGCCAGACTCATCCTTTATTACAGAGGCCAAGTGAAAAGGCATTCTTTTAAAGTGCTGAACATCCCTAGACTTTAATTTTTCTCTTACTGGGTTTTTAAACTGAACAGTTTGTTAGCTCCAGTTAAAGGGAAAAATAGAATTACCTGATGTCAACACTGATTTTATTCTACCTGTCAGGCCATTGTGACATGTAACTAATAGGATGGGTGTTGGCAAGTAAACACAATACTGATAAAGGTTCTTGCAATTATACTGGAGAAGTTGCTCTATATTGTGTTCATGAA
Source organism: Rhabdornis inornatus (assembly GCA_013397075.1). Taxonomy (NCBI): domain Eukaryota; kingdom Metazoa; phylum Chordata; class Aves; order Passeriformes; family Rhabdornithidae; genus Rhabdornis; species Rhabdornis inornatus. The sequence continues at coordinate 1,602,407 of VWZS01003250.1, read as the reverse complement.
GACAGTATGTGCACCAGCAGAAGTCTGAAGGTTAATGAAGAAATACTAGGAGACAAGGAGACTTGTCAGCAGCTGGTGTTTGTACAAACCTTCCTAAAGGGAACATTTCCATCTTTATGCACACACAGCTCCATTAAAAGCAGCCATTGTTAAAAGCAATTATGTTTATTTTGTTAGCACTGAGGCCTGAGACTGCTCTGCTCCAGAGTCTGGCTTTTGGAATGGCGTGGTTTGAGGGAAGCCTTAGGCATATGCTCCAGGCTTGCTTTTGCTCTCACCCTCATATCACCCTAATATCACCCTAGTGGCTCTGAAGGGCATTTCAGTACATTGCAGTGAGGTACCCAGGGACTGGAGGTGCAGGGAGCTCCCTGGAGCACCACACTATCTGTTTGCCAGCACGGTCCTGGCAGCTCCTGAGCCCACACTCAGGTACATTTGATAGAGGTGTGGCTGCCAGGGACAGTAAGGTTCCACCTGTGTCACGTGTAAAGGGACACCTAGGTGAGAAGGGAAAATTTGTCAGTGCTGAGAAAAAGAAGGGCCACATGTCTCCCTTCCCTTTCCTGGGAGTGAGCTGCTAGCAGCCCTGTTAGACACATTGGCTCAATGAGTATGTTGCTCACTAGCCCCAGGCTGCCTTCCACCCAGCCACAGACCACTGTGGAGTGGGTGCTGAGTGCTTGGAGGTGCTGGTGAAGGACCAGAAGGGAGGTGAAGGACCAGAAGGGAGGTGAAGGAGAGCTAGAGGCATCACTGCAGATGTCTAAGGGAAGGAACACTCCAAGCTTGGGTTGATGAGGTCTTGGGTGAACACCAGCTTTCAGCAGAAGCTGGGACCAAATGGTCACCGGGGTCCCTTCCAGCCTAGAAGCTCTGGAACAAATTCTATGAATGCTTGGCAGAAGATAGATGCACTAGAAAACCTGAAAGGAAACAAAACTTTGCGGTGGGGGGGTTGACAGTGGCTGGTGGGGTTGGCAGAGGCTGGTGCCATGGCAGCGGGGTGGAGGTGGGAGGTGACATGCAAATTCGTAAGGAGACAGGCTTTGTTAGCTCTCAAAGCAGAGCAGCTTAAGAGGAGAAAATTAACATTTATTAATGTAATTTCAAACTAACAGCTGCTGCCAGACATGATTAAACTCATACTGTGTAAGGCAGTGAAGCCAAAAGTACACATCACCTTTTCAATAGGTGTTCAAAACCTAGAATTCGGGCAGTCTCAGTCAAATGTCACTTCCTTCCACATGCAGAGTACCCTGGCTTCTGGGAAACTGTTGTTGTCAATTCCCCAAAGTGCACTTCTATTTGTCATGATTTTTTGCACATTTTAATAATTCACATTGCAAATTATAATTATGGCTATTAGTCCAAGGAGTGTAAGTGTAGAAAGCTGCCATGCCTTGCTGGATTTTTTTCCTCTCAAATTATACCTATAGTAAATCTTCTGAATTTGACCTTCCTTTATAGTTGTAAGATTGTTTCTTTAATATATATTCTGAAACTGCATACATAGCAAGTTTTTATTCTTGTCTATGCAAAGATTTATTCCCATGGACTTTGAGCAACATCAGCTTCTTGTTTAGTGTCTGTCAGTCTTTTAAAGAAAATTTACTGTTTTGCAGGATAGTAGGCATACTTGCCCTCATTGCCTAATGCTAGTAATATCTTACTACTGATAGTTATTCAAATGGTGCATTAAATTTACACAAATTCTTCACGGTAATAAAATTTTCTGGAAACATCAGGAGGCCTCACAGATGTTCAAATGAATAAAAAGAAACTAGGACAGGTCAACAGTGTGAAGAAAAGACAGAGAAGGCACAGAACACAGAATCCTCAAACATGTGCTATCCTGCAGTTTAAACCATCCCATCTGCAGCACCAGAAGAAATAAACACAGCATTTAGGGAAAAACAGGTTTATTTTTGAGAGCAGGCCATGGCACATATTCCTACTCCTCTTCCTCATTTAGTCAAATTCTTTTTAATGCTGAACACAAACATTTCCCTTTTCAAAACCATGGCATTTGGGGTCATTCAGGTGTAATCTGGATCTGGAATGAAATAATAACTTTTAGCAGCTTGTTATGTGTTAACATCAGGTGGTTTTGTAGCTACATTTTCTACACGTATTCTAGGCTCTGAAAGAGAAATATTTAATTTATAAAGAATAAAATAAACAAGGAGCTATTAATTATAGCTGTGTTCTACAGCACAAAGACCATAGGTTCAAAATATAGAAATAGGGGCTTGTGTCTTTTCTTAGAATCAAGCTTTCAGCCATGGCATGGGGATCTCTGAAACAAACACCCACAGGATGCACAGTAGATATCTAGGAGCTGCACTGATGGAGGATGCTGAGTTGCAGGAGATTAATATCCTCATTTACCCAGAATTTCTGTGGTAGCTGAGTAGAGCTCCCATTTTGGCTCCATAGACAGCCCTGAAATAATGCAGGCAGAAGCACTGGGTTTTTTCTTGCAAAGTTTTGCTGTTGAATTGGAATGGGCCAATCTCCTGTGTCTGATCATTTGCCTGGATCATCTGAATCGGAAGACAGCTGTAATAAAATTCTCTGAGCTTGATTTAGGGAGCTCTAGTGTAAGTCTTGTTCCACTTTTACTCTTTGATTTTTGCTGCAAAACATTTTCTTACTGTGCTGGTTTTGGCTTGGATCGAATTAAATTTCTTCACAGTAGCTGGTGCAGGACTATGGTTTGGATTTTTGCTGTAAATGGTTTTGATAACTCAGAGATGTTTTCGTTGTTGCTGAGCAGTGCTTACACAGAGCCAAGGCCTTTTCTGCCTCTCACTCCACTCCACCAGCAAGGACACTGGGGGTGCACAGGGGTTTTGGAGGGGACACAGCTGGGACAGCGACCCCAACTGAGCCCAGGGATAATTCAAATCATATGGGACCATGCTCAGCATACAGAGCTGGAGGAAGAAGGAGCAAGGAGGGGACATCTGAAGTGATGGTGTTTGTCTTCCAAAGTAATCTACACCCATGATGGAGCCCTGCTTTCCTGGCAATGGCCAAACACCTGCCTGCCCATGGGAAGCAGTGAAAGAATTTCTTGTTTTTCTTTGCTCATGCACTCAGCTTTTGTTTTCTTCTTCAACTGTGTGTATCTCAAGCCACAGGTTTTGTCACTGTTCTGATTCTCTCCCCCATCCCCTGGTGGGGAGGAAGTGAGTATCTGCCTGGGGCTTCGTCAGCAGCTGGGTTAAACCACACACTTACATAGCAGCTGACATTTCCCATAGCCTAAATCTTAGCACGTTTGGACAATTAAACACGTTTTTGAATCAACTGCCAAACTTAAGAAAGAAAACAACAACAAAAAATTGTCTGGATGGAAATTAAATGGATGTTTATCTCTGATAAAACAAGCAGACCAACAAACAGGAACATTTTGTACCAATTCAAATGTTCAGCTTTTCCCGTAGGTTAATTGCAAAATGAGAAATATGATTTTAAAGCCATATAAATATATCTCTTTCTGGAGGCATTGAAATAATTTATTTACTTTTCTAACATGAAACAATTAATTAAAATATCAAATATTTCAGTATTTTTATAATCCTGTCCTCTTTGGTTTAACTGGAGCATATTGCCAAATTCGACTTCAAGTTCTGTGTTTCTGCCCCCAACCCCACCTTCTTACCACACAAAAAATAATTTTTCAACTAGGTTTGATTAATGGTCTGAAAGAAAAGAAGTTGCTCAGCATTATGTAAGAAGTCAAAGCACAACAGCAAACACCATGTAGGTGCTTCCTATCCAGTTCCAGTAGATGCATGCAAAGAACAGCTGGATTTTCTTGTATTCATGCTATTTTCCACATTATCTGTTCTTGCACCCTGAAATGCAAGTCACTGTGCACCGTTGACTGTAGGCAAGTAACAAATAGGAGTGCAAGTCTCTCACAGCTCGGCAGAATACATGGTAAAGTGAGAAAATAGAGATTTTTAACCACCAACACATTTTCATTTGACTCAAATAGGACAAAAAAAGGATTTTCACATGACAAACTGAGCCAAATGTAATCTTATGTCACTTGTGATACAGGATGTAAAGATTGTTATCTGTTCATGTGAAAGTAAGAGGAGAGAGATAGATAAAATATTCCAGGGTGGGAATTGCAAAGCAAACCTTTACTCTTGTAGAAATATTAATAGAACTACGATAAGACCAAGGTTTCATTGCAAGTTCTCTTGTAGTTAAAGATTCCTGATATTATTTTAACATGCTATTCATCAAAATAGCAAGATTCCCAGCTACTGCTGGAGGGGATAGTGACAGAGGCCTGATGATTCCTTGTCAGTGCTTCAGAAACCCATGACTGAGTGACAGGAATAACCTCTCATCAATTCAGGAAGGAGCCTTTAGGAAAGATATGCCTCATCTGACTTCTCTGTGCCTCTGCTGATTTATGCCGGATGGGAAACAGGTCTTGTGTCATGGGAAGTCCTTACAATGATCAGAAGAGGTTTGCAGCTGAACTTACGAAAGGAGTGGGATAGACATTGTTTTGTCTCTTTTTTTTTCTAACATTCTGGTCTTTCACCACATTGATGGCCTGGAATTTCCTCCTTGAGCTACCACCTCTATTTCTATTTTTCAAAAAGAAAAATCCTATTTTGTTTACTACTGAAAGAATTATAAAGAAATAAAGAGACAATGGTTTATCATTTCTGCTCTTTTCTCTGACCCAAGGATGTCTAGCGAGTCATCTAAATTCAGATTAAAGCCTAGAGAACCCACTGTACTACAGGAACTGTTTCTCCATGGCATTCACAGTCTAACATTATCTGTCTGTCCGAATTTGGTAAGTTTTACATTATTCAGTGAGTTTGTCTACAGGAATACACAATAGTCATTGAAATCAAATTAAATTATACAAGGGAAAAAAGCCCATCTGATGAAGGCATAAAAGTACCCTGTTTGTTTCATGTGGATGAATACTTCCTAGAATTTGAAGATTCTTTTCAAAAGAAAGGTACTTGGAATCTCCACCTCAGCCAAGTCCTTGGCACAGACAAGGGTTTCATTGATTTCTGTATAAACATTAAAATTAAGCATTTGAGTTCATACAGCCGAGTCCAGTTTGATTCTTCATCCTATTAATCCTAGTTCAGATGTACCATAACTTTCCTACCTAAAGATCCACAAAAGATTGCTGGATTGAAATTTATGTAGAAATACAGCTGTTCTGAAGCTCAGTCACAAAAAGCACAATGAAATAAGTACAGCAAAGGCAGAAAAGTCAGAATATCTATTTCTCATAATATCCTAATCCTTTGAGCATTATGTACATCCTGAATAGAAAATAACTTCTCCATAAAACAGATTTTTGAAAATGCCAATTCAAAAACGTTAAAAAAATTAAATATTTTGACATTTAAGAATTAATAATTCTTATTTTAAGTCAATAGGACATATAATTGTGAAGTTCTTTCTTAAACTCTTCATGCTTCCACTCTATCCTGTAGGCTGTTTTCTTCCCTGTCACATACCTCTTGCCACTCACTGCAGCTTCCCCATAAATCCCATAGTGCACCTTGGCCCCGGGATATGTGAGACATTTAGACTAGCAGTCTCAAAGGAAAATTACTCAGGGAGAACTTTTACAGAAACTGAATATTGTATTTAAGGTGTATTTTGCCTAAAAATCCCAGGTCAGCAGAGTAACTGAGCAGAGTAACAACTTTGCACTCTACCTACTGGTATTGCCTTGTGAGCCCCTAATTATGTGTGATGCTGTCTGTAGTACAGAACTAGTCCAGGTTTAATTTTTAGGAAAATATTTCTTCTCTTTGACTCGTGTTCAGATCAGTCTTTTACCTCAAGCATGGACTTTATTGAAGATCTCTGCATTGTTCTGCAAGGGTAGAAGGTGAAGTCTGTGTGTGCCTGGCTCTCAGCAATAGTTCAAGGAGAGCAGTCAGCAGCTCTTAGCGATATTTCCTTGGCTCTATTGGGCTGATTGCTGGCAGCCCTTTCCATTAGGAAACTAATGCAGTGGGGATGGACATCTCAAGAGACAAAACTTAGTCTGGAAACTCTCATCCCTGGTTGTTTGAGGGGGTGACTCAGAGCCCCTTTGCAAAATCTTATCATGCTCTAATCTAATTTAGCAGTTCCCTGACTCAGAGATCGCTGGAACAATATGTCAGAAAAATAGTAATTATTGTCACACACTTTGTCACGCATGTGGTTAATGATCACTGAAATTAGGAACCAGCCCAGCACCTTTTCCAATTGTACCAATAAATCTTTCATGTATTATAGTAAACAACCTCCATCATTACAACAATTCTGTTCCTCTTTTTTCTTTTTCATAGGCCAATTTTTCAGTTGTGAAATACATTGCCATCTTGAAAAACTTCCTTTGGGAAATAATTTAAGCAACTATTTGGGCCTGACACCTTCTTTTTTCTTACACAAGCCACCCACCCACAATTTCCTTAATAAAGGACGTCACATTAATTCGTAGAAATGCAAACCTTTCCTATGCCAATGTCTTCTTAACAAGAGCAAAAAAGCCTTCTGAATAAAAACTGAACAAGAAACCAAGCCTACCCTATTACTCCAGTATTAGTAATACCACAGGTTCCTCTGAGATGTACCAAGGGGCCTTACAGCCACAGCACAGAGTTAAGGTTGAGACCAGCAGCTGATCAAGGCATAGCTCAGTTGTCACGTGGCTCTGGAGTTCAAATGAGGGAACTAGTACAACAACCTGGCGAATGGTTAAGGGATTAAGGAAAAAAAAACCAAAATAAACCAAACAAACCCAAATTTGTTAAATGCAATCCAAGGTGTTTATTTTAACTTTCATTAGTGCTGCTAAACATAGATTCTGGAGAGCTGGAGATTGGTTGGTGGGGATCCAGAGTATTTATGCATTGTGTGTAAGATCTGAAGCACCTCTTCCCTCACATTTGTGCCTAGCACATAGTGTCTCCAGAAAAAAAAGGCAGGAATGGAAAAGAACATCCTTCATTTTTCCTGTCAGATGCAGGACCCTTCTGCTCAGACCTCAGCAATCAGTGCAAGGAACAAATCCTAATGTGGAGTTTGTATTAGGACACACGTAGCTTGTTTTTCAGGTTCTTGTTTGCAATGACTCTCTTGGTGCTGAGGGCAGCCTGTGCCACTTACGCAGCCACTTCCAAAGGCTGACTTGGGTATAAGCATAGATACTGAGAGACTGGGATGTATTGACACCTTTGGATGGGGTAGGAAAGAGTGGAATGTTTGTCACAGACTGTGTACCACAGAGGTTTTCCTGCCCCTCAGTGTGAAAAGGGGGATCACAAATTTTGATGAACTGCCCAATAAGGCTGCTGGAACCAGATAGCGTTGGAGGTGTCTACTCTGACACCAAATGATGGCTTGACAGGACTCCACACCAGTGTGCAACAGCCCTGAAAGTTCCCTTTTCCCATGCACAGCTCACTCTGATTTACAGCTGCACTAGCAGGAAAGCAACTCGCAGCTGAGTACCAAAGGAGATGATCTGAAAAACCTCCTGAAGCACCAGAGCAGTGACCCACAGACACTTCCACAGAAGACTGTAGTAATCTCCTCCTGCTGGCAGTGGAAAGGGCAGCCCTCAAGCTGAAAAATTATCTGATAGACAAAGGTCCAGCTGTCTTCTCCTTCCTTTAGTGTATATATGAACTCTCTGGGAAAAGTAACAATGAAATACTGAGTATTACGTTAGTAGTAGACAGGTAATATTTAGCTTCACTTTGTTGTAACAGCTGTGTTACATCACAGTTGGTGATGTGGAAGAGATGATCTCCAGCCACAAGAGATTTTAACCTTAATGTGGCATCCTCTGGGGCTCAGTTCCTGACCAAGTGAAGCCATGCTGGTAGGGTTGTTGAAAACAGCACCAGCAAGAAGTACCAAACTTCCCCCTCTGGTAAACGAGGGACAGAACTCTAGCAATACCTCTGGTTCAAGGTGGGGCTAAGATCCCAAGAAGGTGATCATGCCAGGGTGAAAAACACCCTGATATTTTCTATCCAACCTTTACAATTATTTGTACAAGCTCTGGTATTTTGTAAAATGAAGGGAAGATTATGTCTTGTGTTTGCAGAGTTTGCACAGGGAGAGCTCCAGCTCTCTGTTTACCACTGAGTCACCAGCTTAACATCAACTTGACCAATCCACACTAAGTTGCAGCCAGTTACTTCCACCTTGGTGGCAGCAGTTCCCTCTCACTGCCAGCTAACCCCTGACACAGAGCTCTGCAAATGCTCTTCCCACATTGCAGACAAAGTTCCTGCTGGTTTAGGACCAGTTCTTACTGTAACTGATGCAGCTTATGATGGTTTTTATGTACTAATTGCCATCCAAATTGTCTTGGTGGCTATTCATTTTAACTTTGCATGCTAGAGTGGCTTGTGAGCTGCAGGATATAGAAAAATAGGCTACATCAATTTCTGCTTTGAATGGATGGTTTGTATTTTAGAAGGGGTTCAGCGGAGAAACAGAAATGAAACCATATGGTGTATCTAACTCAGAAAGTCTCAAAAATTTAGGCCCAGGTACAGGGGAAGTGCATCTAAAATACAGCTTTCCCTTTCTAAATATTCATCATCTTCATCCTCAATTTTCATAGTAGTTCACTTACAGTTCTCTTGGAACAGAGGCTGAGCCTTGTAATTATCAAATTATGCATGCTCTGGCTCAGGCAAGACTGAGGCTGGAACTCCCAAGGCATGGGAGACAATTGCTCAGCACCCATTACAGTTTCACTGACACTTAGGAGAATGAGTACAATTAGAAATTGCAAGACACAAGACATTCTCAAGCTGACTCCAGGAATCCATGGAGGCTAATTTTAATCTTCCTGAATGTAGGTTTTCCTGCAGAACAGAAATCTGGGAGCAGATACTGCCCTAGATAGCTCAAATATTTTTCTTGGAAGAAACCCTACGCTCCTGTGAAATAGTTAGCAGGGTTCTGATCCGTCTCTCCTTTCTGTAAACATCCTAGTGTTTACAGCAACATCACAATGTTAAGTATTACTGTACCAAATCCAGATGTCCCAACTAATGAAAAATTTCGATGAAGGCAATAGGAATTCTTCTGTGGCTAAGGCAAGCTGCAACTTGCTCTAGATGGATGTAACCAGAGCCAAAGTTTACTCTCAGTTGCACTGGCACAAGCATGACAAAACTCCATAAAGCTCCAGATTTACAGTGACTGACAGCAAAACATGTCTCTAGATACTGAAACATACCCAAAGGAACCAACTTGTTTGAACATCTCACTGGAAATGGCTAGTAGCACACCTTACCCTTTGATCTTTCACTCCAGTTGTGACTTCTGTTTAGCTTTTAACTGTTGGAATTCCAGATTTTCCCTTTCCCTTTGCTATATGAATGCCTAACAATTTTTGTTTGATTAACACAGCATATTCCTTATTCAGGATACCATGGATAGCTAAGCAAAGGAACACTAGATATTGCAGTAATTTCTTATTGTGTGTTCTAGAAGAAAAAGGTTTCTCCCCCCAGGCATTACCCATGCACTTGAACTTTGCTTATTGCAGTTCTACTTCACACATCTCCATTCCCATCCTCCCTGGATGAGGATTACAGGTCCCAGTCATGCACTCACAGTTTCTTAAGACAGGGGCTCACTGCAGGGGCTTGTGGAATTGACCATTCTGTGCAGTATCAGCCAGGAGGGAGTCAGGAGCCAGATTCGGACTCAGCCTTCAGTCTTATGGGTAACACATCCTCACCTGCCCAAAGCCAGAAGGGCTTTCTACCTTATTCCCAGGCAAACCTCAATTTTGAAATTCCATTTTGTGATTCCATTGGAATACTACCTTTCCTTTCTGACCCTGTACATCATATTACAGTATTTGCACAGAAGGGATAACCCTCTCTGCAGCAAGGTGTAAGCGTGCTTCACTAGTGCGAGTGCTGGTACAGGTGATGACATAAGGTGCTCTCATCATAACACGTTGTAATGAAAGCCTTCATCTCACTCACACCAGCTACTGAATCAACAAGACTCCACTGTGGATTTTCTGTGCAACCATCTTTTAACAACTGCACCCAAGAGCTGTGGTGCCTTCCTCTTACATACTTAACACTTTGCTATTTGTTTATTCCAAAGTGTAACAGACATATAAAAGCCTTGATCAATGGGTGCAGTGTTTTTGACTGGTGTACTGCCTTTTGGATAGGAAAACTTTATCTCCTGCCTATTTACATCCTAAGTACTTCAGCATATCAGGTCATAGCATACTCTGGTCTGTTAATAGATGTGGTGTTTTTCCCAGGGTCACACATTTTTCCACATTATTGCTAGAACTGACACCTCTTGAGGAAGACTGCCTGGGTGCTTGGTGCAGGACGGCTGTTGAAAGCTGTCAGCTGAGTGTGGGGGACATGGAAGACAATCCTGCTCTGCCTGCACACAACACTCAGTAGCAGGGAGCGTTGCAAGGAACCCAGCAAGTCACAAAAGCCTTTGTGGAGCTGCATGAATATACAATAAATACCACAGTAAGAGCAGGAACAGGACCCCGTTGTGTGCCAGCAGGCACCGTGCGTGACAGCTTGTGCTGAATGGCTCCAACACCAGCGTGCCAGCAGCTCTGGGCATGCAGGCAGCCCAGGAGCAGCACCGTGCCAGGGCTGGCTGCTCCTGGCCCATGGGGGCGAGCCTGCTCCCCCCACGGAATGGGGGAGGCTGCGGCTCCATCTCCACTCCGCTGCCATCTGGCTTTGGGCAAGTCCCTTCACCACCCTCGCATCTTTCGCAGCTTCTGTGCAGTGTGGTGGCAGGTTCTCTCTCCCTGTATAACTGCTCCACAGACCACTTAACTCCACAGAAAATATCCTATTTTAGATCTGTACTTTGGATTATATCCCACTTGTACAGTGCCAGGAAAAATAAGGCCCTGCTGCAGTGCTGTCTTAAAACTCAGTTAAGATACCTTTTTTCAATATAACTTCTCATGCTTTGCCCAGAAGTTTGGTTTTATGAAATGTATCAGCTATTTTCTTTATTCTTTAGGTTCCATCTAGGTATAACTAAGTGCACATTTTTTAATATTTTATTAAATTTTGAAAATCTTAAAAGGAATTAGAAACAGTAACGCATGAACTGCAATACACCAAAGGGCCCAAGAGGTCTCCTAATTATACCACTCTCTTAAAAATAGTTTGTATATATTGGGATTGACCAGGACTGATTTACAGTTCTAGGAAGGAAAATATGATACAACTGATCCAACAGTTAACTTTATCGAGGAGATGTCACAGGCCTGGTCTCCATGGTGCAGGAGACTGTAATGAAGAACTGCTCTAGGGAAGAGCGAGCTGTTTCCAGAAGTCAGCAGCTTTGGAGCTGGCTTCAACCAACCACATTGGAAAGAATAATTATGGACCCCTGTGCCTCTACACGTACTGTAATTGCAGTCTTGAATAACAATTATTTACACATGCGGAGCACTCCTATCAATTGATAATTTAACAGGTAACATCTATCAGATAATCCAGTTACATACTAAGGAATACGAACACAAATGATTAAGTGCTGTCTCTCAGAAGGGGCACCAGCTATTTTTCCACAAACCAGGAAGATGGAAAGAAAAGGTAATGAATTTTACATCAGTCAGTATTATTTCAGTAACAGGATAATTTAAGACAAAAATGTATGTTCCCAAAGGTTTGAAATAGCTGCAAAGCTCAAGAGACACTATGATGTAATTTTGAGAGCAAACTCTGAGTACAAAAGAAAGGCTATTGACAGGAATGTTAAGTTACTCAGAGACCAAGAGAACATAAGGTTGTACATTTATCCATACCTGACAATTTTCAAATAAAAATTTAGCATTGCTACTTTCTAAATAAATTATTTCATTGAAATTACAATAGCTACATAAAGCAAGGAAACACAGAGGTAATCAAAATACTCTTTCATTGGCTTATCATCCAGGAATTTCAGTTTTGGAACATAATTGAACACTGCTCTCTTCTCTCCTGTGGGTTGGTTTCTAGAAGTCACTAACTTGCTGCTGCAAAAGCTGATTAGTTTCAGTGTTCTGTTACTTGAACAATTAAATTACAGGACATGAAATTGCTTGCAAGTTCCTGGCAAAGTATCTGTTAATATGCAGTTATATCAAAGAAAACATTTTCTATCAAAATGTGTCTAATTATAGATTTAAGTTCAGGGTTGTGACTTTGGACTTTAAAACCTCTACACAGAATCAAGGGCCCCAACAAATGGCCAAATGGTGTCCTGTACCTAACAGCAGCATTCCTAAAGTGCGAGTGAGTGGAAACTTGAACACTACTCAGAAAACCTTTCGTCTCCATTTTAGAATCAAATCCCCCAGGACAGGGCTGGACACCTCTCTCTACCATTCCCCTACTCTCACATTTGTCTTCTGTGTTACAGCAGCAGCAGCTGTAAGTAAGCAGAAGTAAAGCTTTCCTCACTTAATTTACTTTTTCTACCCCTCTGGTGTTTCATGTCCTCTAATTCTATTCTAGAGACTTTTAATGAGAGCTGGAAATGATTCAGGGTCACTCACCTTTGTTAAGAACAAGCAACAGAAAAGAAACACACGCTCCACAGGGAAAAAAGAAAATCCTACTGAACAGTGGTAACTTGTTGATGAAGGAAGCATATGTTAAGAATTCTAGAAACTTTACAGAAAATCTATGCTTACTAGATGTTTGAAGATTATAGTACACAAAAGGAGAGATTCCCCAGAAATATCCATGGCATGTGCCTCATTTGACACAGCTGGCTCAAACCTTTGGCAAGATTTCTCAGCTCTTGTTTCCCTGCACAAGAGGACTGGGCTGGGCTCACTGCCCTTCATCCCTACTGCAGGCATTCACAAGGTGCAGAATTTCCCAAGTGGCAGTTATAGAGTCCACTGTCTTGCCCTTTCAGAGACATTTGCTAATTTACAGCAGAAGTGATTACTTTCCTTACCTCTATTAAGCAAAACTTGTCTGTTTGGTCCAGGGAGATTAATCTATAAAAGTATATATTACAAGTTTGAACCATTATCCTTCAAAACTCCACAGCATACATCTGACTAGGAAATTCTATGACTTAGGTGCACATTAAAACATGTATCTCAGGGGCTAAAACTTTTCAATATTCCCATTTGTTCAACCACTGCAAAGCCCCGTGTGTTCACAGCCCAGAAACTTTCAGTAAGTGACTAATATCTCAAATCTGGAACACAAAAATGTGCCACTGCATTTAGATGAATATTTAACTCCAATGAATAGGCTATACTTTCAATCTTTCACCCTTTGTTTATTCATTGCTCGTATCAGTGACTCATTCCTCCCACAGAAAAATCCGCAGAAGGGCACTCAGAGCAACATTTTACAACTATTCCTCATTTTTCCCCCCCAACCTCCTCCCATCTCCAACTCCATCTAGTACAGATTCCACCTCTACTGCAGCACGTACAAAAGCAGTAGATATGAATGGATCACCTGGTCTCAGAGATAGCCCCTCCATCTCTTTTCTGGCTGGTAGTGAAGTGCTCTGGGCTTTCTATCTCTGTGACAGGAATTGTAGGATAGAATGTCTTTTAACCAGATCTGCTTACAAGATCTAACAATGGGGGCAGCAGTTACCTGGTGTATTCATGTCCACAACTCCTACATTGCTGCATTAAGATTTTGTAGGTGGCTAGAATAGAAACAACACATTTCAATAATACTTGGTATAATAAATACAGTTGAGGTTAGACTAGAATTCTGTAGTTTCCTGGGTCTTTGCTCGTGGCCTTCTTGCAAACTGGAACATTAGCTAGCTTCCAGTCAGCAGGGACCTTCCCAGGCCTTTGGTAGAACTATCAAGAGGGATTCTTCAATACCATACACCAGCTCCTTCAGAATGCTGGGATGAATCCCATCAGGCCCCATGGACTTGTGAACATTCAGTCAGTACAGCTAGTCCCTTACAATTTCAGCATTCATAAATGGAAAGTCACTGTTCTCACACTTGTGAACCTCCATCTCACGAGACTCCAAGAGTGACGAGGCAAAATTCCATCAAGGTAACAAGAAAGGCAGTCTAGATTTTCTTCCTTAAACAAATGACATAGTCAAGAGAAAGTCTGACAAATGAAGATCATCTTTCAGCATAAAGAAGCAACAATTCATAGCAACATAATATGAATCCCATTAGCTCACTTGCACCCACAGGATAGAAGGAAAAGCAGCATAAAACTCCCCACAATTATCGAAGCCAGCCTACACCAACAATTTACATTTTGAGACACCCTATAAACGGTAGACCTTACACTTGGTAGAATTTGGAAAGGTAGTTTCTACCCAATGTGAAGGTTGTTATCAAACCAAGAGATGTTATATCATGGAAACAATGACACCTGTTCCTCAACTGATAAAATTTGGTTTGTGTCCAGTTCAATGAATGGGGCCGGGGCTTGTGTAAGCTCTATAAATACACAAAACAAAGGAACTTGGAAGTTAGCCCTGGAAGGCTGATATCTTGTACATAGAAAACCAAAGCAGAGGTTTACAGGTATCTCACAATCTAATTGTCTAAGAATTATTCTAGCACTTAGAAACTCTATGTCATCTATGCCAGGTGACTCAATTCCTTAACAACATTTGAAAGGTACAGTTTCCAATTACCTGTCCTCTTTACAGGCTGTATGACTGTAGAATACAGAGTGCCTAGTTGGGACTTGAATCCAATACTACCATGAATCAGTAGTTACCTATTCCTTCCTCCTTCTCTAAAGAAGTCAGTGGATACACTGTGATTTGTGACAGTAGTTCAGGTGCACTTTATGAATTCCAAAACTGTAGACTTGGCAAGTAAAAACTCATAAGCCTCACTGCTTACTTGGTAAATAGATTACTGGGTCCTTTTTGTATGTCAGCTGTATGATATAAAACCAGATATATAAAAGTTAACAGACTGAAATTCAGTATCTGATTTTACAGTGGTGAAGAACAGGGGTAAATGAAAATATTATCAGTACAAAAAAATTTATACCGGGCTACAATTCTCTTTACCTCAGATACTTTTCCTGTGATACAGTAAGCTAGTTTTACTGTAACCATTTTATGGATTATAACTCTTTTACTCTACTTCCACTGACCAAACACAAACATTCTTTGTAACAAACTGAGCAAGCTAGGGGTGGGTGGAGAGTGGGATGAGATGACCAACACAGAAAAAGAGAAAAACACAGGCAGAGGGAGAGACAGATGTTGTGCACCTTATTTTTTTCTTCATTATGAAATCCATTTAATGTACATTTATAGCACAATCTTGTAAAGATCTCACTTGTTTCAGGCAACCAAAAAAGGAAGGAAAAAAGGCATGGTGGCTTTGTAACTCATATTTCAGTCTAGAGAAAAGCAGAGCATACAGATTTTAAGCAGTAAGTTTTTAGATTAAGCTTCAGAAACAGGCTTTATTTACAGCTCGACAAACCCCTAGATTTCTAGGTTTCCCTTAGAAACTCATCTAATTGCTTACCTTGGGAGAGCAATAAATTTCAAGATTAATTTTTTTGTACACTGGTCAATACAAGATTGACCAATACAGACCTTTTTCCCTTCAAATTAACTGAAGCACACTTTTAACTGAACAAATAATTCTGTGACTCCTGAAAGAGGTAATGGAGTCATAAGGACTACAAAAATGGATTAAAAGAGGACAACACTGTTTCTGTCAGGAGACACAGCGGTAGAGAGCTGTTAGCTGGTCCCCAGCTACTAGTTCAGACAGAATTTTACAGGAGGATTTATGTCTAATTGTGAGCTTAACCAGACACAACTGTTTTTTATCTCTGTAGGATCCCACTCACAGATAACTCTAATACATCTGCACACACTGGCAGATGTGTGGTTTAGAAGGCCTATGCCACAAAAAGCATCATCAACTCTGTCCCGTCCTTAATATGAAACTTAAATATGGAAGAGAAATCTGAGGTAAATATTCTTCTGTGATACTGACCTGTATGAAAATTGCAGTATATCCTGGACTTTCATTAGTATGTTAAGAAGTTACTTAACAGGTTAGGATGCAAACCTATTCCTGGCATAGGTTGATTTAGAGAGCAAGGGGGAATCTTAACTTAGAAATCCTCTTAAAGATCCACAGTGACATTCACAGAGCTCAATTTAACACCAGAAGTTTAACACCTCAGTTTCCAAGACGATCATATTGTGTGGTTCAAGGAAGTTCACTATTTGCATCAAGCTTTTACAGATACCAAAACGACAGCTCTGTTCTACAAGGCACTGAACTTCATATTCAGTGAGAAAACCTGTCCCAAAATCCTCACCAACTACAATCAAATAAACTCTTAACATTCCTTGTCATGGAAATGATAAGAGACCAAAAGTCAGCACTGAGGTCTCTGGAAACAGCTGAAGCCTAATTTTTCAAGGGACTGACTTCACTGGATAAGTAATACTGTTAACTTGGATCACATTTACATGTTTTAGCAGGAGAACACATGAGAATCTGGTAGATGACGCTGGTATGTCTACACAAATGTTATGCAAACACTGTAGTCAGTATTTATAGCTTTCTGTCTTCTGTGGAAAATCTCATTTCTATGAGTATATTGGAAAAGTCTTAGGATAGGGCAGACTTTGTTCTCAGCTAAGATACTGTCTTTCAAAAGTGTTTTGATAGAGAGCAAAACCATGACAGCACCATGAAAACAAGCTTATTGTGCTTTGATAAGAGAAAAACACCACAGATGTACAAGCTACACCCTTAGCAGGAAAAAAAAAAGAATTCATTTCATGGAAGTCTCTTAAGGTGCCAGAAAGAAAAACCCTTGTCAAAGATACTAAATATTGCAAAGAATGGAAAAAAAACATTAAATTTGGTGTCTGTGTTTGGTATTATGTAAAACTAGAAGAATTCATTTTACTACTGACACTGGCTATATACTCCAGTGGTTCAACCCTCCAAATTCAAGAGGTGCTTTAACACGACTCATGCCCACATTTTAATGTAATACCGCCAGAGCTCTAGGTGCTGTTGCTCCAAGGCAGTCAGGAGAGCACCTAGAAGCAGATTTTCTGGCATTCCATGCTGTTAAATATAAGTATAAAAGAAAGACTAAGACTCATAAAGTGCTTGATAAGCTGTGCTTTTGGTTCGGAATTCGAAAGCCACATGTTTATAAATAAACAATGAAACCATCATGTTTATATAAATAAGCCTGATGCTTTAAGATTTTAGCCTTTATATTTTTCAAATTCTGTACTGCATTGATGCATGACTCTAAACTCCAGTTAAAGTGTTAACTACTGTCTTCACTTTTTGGTCACTGACAAAATTCCTCTAAGCCTAAAACTCAAGGACACCCTACAGCCTTGAGCCCCAAAAAGTATAAAGAAAAGTGAACTGGGGGGAGCAAACTGGGGGGATATGACTTCATTACCTGAAGCTGTAATTGGAGGATTAACCTCCTGATTTGCAAATACACCAAACATATCTATCTGCAAAACTCATGACTGTCCTCCATTTTGGGTGTAGGCTTCGTCTGCCCTCAATGTACTTGAAGGCCCTTTCATTAAATATATCTGCTTTTATCCTATTAACTTTGTCTGGCCTCTGTTTCTAGGTAAGCCTGAAAAAGGCATCAAGCCAAAAACACAAAGAGGTTGGGAAACGTCTCATAGCTGACATTTTTCAGTTTGTCTGTCTTTACATTCATTGACAACTATTCTTCCCACATCTAGTTAATTAAAATGGGAGCTATGAATGTAAACACTATGTGCTTCCACAGTTTTTAGCACAGATACATAATTTTTCATAGTGAATAGCAGCTTCTTGTGCAGTCACATTGTGTCATACAATATCAAGATTATCTGAAGCTGATGAGGAAATTGGAATGTTGTTGCCCTCAGAGTTCCTGGAGTGTCTGCACAGCATGATCTCCAGTACACTGTAAAATAATTTAGGCTGGAAGGGATCCATGGAGGTCATCTGGTCCAACACACCACACATAGCAGGACCAACTTCGAAGGTAGATCAAGTTGCTTAGGGTTATTTGAGTTCCCAGTATGTTCAAGGATGGGGATGTCACAGTTTCTGTGTAAACTGCTTGATCTATCTTATCTAAAGAAGAGTCTACTATCTGTTCCATTTCTCTTGCTGTAAACTGAGGGAAGTGGCCTGTTCCTTACACATACACATTTGCCCACTCGCTAAACACAAAATTGCGTTTAACACCAACTGCACAACTGAGTTGGCTTCTGTAATACCTTTGGAAATTAATGTTATGTAAATGTACATCCATACCCAATGCCAAAAGGGTTACAATGTATTGTGCCTACCTTCAGCAGTTTGTAAGTTAGCCTAGATTTCTCTTCCAAACTATCTACTGTCAACAAAGATGGGGTAGAGTGGTCCTGCATATCTAAAGATGAAGCTTCACAGAAGTTCCATTTCTCTCCACACATTTTCTAACTTAGATCAGGCACCTATATAATTAGCCGGCCTACCATCATTTCATATATTTTGTATATTTAGATTGCTGCATCTTTAAGGGGAAGACCTCGACAAAAAGATCAGGGTGAGACAATGCACAGAAACATAAAATAACTACTAAGTGATCAGCAGTGTAACCAAGTAGTTTTTAAAAATTCTGTAGCAAATGCTTTTCTTGTTTTTTCAAACAGAGCACTAAACTTATTCACAGCTTCAAGTGAAAACGTACAGCAAGTTCAAGTCTTTAACTGATCACCAGACCAACACACATACAAAAAGCATAATTTAATTATCATCTTTTTGCTGTAAGCATTAACAATGAAATATTTAACTGTCAAAAGTCTTTATGAATATCTAAAAGCCTAATACAAATATCCAAACTATTAGTAAACATTTGTAATTTGAAGTGATAACAATAAGACATTTAATAACTCTGCATTAAATCTAACAAGCCTTTTCTAGAAGAATATTAATTTACAGTATACTTTCTAACAACTCTTTGTACAATAAAAAAAATTAGATTTTTCTGCTTCCCTTTCCCACCCAACCACCCAGATAGTTTTGCTCTCAGATTGAGCTACTAGCCAATCAAGCCTGATGGTCAAAATCCTCTCAACCAAGGGTCCAAGATCTCAGTTTCAACATCCAGCTCAAATGCTCTTTGGGAAAAAAAATTCCATGTTTTTGTATAATGTGCAAAGTGCAATTTTTATCCAGTGCCTTCAGAAGTGCGTGCTGCTATGAATGTCACCAAAGAATAAATCAGTAAAAATTAAGACTTCTTAATTTGCAATTGCTCTATTATGGACAACTGTTAGATGATGTCTACGGGAATCACAGATCAAGTGGAATTTATCCTGGTGCTTACTGGGTCAGGTACTTTCCAACTTCATTAGGTCAAACAAGAGTTTTTACTCAAGTTCTTCAGTTTCCTCTGTAAAAAGGTCGGCCAAATCTGCCACTGTCAACACTGAGGCTTCTGACTGTTTCATGGAAGAGCTTGTGTGGCTGTGGGAAAAAATTGCATGTGGGCATTAGAGAAAGAATCAGTGTAAGTAACGAGCTGTGAGCACTGAAGACAGAGCACACAGTTCACAGTCAATACCTGCTCAGCTTTGAAGCTCAGCAGGAAAACGCACCTTCTGTCCAGGAAAACACATACACTCATCAGCTACTGCTCTTGCACATTCTAGGTCAGATAAAAAGTCCATCTACTGTCCCAACTGTGGTCAACACCAAACACCGCAAAGGCAGCAGAACATGGGATAATCCGCTTTGACCTCTTAACATTTAAGGGATTTGCTTTTGCTTCCAAGCATGAGGTTTAATATTACTTTCAAAACATTAGCCCTCATGGGATCATTTAACCACTGTACATTTATCCAAATTTTATCTGCAAAAGTAGTCCTACTTCAGAGATAAAGAGAATAAATCATTCTTCAACAGCTAAAACTGCGTAACTTTCATAACTACGGCCAAAGACATGCATGTAATTTTTAGTTTCATAGTCTGTAACAAGCAAAATTTCCTTTAAGTAAGGCTTCCTCCTAGAGTTATCATGTGTATACCATCTAGTTAAAAGGTACAAACCTCTTACACTGTCTGCATAAGGAATGTAAATAGCATTTTTGGTCCCACTCCAATCCACCACTGCTTACAGATTTTGCAAAGATAAATCACAGTGAGAACTGCTTTTTGTGTCTGCACACCAGCCTGATGTATGACTTAGCATCTGGGCAATGCTTGCATGGACTGTTAAACCAAGGAGTGTGACACAGCGCCATCAGACGAGGTTTATAGGATTAAAAAAAATAACAAAAGAAAGAACCCATGTCCTGTGCTAGAGTTTTTAACAGATACGGTTGCTCTAGTGGCAGGCTTAGTACTACTCCATCAATTGCAATGTTTTTATACCAATGGAAATAGGTCAACTGAAAAGATAAATCATATCATATTACATAATTTATTACTTGGTCCTTTATGAAATAAAATACACAAAACATAACCAAAATATTTTCCAGAAAATTAAAATAACTTAAGCTGCAAGTTACTGGAACCAGGTTAAAACTTTTGAAGTCTTAAAACTGTTTTGCCAATCAAAACAGTTTGAAGAACAGTTGAAGTTTATATATAAGATATACATTCCTAACCATGTACGGTGGAGAACCACCCCTTCATTTTCAGTGCAACAATGACATGTAAAAAAAATTCAACACATACCTTCTATCTACAGTTTTCAGCATCGTCTGCATTCTCTCTTCTATTGTTGCTTTGATCAGGAACCTATGAACAATCGTAGATCTGAATGTGTTTAAAGAAAAGAAAACACCACCATAAGTGAGCAGAGTTTGTACAGTTACTGCCAAAGTTTATAACCATATTTTTGTCTCATAATAATTCTATGAAAAGTGTTAAAAATATCCTTCTGGGTTTTAAGAAATAAATGCTACAAGTGATTAGCAACTTCCACTGACATTTCATAGTGTTTAGTGCTTCCCTTTAAACACACTTTCACTTTATTGATCACACACTAAATGAATGTAAGGTGTATTAGCTAAAATCCTGATGCAGATACTGGGCAAAGTTCTGCTTTCAGTGTCCTTACTAGAAACATTCCTCCAGATCCTAAAGAAAAAAGAGTTTTGCCCACTGTTCATATACAATGTTCATACTTAATTGTCACAAATTATTCCAAGAGAAAAGAGCTCAGTGTGATGGATAATTAAACCTAATACCTAGAGTTTTAATAATATTATTTTTGAAGACAGCAAAACATTACTATTTTTTAAAAAAGAAGTCAGCAACTGTAGTCAGTAAACACTAGTAAAATATGAAACCCAAAATGTCAATAAACAGAATAAAACATGAAAATTCCATTTATGAAATAAAATTTCAAAAAGGAAAGCAGTAATTTATGAAAGTGCCAGGCACCAGAAAGTGAAATGGAAAAATGTCAGATCCAAAGATAAAAATGAAAAAGCACCCCATGCTCCCCAGTATAAACATTTTTCAAGGTAAGCAGCCTTGAAAATGCTTAAATGGTTTTCAGATCTTAGGTTGAAACTTTGGCAGGTAACATTTCACAGGAGAATGCAGGGGGAATACTTTCGGATTTTATAGGATTGGTCTACCCCAAAAAAGAGAAGTAAATAAGAACTGAACTGGTTGCACCAGTGACACCAAACAGAGTATTACTTAATGCTCAGTGTACTTGGAACATATCCTGTTTTAAAAATAAGCCTTGCTGAAATCTTAATTCTTTAAAAGTACAATGTATTCTTGGTGGTTTTACTGCAAGGTTTTTGCCACACCTTTTGTGCCAGCATCATGTAGAATTGCAGTGTGGACTGTTGCAATCAATCTTTCCTATGTCCTCACATTAATTGAAAATCTTCACCAACACACACAAATATCCACCTGCTCATAAACATTCTCTCACATACATGCTCCTTCATGTCCTCCTCTCTCTTTGCTTTCACTTCCAGAACACAACCCCCACTATTATTCTACAGTATTGTTATTCCAGAATTGACTGCAGCTATTTTTCTTCTTCATGTACTGGGCTTTGAAGCTGTTTTTCTTTTTTTTTCTGAAGTCACAGGACCTTAGGAAAAACACATACATCTTATATGTTGAGAACAAACTTTCTGTACTGAAAGTTTAAAACCTTTTAAAAGTGTTCAGTACTACCTATGTCAGAGCAACAACACTGAAACAGACAAGGGAAATGCAAACTCATTTATGTCTTCAAAAAGACAGGGGTGAAGGCAGAACTGTGATTTTAAAAACTTACTAGTTCTAATGAGAGTGTGCTATACCATCCTTTTTGAAAAACAGCCCCAAACAAAAAAAGCCCCAAAACAAGGAAACAAAAAAATCCCCAACAATTTATGCAGCTCCTAATCTGGAGCTGAGAACGACCAGTTAGAAAGAGCCTCTCAAGGAAACTCAGAAAGGCCATGCCTGAACTTAGCCATATATGACATAAATCACTGAGTTGCTCAGACCTGCAAAGCTAAGACATTTCTGGACAGTTTTGCAAGCAGAACTCCAAAGTTAAAAACGAAGGCATCAATGGCACACATAAAATAGGGCAGCATCTGAACAAGGTTTTTTCAGATCTATTCTGGACCATATCTAAACCATTGAACTCAACTGTAAATCTTACTTTGTTTGGCCAATACGATGTACTCTGCCAATAGCCTGTAGCTCATGTGCTGGATTCAGAATGGGCTCCACAAGCAGAACGTGAGTTGCTTCGATGATGTTTAGTCCATTGGAACCAGTGTGAAGAGGCAGCAGCAAAATATTGATGTTGGGATCATATTTAAATGCAGACAGGTTTTCCTAAAAAGCAAACATCACAGCAGTGTGACAAAGTTCCTCAATGCAGAGTGTGGGGGACAGGACTATATTTTCAACAAATTATAGCAGCTAATACAGGCTCCAGAGTGACAATGTTGCAGGTCTGTCATCACAGAACAGATACATGACAGGCTCAGGAAGGCATGAACTTCTTGCAACACTGATCAGTGTGTCTCATCCTTAATTTCCATGCCAATGCATCTTTCTCAAAAGTGAATGTACTGTTTTTCTCCCAATGCATTAAACTAGGACTTTTTGAGATTATAATTTTTAGAATGAATAAGTTAGAGATCAAAGCTTCTGCCACACAAATTTGCTGCTATTTTAGTTTCTGAAATGAAGCAACGAAGCAAAAAGGATCAGATCAACTTCTATGAACTATGATTTCCCACTGAAAATAATTTAAGAAAAATATCCTTTATGTACCTGAAATTTACTAATTCCATTGATCTGAGAAAAAACCATGTTGTTGTCATACAAAGCTTTTGAAATTATATCCAACACATCTTGCCACTGTAAAAAGAAAAAAAAAACAAAACAAAACCACACAACACAATAAAAGTAACTCAACATTACAAACAGCAATGACAAAAATAATAATTAACTTCCCTAACAAAGAGTTTAAAAACCTTTTCAAAACACAAGTATTTGCAATTTTTTAAAAAAATAGTGTGCTAGAAACCAAATCTTTCATAAAACTAACTAAGACAGGTAATCAGAAAGATCAGCTTGAATTAAAGCAATTGGTAGCCATTGCAAAAACAGTTTTACAATGTATCAAAAACATCTGGACATCACATTTAAAAATGTCTAGAATTTTTACTGCTTCCATACAAATCTAAGTGTTTGCCCTTTAAAGAAACAAGCTTTCACATCTGCTGACTATGATCATTATTCTTGTTCCAGTTACAGGACTTGCCCTACAAATCCTTAAAACAATCAAGTGCTTGTACAGAGTGATTCAACATTTTGGTAGCTAAACTAGTTCCTGAAAATATTATGAATGCTTTAAACTAAAAACACACATGCAAAGACAAGACAGAAAATGGTGATTAATACCGTTGAGAAAACCAAGGACTTAGCCCCTGGATCTTTAAATTGAATTCTCTTCAGTGTTCGGACCACAGCTTCCACTTTGGTGGAGTGACTTCCCTTTGAAAAGTCAAAGAAGCACATTAGTAAAGTAAGATAGTAAAAAAACTCCTTCCACATTCACTGCTTTATTAAATGATGTTATATTAGGTCTTTTACAAATCTTACACAAAATTAAAAATTATCAGCCTTGGGGAAGGGCAGGTTAAGTAGCACTACTTAAAGTAGTACTTTTACCTCTCCCTTTTAACGCACTGCATTGGGATCAGTGTGTAACAGCATGTGCAGCACATGGAAGAATGAGGCACCATGCAGACACACCCTCTGGCTCTGCATGAGGCAAAACAGATGGCCCAAGCAGTACAGTGGCACCAAACATGCCCATTAGGCCTCCTGCAGTTTAACTTTGTGGCACAGTCTTTACAGAATCTTTCAAATGCACATTAAAATTTCCCTACCTTCTCACCTCTTGAAAATGGACCAAGAAAAAAACCTACCTGAATACTGTTCATGTTGCTTTTGTTTCTCAGTCTGGCAACATTGAACTTACATTCAGTACTATGATGCTTGTTAATTATATTTAAAACAGTAAGAGAATTGTAAATATACTTAATTTTTGAATGATGGTGAGCTTCAATGAAAACATCTTTCTATTCTGCATTCAGAAGTATTTCAGTGCTTAACAAATCCAATCCTTTATTCTACATCTTGTCCATTTTGATTTATGCACTCTTCCCTTTCCCCTTAGGTCAGCGAGAGGATACAAAGAGATGCAATTCTCTTTCCATCTCCTTCAGTATGTACTTCGTATTACAGCAATTTTACCTAATGTCTTTCTTAAAGAAGCCTTTACTTTCTTACTAGTTCCTATACACATAGTAATTTCAAGCTGTGCTAGATTAAGCAGGACAAGTACTGTTTTATTTCTGTCTGCACCTGTCTTGTGAACATTGAATTAACAATGTTGGCTCACTACAATGACAGATCAAATGTACTGAAGTCATGCTGCTTGCAGAATTGGCGGAGAAGGATGTCAGCAGTCTCAGCACAAGCTGAGAATCAATGCTGGGCTGCTTGATCACTCACACACATTAAGGCGGCTAACATGTAAAAGACTTTCTGCAGACTGTTTTACCAAAGGCTGCAGTAAGCAGTGCCATTTTGTTACCTAAGGTACTCCACAGTGATTCCAACTCTGCAATGTCACAGACACAGAAATTAACCAGCTTTCTTCAGCATCATTTCTGTTGCACCTGGTAGACATTGACTGTCCATCTGACTGTTTGCAAAGTCAGATGGACAATGAGAAACGCTTATGTTGGCAGGTATTCTGATTTGAAAGGATGACACATTTGCAGCCCTATGGCTGCTGCCTGCCAATCATAAACACTTACAGTTAGGAGATCTGACACTAGCTTTTAGGACTTCCTACATAATTCCAGGGTCATTTATGTGCGTTTCCAATACCATTCATCTCTGATTCAGTGATGACAATCCTGGCTAATCTCTTCTAATTGTCTTTTCTTCAGAAACTGTTTTTAGACCTTATTAGGTCTAAAATATAGAAATAGGTTCTATTTTTCCCTGCTATAAGGGACAGCAGCTTTAGCCACTGTTGTTGATTTTTCCACCCTTCAGATTCCTGTGACTCAGGTGTCAAAGGTGACTTCGTACAACATCAGGAAGGCGAACTATGGTGCAGAAAAGAACAGCACAATGCTCAAAGTGGTCACAGTCTTTTTGCTCTGTTTTTTAAACAAGATAACTGTGTAAAGTTCTTCATCCCTCTGTCTACATTATGTTAAACTATATTAGACTTTTTGAACTTGCTAGCAACTAAAACTTTGGCTCACAGCATACACAAAGATTTCAATTTTGCTCTCTATGGAGAGATGAAACTGACAGAAGTACCCTTGTTTTTCAGTCTATCTTAAAAAATGGTACCCTACTCATTACCCCTAAACCGTGAGTCTGTCATTTTGTTGAATATTCAGATTACTATTTATAAAGAAATTGCCTAGTTCAAATGAATTATGGAACAGTTAACATTAGAACTAAAACCACCCTCTAACAAATAATTTCTGTCTCAGATGACAGGCTGGCAATGCCCACTGTAATACTGACCAGACACAGGAAGCTTTTAGAAAACCAAAACATGCAGGGATGCCAGTAATCTCTCTCTCAGTATAAAATGCTTCCATTTACAGTAGTCCTTTTGCATCTAAGGCGTTACTTTAAGATGGTCAGTATTGGTACAATAAAGAATAAGATAAAAAGAGAGGTAGTGAATACTTTAAGAGACTGGCGGGATTGAGAAAGATCAGATTAAAATATAAACACCGAATAAATCACACAATTTGCATATCTATCCCAAAAGATACTGATCTTAACCTCAGTATTACATAGAAACCACAGCAAGTTTATTATTCTTTGTTAGCTGTCCTTTAAAGGAATATGAGGTAGAAACTTATCTTTAACAATGTTGCTCATTTAGATAGTAAATATAGTGAAGCTACCCATGAACTAAGAATGAGCTTTGCTCTAGCAAATTCACACAAAATTTATATTTTTCTTTATTTTTGCTTTGTTTAAAGTTTTTGATGCAGAAATACTTCAAGAAAACACTACAACTCTTTACATTGGACATCAGATGACATGTCCTTTCAGTGTCTTATTTATGAAATTTGGTTATTCTAGTTATTTTTAAATGCAATTTATGAAACATATTTGAAATTTTGTTAGAAACAGGGTGATATCACTAAACTGTATATGGAATTAATATGTAAAAAGCCCTGCACAAAGTGATGTTTTAAGAAGTAGCACTAGAAAAATACAGCCTATTTACTCCCCCTGGTGCCACACACTGTCAACTACTTTAATAATTCGAGTTAGGAATCAACTACTCATAAAATGGAATTCCATTTGTCCAGTGGAGGTTGAAATAACTAGTATGAATGAGGTAGCGTTGTCTCCAGTATAGGGCAACAACCCTAGAAATTGTGTAAGGTTCAAGGAGACTTGCACAGACATGATGCAAGTCTGTCAGCACAACTAGTCATTATTTTTTACTATAAATCAGATTAAAATTACAAGTTATGTCCAGCTGTATTATAATCATATTTCAATGAAAAACAGCAGTATGCTCTAAACCAAACTATTATCAATGTATTTAAACTTTGCATTTTAGCTCAGAATCCTCAACTTTTTACTCAACTGCAATAACACAGGTTTTTTGTTTCTGCAACATTCTACAAGACATTTATGCAGAGCAAACATGTACCTATGTAGTACATATATGTCAGTATTGCTAAAGACTCATGGAGATGCTGTCTCTTCGACGCAATGAAAACCCTCTGTTAGTAAAAAAAGCAGATATAACAGTGCAATCAGAGCAATTCAATCACTGAATTCCTACACATTTATGTCTGAAGGTTTTGTCATTAGGCCAAACTATTTATAAAACTACACAGTACACTTGTCTGCCTAACTGCAGTATGCTACAAAACACAACAAATAGGCACTGCTAAAAGTTTGGGCCACAGAGCTCCTGCAGACAACTCACCTTTACAGGAATATCATCCTCCTGGTTTGCAGCTTCTGCAGTGAAGACATAAGATATTTCTTTATGGGATGTTGTCTGCCTGCAAATGGCACATTTAATTGAGCTCCGGCGGGTGCCAACACTGTACTGTTGGATGATGATTGCTATGCACTCATTACAAAAACAGTGTCCACACGTCAGCACTGCCCACTATGCAGGAAACAAAAAACCCAAACACACAGTTTCAGTTTTGGACCAGTGCAAAAGAAAAAACAGTATACTAATCGGTGATAAATTACATTTTCATAGAGAAATTACGTTATTTTCATGATACTCATCAGATTAAAGAAGAATTTTACAATTGTTGTACTCCAGCTGCTAAAAAGCCTGAATTTCAAAGTCTTCCAGCACAGAGAAATTCATGAGCTAAAGGAAGTCTCTGCATTTATTGTTCATTGTTTGCATTTTCTCAGTTTTGAACTTTAGGAAAGACATTACAATCTTTCATTTCTATGAAAGATGATTCTTAATGCTTTATATGTAAACACAGGTTAAGTATTTACATAATTTTTTAAAATTACAAAAATATTTTTATTTGCCTTCTGCAAAATTCTTTATCTGTGCATTCATACTAGATTAGTCTTATTTAATAAGTGATAGAAAAAATCCTTTCATTTTTCCCTACTGCTAAGTCCTACACAACAATTTTGGACTTTAGAAGAAAGATTTTGTACATAGTGTCTTAATCTCTTTTTGACAGAATGAATGTGAAACACAAGATTACATTGCAGAAGCTGTTCTCCCCTTGTGAGCCTAGAGCATCTACATGTCAGCCAGAACCTTCCATAATAGAGAAGCAATTTGAAGACCAGTGGCTTTGAAATTCAAAATAATATCTTTGCTGCACTAGTTTTTTAGGCTATTCCAAGAGGAAACACTAAAAGTTTTCATGGGACCAAGTAGCAAAGGAATTGACTAAACCACTGATTATCAAGCAGAAAGTCTTTTAGGCTTTATAAGGTTTTTCCAGTTGTGCAGAAACCAGATGCAAAGTATTTTAAAACTTCTTGCAACGTGAAAGCTGTTATCATCTAAAGCAGCAGTCTTGCTGTTAAGAAAAGACAAAGAAAGTTAAGAGATTATTTTCTCTTTCAGTGAGCTCCTCCAGCTCCAAGATAAAGAATAATGGCAGTTAACAGGACTAACAGCTGTTCCTTGTAAAAAACCTGTATTACTCTTGGTAGAAGAGCACAGAGAAGATCTTGGAAACATGACAGGACAGCAGTTCATGCTTACACAGGTCTATAATGCAAAGAGAAGCTAAACCTCCTTAAAACAGCTACCCTAAAACAAAGAGACAATTTAGTTTGACAATATAGGAGTCCTTTCATGTTTTTCCCTAATGCATGGTAAGTCAAGTTTAAACTATGGCTTTGTACTTTATGTTATATAGATTAAGTCTCCCTTGATTTTATACTCCTGCAGTTCAGCAGGGAAGTGGTGGGGAAAGAAATCTACATTGCCAGTATTTATTTTATTGGATTTTGCTACTGTTTGCATATGTAATATCTTTTTCTTTAGAAGAAAAAAATACTATCAATAATAATTACAGTAAAATACAATAGTATACAATAGAAGTTTACCTACTTCTTTCTGTTAGCTTATAAATGGGAAATAAATCTTTCTGCCAAAAGTATAACTTCAGAGTTATAAAACAATCATGAACACACATTTTTGGAACAGAAAAGCACTGATATCAAAAGCTAAAAGAAGTAGAGGTGCTTGCATCTGAGAAAGATGTTATTTCTGGGGAGAGGCTGGTTGGTACAATACAGGGAACAGCTCATTTTCCCTGTTTCATTACAACATTCATTTAAAAACAGATCTTGACAACTTGACACACAACTGGCTCAACTGTAGCTAAAGCTGTTCTAAAACTAAAACCTGCTGAATAAGTATCTTACCTGGCTCCCTAGTTGACGTGCACAAATTGGACATGGTTCCGGGTTAACTCCTCCAGTAGTTTTATCCTGAGACTATAATTTAGAAAAAAATATCTAAGTTTTGTGTTTTGTTATTCTATATTTAAAACAAGCTTCTAGAAAAAATGAATAATGAAGCCCTTAAAAGAAACCAAATCAAACCAAAGCACTGTGTGAGCAAATTAAAAACATACTCATGTACTCAAGTCCATCTTGAGGACTTTAAAAATATGTAACTTATGGTAAGCAAAAGAAGCACTTTTCATTCTGCAGTCCTTCAGATGGCATCTTCAGCACTATAACAGCTCTGAAAAATCCTGGTAAAATACAAGCTTCAAACAAGAAACTCCACATATTTTCTATCAGTTTTACATTGTTGCGAAAACACTTATATTTTGCTTAACTATGCTTACGTTAACATAAATGCACTCACTCAAACACTGTAATTGAAATAACATATAATACATGGAGGCTGTCTGTTTTGGTTTGGTTTTGGTTTTTTTTAACACTTACTTAAACACCAGATGTGATTATCTTTCTGTTTCAGGTAAGCTCTTTGTAAAACACCAAAGGTATGCAGAGACATACATAATTTTATAAGGCTTCTACTAAACATAGCCCAGTAAGTTTTAATGAAAACTTTAACCATCTAAAACAAGTTTGTAGTTTATTAAGCATGTAATTAAGCAAGGAACTAATATATAATGCAATAAATAGCTTTATGAGCACAGAGTAACACAAAGAACAGCACACTGAATTTCAAAATGTGATGAATCTTCACAGAAAATACAATTTCTTTAAGATGGGAGTTTTAAATAAAAATAATGGTAGGTTTCTTCCCTTCCACAGGTAAACAGAGTACACCACTTAGGTAAAGACCAAGGAATCATTAATCTTACTTTCTCCAGATTAGTGAGGTACAGAAGTTGTCCTAATTTCTTTTGAAGCTGTGATTTGGCAACTGCCTTGTCATTCAGAAGTTTCACTCGATTTTGCTCTACCTATGAAAACAACATTAAATATGTGTTAAAAAGTGGGGGGAAAAAGTTGAATTTTACAATGAGGCTTGAATTAATTTTTTTGTGAAATTCAGCTGAGTAATTTACTGGTGACGGACAGAAAACCAGCTCATGCTGGAAATTTAAGATGTGCTTCTCCCCAAGCAAAACCGATTATCTATTCCTTTCCTGTACCCAGTATGAACACAGCACTGTGAATGGGCTGAGACACAGAAGATACACAACATAGCTTTTTATTGTTTTATTTACATTATTGGTTCTTTACAGAAACAAAATTAAATTAAAATAACCCCAATTTTTAGAAGTTTCTTTTGAACTTCATTCAATTTATTGTCTATTTTCTTACAATTGTATATATATATATATACTAGAATCAACTGCTGGTTCCAGAAACAATGTGTAAGTGACAATTATTTTCATTAAATTTCTTAGAAATTTCTGCTTTTGATTTAACCTATACAAAGAGAGAAACATCGAGATTACTTTTTTTTAGATTAATTACAGCTGATAGTATAGAAGTGTAATACTGCAGAAGAGGTAAGTACCTGAAGGATGAAGGCCAAAGTAATGGGTGTTTCTTTTATAGCTGCACATATATGCATAAATCTTAAGACTTTATTAGGCATTTGTTAAGCAAAGTGCTCCTTTTAAAAAATTGTGTTAATATAAAGATGAAATTTATTTCCTTATAGAAAGAAGCACTTTTATCTAACTCAATCTCACAGAAAAAAGCACAAAATGTGTCTATAGAAAATATAGTTCCATTAGTGCAAAAAAAATTAAGAGGTTAAATCAACCCAGCATTTTCTCTATCATCATAAACAGAGTCAGGGATAGCTCAGAAATTTCAAAATACTGAAAAAAATTTTTTTCTTTGAGGTGCTCACTTCTGTTTTATATAGACGTTTGTGGAAAGTATCAATACGGGTAAGGAATCAGGTCAACTTAATTTTCCACCTTGGAAAACTGGGCAATTGTAGAGAAAGGAAGGAAGTTGCTGCTGCTGACAGGACAGCAGTCTTTTGGAAACATGCCACTCTGTCAGAAGGCTAACAAAAAACAGTTACAAGCTCAAAATGGCCCATGTACTTAATGCAGAAATAGGTAAGAATTCTATACTCCACCAAGCCTGTCTGAAATTAAAACAGAGACACATTATAGACAATATACATAAGACCCAGATGCAGATTTTATTTTTGTAGGATGTAGGTTCCTTCAAAAAGAAACCATTCAGTACTCTACCTCATGTGGTTCTATAATGTGGAGCACTGGTGGATTTGGTTTTGGCTCATCAGGGTGACGCACTCTCAGCCGTTCTGTCGCCATTGCCAGTTCATCAATAGCAGACACGTGATCCCTAAGGACCATCCAATACTCATGAAGTAACTGTAAGAAAACCCCACACAAATGAACAGCAGAACTGAATTGAGTTACACTTACGTAACTCTACCGTACAATGTACAATAAAATATGAGAATCTTTTTGGAGGAAAAGATAATATTTCTTTACAGCATTCAGCCACAACAACTAATTATAAATGAAAACAAGCATCATTTTGCCTGTTCTCTTTTCCAGCCTCTCTGTATAAACAACTATAAAGAGCTGTCTCTCATTTCTTCTACAACTACTAGTATTACAATAATTAATGCAACTAGAACTTCAGAAACAAAATGCCTTGCAAAACAAACAAAAAAAAAAACAAAAAACAAAACAAAACAAAACAACCCCCCCCCACACACACACAAAAAACCAAACCCTGCTGAATTATAGAAAAGAGTTATTTCACAGGGTATCACCCTTGTAACTCAGCGTATATTAGAGTAGTACAGACCACTGAATCAGTATTTCCAAGTCACAACAGACAGAATTATAACACTGTCTTCTCATTGGCATATTAGTCCCATCTTTTGTTTCCTAACATAAAAGCCCATGAAAAAACTGTGTTCCTTCTTCACAAGACTGAACATAAACTGAATTACAGAATGGACCAGTATTGGATTTGCTGAGTCTTGCTACATTCTGATTCAAGTAAACAGATGAACACGTTTAATTACATCTTTATACTGTCTTAATAGATGCAATTATATTGCTTAGTAATTTGATTAGTAGCCAGCATAGCTTTTAGAAACTCTTAAATCATATATCAATAATTTAAAATCAAATCCTGTAATAAGCAATGTGGAAAATGGTGTAGACAAAGCCTAATTTCAGGAATACAACTTAGATATGCTAATATTCAGTGGCAATTTGTTTATAATAAATTAAATGGACCACGCAACTGTTTGATCACCATGTAATCTACTGTACCTTATATTCCTTTTTCCATGCTTCAAAGAGTTCCAGGAATACACTCCCTTCTTCAGTTAGCCTAGCATCCATTCGGTGAGCTTTGGCAAAGGAGAGCAGAGCTTTCAAGGCACGCTCAGTTTCACTGGTTGCCCAGAGCCCTCTGCTTGTGGTGGGCAAACGGTCATCAACAAGCCCTTCTTGGTCTTCTATCATCTCCTCAAATATTGCCATTTGGCCTTTAACACTTCAAAACAAACCAAACACAGCACTTAGCACTGATTTTGTACTTCCACACCCATCTGTACTTATGCATCATCTATTTCAGTCTTCTTATATATGATTAAAGGATAATGCAAGCCAAGCAAATATAAACAGCTGTTTTATTACCTAATCAAAAGCTTGTTTTCAACACCGTGACCTCGGTACCAATCCTCAGGCCATTTTTTCAGCTCAAAATCATCAATAGCTTTTGTAAAGGTTTACCCATCTAAACCATGTTTCAGTAGATATTAATGTCACATTCATTAAAAAAAATTCTGATTGTTTGTATAAGCAAGAATTGCAGTTAAACTCTGGTGCAAAATTTGCTGTGTATTTCACTGTGAAAGAACAGTACAGCTTTTTAGTTCTCTCCTTGACAAATAATGATAATTCAGAAATACATCAATTCTTCCTGATTCCAGCAGTCATGAGGCAACAGAACTCCCACTGATAAAGTCTTCTCAAAATGTTTTCTCAGTAACCTCAAGACTTTCCAGTCCAATTTTGACATTGTGAGGGAGATGAGAGAGGGAAGTCCAAGAAAAAGCATGCAGAGAGCTCTAATCCATGTCTCTCAGTACTGCCCACTCCGCATACTTCTCTGACACCTCGTACTGGTGTCACCCTTCTTTCAGCTTTATCCTGAGATCTCGTTTCTCATTGTAACATTGAATGAGGGTGGTACTATACCACTTGCAACTGGACTGCAAATAAGTATTTGCAAAAATAGGAATATGTGTTAAATTAGCATATTTGTATTTATACACACGCTTTCTGAACATGCCACCACTTCATTTCAAATGTATGGTCATATTATAGTGGCTTGAGAGAAAGTGGCATGTATTCATTCCTTGGACACCATTTCTTGAAATTAAATTTACATAGAAAATTAAACCTAATAGAACTGCTATCAAAGCCATCAGCAAGAAGTCGCTGTCATTTGGTCATAAACTTAATTAAGAAAACAAACTAATTCAACTTTCACTTTTTCTAACAGTGAGAAATTGATAAAGCTATGAACTTACCTATGCATAAAAAGCTTTGACTCATATTCTGTGAACAACTCATCAGCCTTACAAAAGACACAGCTTCAACAAAGAAAATAGAAAATAGATGCAGTCAGAATTTCACCAGAAACCAAATTATCATAAGCCCTTAATCCAACATATAAAACTAAACAAAATTCTTTAAAAAGAACAAAATAACAGTCATACGTACACCAATATAGCTGACACTAGAAGATTTTGTAAAAATAAAACCAAAGATCATGATTCTAACAAATCGATCTGTGATATCTGTGTGCATACAGCTCCTGAGTACATAATAAAAATAAATAAATAAAATTTACATAAAAAGTACATAATAAAAATTATAGTAAGTTATTTCAAATAAAGCAAAATTTAGTAATACACATCTAAGGTATATTTACTGTTTTCAAGACCTACTTGTTAAGTGGCAGTCTAACAGGTCGCAAATGGCAGATAGTGGCGGCCTCAATAACCTGCTTAGAAGGAGGACCTTCTAAGTTTTTCACTGCTTCTCTTACAATCTTCTGGAACTTCTTCACTTCATCCAGCTGGGTTGTGAGTAAGTATTGAAGGCCTCTGCAGTCACGGAATCTGATTTAAAGAAAAAGGGAAATTACTGTACACCAAGACACCAAATCCAAACTTGATTCAGTATTTTAAAATAGAAGAGAAATAGCTAAATAGAAATCTACGACAACATATAAAGTTGGTAACACAAGCAAATGTTTATTCCTATTACATGCAATGCTGTCAGAAATCACTCCAGTGTATCCCCAGAGCTGATGCCTAGTATTTTTAGAACAGAAAGACTCCTTCCAAGACTTGAGAGGTGTGCCCAAATACTAGTAGTGAACACCAACCTGCAATATTCTGGTCCACAGTATAAATCTACTAAAGGTAAACCACTGCACATACTTACAGTCTTACCTGTGTCTCCTTGCCAACAAAATGGTTTTCTATGCATCTGTGCAATTCACAGCAGACACATGCACTCATCACAAAAATACATTTCATTCAGCAAGTTAGCTTTCAAAGTTAAATTTATTAAATGGACACAACAGTAAACTATTTTCCTAAAACCTAGCTGTCTTTCGTGATTGGAGGGGTGTTGCGGTAGTGAACACAAACATGAACACAAGTTAAGCACTTCTCACTTTTCCTGACAGCAGAAGTCTCTTGCTGAAAGAAAGTGCATCATTCCTACAAGGTCTGACATTGATGTATAAGACTGTGGTTCTACGCAATATGGAAAGTTTGATCCAAAACATCATTTTGTACAGTGCAGAGAACAAAGTACAGGTTTAACACTATTAAAGCTTGGCACTCAGTGTGACCTACTTCAGTAACATGCACTTTAAAAAAAACCCAGACAAAGTTTGCCTAACCAGGTAGTCTGAAAATAAATGTAAATTGCAACCACAAGTCTGCTGTTGATATCATCAGTTGCCAAATAACACCAGCTTTATAAAAATCTCCCTCACTATAGTATGGATTAATCATATCCAGTACTCAAGAGTACTTGTAGTTTCCACCATTGACCAGCAGCACTTGATAAGACATTGTTTTTTAAGTTTTATCCCATATGCTAAAATAAATTGAAAAGGAAGTAAGTTTTATCCCTGTGTTATAAGAGAAAGTTTAGTCACAGATAGCTCTTCCAAAGTTATACAATCTGTAAGCCACAATTTAAGAAGATACTTTCTGAATAGCTAATTTCAATCGAGGAGGAAAAAAAAAAAATCACTGACACAAACTAACATACAGATAAATGCACAGGCATAAAAGTTCTGCATGAACATGCAAACAATCCTTTCCTCATATTTATTTTGACCAGAATGTGATGCTATCACTCTTAAATAACCATGAAACATTCATATCCAGATTCACAGACTGGCTGAGGTTGGAAGGGGCCTCAGGGTGTTGTCTTGCTCAAATGCTCTCCTGGTGACCTAGAGCTGGTCGCCCAGGGCCATGCCCAGACAACTTTTGGGTATCTCAAGGATGGAGACCCCACAAACCTCTCTGGGGTACCTGTTCTAGTGCTCGGTCACCCTTACAGCAAAAAAGCGTTCCCTGCTGGTTCAGAGGGAACATCTTGTGTTTCAGTCTGTGCCCATTGCCCCTTGTGCTGAAGAAAAAAGAGTTTTGTATCTTTACGTAGATTATTCGATAGAATTATGTTAAGTACTGAAAATAAAAGATACATTTACTTCCATTAAGAAGAAAACTTGAACCTTTTGGAATCATGATGGCAGAGTAGTCAGAGTGGAAGATACATATTTTAATTCCATATGTAAAGATGTATCTTAAGTATTTAAATTTATACACACAAGTTTTATAAACTTGTACACAGATGTACATACATTTATATACATATATTTATATATATCATAAATATAACAAAAATGTATTTGACTAAAACATGATTCAGAAAGACTGTATTTAAGAGCATAAGTTCACATATCTGAGAAAATTGCCTGAACTATCAGAGCACTGTCCTTCCTATGTCTCCCTCTTCTGTGATGAACTTACAGACCTTCATCCAGAATGTACGAGAGTGGGTTAGAAGAAAATGGTCTATTCAATCCTAAAATTTAGAGGAGACCGTATTGCTTGCTTTATTTATCTAACTGGAAGGTACAGAGAAGACAGAGTCAAACTTTGTCAAAGGCACCTGGCAAAAGAACAAGAGACAATGTACACAAGATGCAACACAAGAAATATTAACTAGGTAAAAGAATTTTCTTTTCTTTTCCACCAAGTGGGCCAAATATTGGAACAGGCTTCACACGGAGACTATTGAATCTCCCTCCTTGGAGATACTTAACAGGTCAAATCCCTGTGCAACTTTACTTGAATTGAATGAGCATGAAGTCCGGACCTTAAGATGGGAGTTGATTTAAGGGACCTCTGAATGTCCCTTCTGAATTCATTGCTCTGTAATTGAACCCAAAAAGAAGTGGTATAGTGTTGTCTTGAACATGAAACTAACTTCAAATTCTTTGCTCAGAAGAACACTGATGCTACTTTATTGTGTTACACAAGGATTTTCTGATATTCTCTGTCTACTTTCCATTTAAGCAAGCCAATTTCTTTTACAGGTTACTCAATTTTAACATTATAAACTTTGAATTCTTCTTGCTCAGCAGTTTCATGAGTATAGAAGACTAAAACCACAGTAGATAATACAGAAGAACATTTCAAAGAATGCTTATCTAAGAAAAAACAGTCATTTTCCTGCTGTTCTTTCCAAGTCTTCTACGTAGTTGTGCTTTTTCAGGGACTGGTTTTGAAACATAATTGCAGTCCAGATGCTCTGAAGCAAAAATGTCTGCTATCTAATTGCAACTGCTAGCACAAACTAGTAAGAAGACCTGAGTAGATTTAACTGTATTTAAGAGCATATTTCAGTTATTCCCTTACTTCTCTGCCATGGAGAGTTTACTCGTCTGCTGTTTGTAGTTGCAGGTTATTTCATTTTGCACACGTTGAACAAGCTCCTCATCGATGGCATACTGTATGGCTGTCTGGATGACATCCAACCACCAAGGAGAACCTGAATGTATCTGTATGAAAAACAAGAGATTTATCCTTGAACATTCAACAGAAAATCAATCTATGCATTGCAGCAGAGGCATATACTGCTCTTTAGGCCATGGTCAAACACTGGCTAATTCCATGAAAAGTGGAGGATGAGAGTGTGATTGAAAAATATCTCATCTTCTCTTGACGTGTAAACACATCACTAAGAAATTGTCTACATTCTCCACACCTTTATATTCCTTCAGTAGAGTCAGATTCACCAAGGCTATCTATACAGAACAGCCACACAGAGATACTGGGATCTCAAAGTTTTTTCCTACTCTCTCTCAAAAGGAGATGAAAGGATCATTTAATCAGAGAAAGCAAAGTTCCCTGTAAATTAATAGAGCAACACTGAAGTGACCTTGTAATTTTAACAGGTCAAAGAAGATAGACAGCTAGAGTTCTGGATAAACAGATAAAAATAATATTTTTTAAAATGCTGAAAGTCAGAGACAAAATCTTTAAGAGGTACCTGCCTTTCTTTGAAGTTCCCGAATGGTTTGAAGGACTGGCTGTAAGGCCTGATGGGCTTCTGCAACTTCTGCGTTGGATTTACTCATATAATGCTGTCGAAGTTGTTCTGCCTGTACGGAAATAAGAGCTTAAACTACGCACAAATCATATCTGTGAGGAATACTGCAAATGTAAAAACTCCCCAGCTATCAGTGTTTTTAAATGGTCACCTATCTATGTGCTAGCACCTTTATTTGTAAGCAGTATTTAGCAATACTTTTTTCCTCTAGAATCCAGCATTTATTAGTAAGCCAAAAAAAACATTTGAGAAGACAAATTACTGTGAAGATGCTAACTGTGCAACTTTGCTTTTGGGTAAGCCCAAACAACACAATAGGAATACAATGCATTACAAAAGGTAACTGGAATATAACTCAGCATTCTTACTTATCTGTGTTGAATAAGCAAACAATAAAAAGATTCCAGAACAATCTGAGAACAGGACAATTGAACTTAGCTACATAAACTTACTCATAAAATAACAAGAAAGGCTTAAATTTCATTACATGCATCAGATATAATTTTTTTCAGAGAAATTACTTCTAACAGTGAAACCCCTCTTGGCATGCAAGTGCCACCACTATAAAAGCATGCTAGGTTATTTTATATTTTAAAAACTGATGAACAAACAAAAGTAACATGTATATTGCAATGTTACATACTGATTTCAATACAAACATTTATTTTGTGCATTTTAACGTTTATTTAAGTCTTTTTTTGTTTGCTACTACTAAGATAGTACATTGTTGTTACAGAGTCCAGTTTACCTGGAGTCGACAGGACTCTTGGGTACTTAGAAGAGCTACTGGCAAAACGTAGCAATGAAAAACCACCTCGGCATCACATTTACAAACAAAACAAATTTTCTAATAGCTTTCCTTTTAATCATGCCAGGATAATGCAGTATTTAAAAATTGCTAGAATTACAGGTCAATAAAAAACAGGCAGTACTTCCATAAAACCTCTATAAAGCAGGTACAAACTTTATATATTTGGGATAACAAGGCTCATTAAAACACTGCTATGCTTACATAGAATTTGCATAAAAATGATAAAATATCAGAAGATAGTCAAAGAGTAAGACAGATTCTCATCACCAGCATAAAACAGGAGAGGCTGGAAGAACTGGGCCTGTGCAGCTTGAAAGAGAGAGACTTAGGGATTACTAAAGAAAGAAAAGCTTCCCAGCAGGCAGAAGGAAATCACCAAGATTGTGAGCCCAGGCATTTTACTGAAGTACATGGCAAGTGAACAAGGAACAATGACTATAAATTGAAACAGGAAAAAAATTCACACAGAACCTCCCTACTATGGGATATATAAAGTACTGGAACAGGCTACTCAGTTATATTGTGAAATCTTTTTCCTTGGAGGTTTTAAAAGGCCAGTTGGATAAAGCCCGGGGATACCTGGACAGAAATCTATGTTGACCTTGCTCTGAGGGGGAAATTCAGCTAGAGATGTCCCAAGGTCCCTTTCAACACAAAAGTGACACAAAAATGACATTATTTTGCAAATGTTGTCCTTACATTCAGTGCAAGTAACCAGCGGGGAAGAGTAATCCCAGCTATTTTGCCAGATACTTCCCCAATTAGGATTAAGGATATAGTTAAGCTCATGCATACAGAAAGCGATATACAGTGATTTGCTCATCTGGCCAAAGACACCTACAGAAAACTCTGACTTTTTGAAGTTAAAAATGAGCAAAACTAAAGAAAATGTGAGGAAATAAAGGACTCAGAAGAATTCAGGATGACATATTCTTTATCAGTAACATCTGTGTAAGTTATTTCCACAGGAACATGGGGGTGGGGAAACAACATTTTAGAGGTAAAAATTATTAAAATTTCCATAAAACACACTCACAACATAAGAGAGGCCACCATCATTGAGAACAGCAATACTGTATCGGACATTTTTGCTATCATCATGTAGTAAATAACTCCTGAACTCTGTGAACTTTTACGAAGTTTAAGAGAAATGTATGTAATTAACTCAAAAGCTATTTATTTTGAAATTGAAAGAATTGTTGCTTCTTTAGTTAGCGAAAATGCTGAGGGAGCAAAAAACAAAAATGTGCTCTTTAATATTTATGCAAAAATAAAATAAGTTTACCTCTTCTGCAAGTCGGCTATCACGCAAAGTCGGGGGAATTCCTGGGTGCTTTGCCAACAGTTCCATCAAATTATGTGTAGAATGGAGTCTCTAAATATACAAAAAGTCAAGAGCAATCATGAGAAAAACCCATTGCAACATTGTGTCAGGAAAAACTTGAACAGCAATGAAAACTCACAGCAAGAAATTAGCACACATTTAAAATCAGTTTTGTCTTTCTCTGCTAATCTAGAAGCATCTTATATAGAAAAGAAAGATTCCTTTTCAGATTTTACTGGTATAGGGAATGATAGGAAATGAAATACTTAAAAGACCTTCTCTAACATCTCAAAAGCAAATCAGCAGGCAAGTGTGATTCCAGGTCATCAGATCCTATACCATACTTACCCTCCTAATTAAAACAGCCCTTGACTATTATGAAAAACAAATTCTTTATCTCAGACCACTTTCTTTGGTAAATGTCTTTTAGAATACTTTGAGGAAACAATTCATTTAGCCTATATAAAGCAAAATAAAGTGTAAGGAAGGGGAAAAAAAAGATACCAAGAGCTGTAATAATTTTTCATATTTTTCATTTCTCTGAAATAGAAGATACTGAAAAACACATAACCTTTTGGTATACTTTTAGGAAAAATAAATTTATTATTAATATAAAGAAACTCTGCTCCTCTGGCTTCACCCTTTGTTTCTCAAACCAGACCAATAATACTAAGCTTCCTGCAACAGCTCCCATAAACTCATACTAATAACCTCCACTATCATTAACTTGTGCCCTACTCACATCCTGGATTCTCTTCACCTCTGCCCTATTACTATCTTAGCCACTTAAGAGGACTGGTCAGCTGTGATTTGCCATTATCCCAAAGAGCTAATCCTACATAACTGAGAACACATAAAATAAGTAAAATTTTATTACACTAAGGTAATATTAGGCAGCATATATTTTGAGTGTGAGGAAAAAACCCAACTTTATTGGATTGCACAATCCAGTAGAACAATTTAATTAACAACCTATGAGCAGTTTAACAAGTTTATGCTAATATGTCTGTGCTAAGCAAAAAAAGCCACCAGGAAGTCACAAAGGAAAAGGAAGAATCAAAGAAGCACAACAGAGACATCAGGTGACCACATGCAACACAACCAAACAATAATTTGCTCAGAGAAGCAAATAAAGAAACAGACAACTGATCAGTTCTTATCTATGTGTCACTAACATTTTACATCTCTTATTACGCTGAAGAAAATTTTGGTACATTTAGAACTGATAGTTCTTGAAGAACTATGAATATGTTACTTAGAGAACCATGACTTTTCCAACCAGGCAAATATCTTCATATTTTTAAATAGTATTCAAAGGCATGAAGTCAAATGCCTGAAGAGAAAAAGCACTTCAATTCTTTTCCATGTTTTGATGCCGTTTTATCTTCCGCAGTGCAAATACTGTATTATTCTCTATCATCTGGCCCATTAATATCACTCTCAGTGCAAACCCTGCATTGTGTAATTGCAGGATGCAATATAACACTGTTAATGTGAGCAGTCAGTCACATGCACCAGACTAGGACTTCAGCTTGTTAGCTGTACTGCAGAACAGCAGGTGGAGATCATGCTTCAGGGACATCATGAAAACTCACAAGCAGGTTTTTAGAAACATGGCAACTTTTTTTTTTGCCAAAAAAAAGAAAGAAACGTGAAGATCATGGGACAGATTCCTATCTAAAGATCATGATCAAAAGACTGTGATCATTACAGCAGGCTGAAAAAGTAATTCAGCA
Source organism: Rhabdornis inornatus (assembly GCA_013397075.1). Classification (NCBI taxonomy): domain Eukaryota; kingdom Metazoa; phylum Chordata; class Aves; order Passeriformes; family Rhabdornithidae; genus Rhabdornis; species Rhabdornis inornatus. The sequence continues at coordinate 1,560,326 of VWZS01003250.1, read as the reverse complement.
CACCACTGGGAGGAAGCAAAGACTGACCTGTTAAAATAAATCTAAAGTATTCCAGTTCTTAACTACATCTCTTTACATTTCAATGCTCACTCACTTGCAAGGAATCTGTTTTGAGCTTTTCTTTGTGCTCTTCAGATGATCTTAGTACTTCTCTGTACAGCTCCGCAGCCAAAGCATATTCTCCTGAATTAAAAAAGAGTAGCAAAAACACAGACATATTGTGTTGGTTTTTAAATATACAAGCAGCCATGACCTTACAAGTATTACATTACTTGTAACATACTAAGATATTCTCAAAGTCTGTATAGTAAGTGCCTCTCTTCAAGCAATTCTTTCCTAGTCATTCTATGCCTCCCCACCAAAAAATTGGTAAGAGACAGAATACGATATTCTACAAAGACTTATGCAGTTTCCAGATTAAATATATTTTGTGACTATAATATCTGTAAACATCTTAATCTTAAAATATGTGTTCATGGTTGCATAAATCCAAAAACATCTAAATTTGCACTTGTAAAAAATCGTCTGCAACTCATTGCAGTGATGCATTGCTTAATTTGCACTGCAAATTCACTCTTCCAGTGAAAACCATGAAAGTTGTGTCATACTTCAGAAATGCAGTAATGATTAGGTACATGCAGGGAGCATAACTACTAATGTAAGCTGCCAGCATCACAATCACTTCTCAGAAAATATCTTATATAAATTAAAAGGAAATACAAAATTGAAGTTGTGTATGGAAAAGCAGTGAAAAAATAAATCCATTTTAATTTTCTTTTTTCAGCTGATGGAAATTTATTTAGCCAGTAATACTCTTAGACACTGTTAAAACATGGAGAAATACCGATACAAGAAATGCATAAAGATAGATAACAGAGTAAAACAAAAAACATCATCCTATCTATATGGAAGTGTAACAATTCTACATCAACAAGATTTGCAGCTTCTTACATTGAAAGAGTTGCATTTGTAAGGGTGTACTCCCGCTATACAGGATTGCAATTACTAGGAACCAGCCAAAAGCTATGTGCTGAATTTACTAGCTTGAAGCTTGTCAGGCCTCCCTTGAATTTTTCTTGACCTGCCTGAACCTTTTACTTGGCTTAGCTGTGATAGCAATTTCTGTAATTCACTAGGTATCTATGGCTAATTTTTAGTACATTTTTAAACTGTATTTTTTCTTTATCTTTGTGTGGTACAAACACAGCATCATACAGACAGCGGTAACAAGCAGTTATTCCATGTAGAATGAGATATTTACAACTACCACAATGATGTAGTGTAGGGAAATACAGGCCTAGTAACAACAGCAGAGGCTATTGACAAGTAAAGATATAGGATGCAGTGTCCAGTACGGCCATGGGATGCTAAGAGATGGTGCACAGGCTTGGCAGTGAATAAGAAAGCCATGGCTATAAACAACTCACCCACAGTCAAAGAAATGCAGACTTAGAGCTGGACAAAACTGGTTTTAGGGGCAACAAAGAGAACAAAGAAAGAGTATGTAACATTCATAAAAGGCATAATGTACACTAAATTTGGCATTTTCATGGAGCTGCAGACCAATGAAGAAAGAGAAAGATGCAAACATGCTAGCAAACATAAAAATGAACCTCACTGGATTCTTGTGTGAGGAAGAAACCATCAACTTAAACATCTTATTCCTCCTGATGAAGGTAATGACAACTGGCAATTGCACTGCCATCACATCTATGAAACCATTGACCTCAGGGTCCAGATGGGCCTAAGTAGAAAGGTGAGCATAAAAGCAGGACGAGAAGCAGAAACAAGTAAATGTGACTGTTACTCTTTTCTTTGCCTCTAGCAATTAAATTTCGACTAATAATAATTAGACCTATACGTTTTCAATTCCGCTAACACTAAATCCATGGCCTCACCTTCATTTAAGGTGTGCTTCCCCCTTCCTGATAAAGAAGACTGAGTGTAAGGGTAATACTGGGGGAGGAGTTACAGACCAGAATTCTGCCCCTTTTGTCCTGCTTTCGTTTCTCATCAGGCAAAATTTTTATCAACCTGGTTTTCAAAATAGGCCAAACATAATTTTTGCTACTAGTGTATTTTAGAAGCATTACATCTGTAGGTAACTCTTTTTAAGCACTTATGAAGCATTATCAGAAACACTTATGTCCATCCTGCAATCATAAGAAAGCATTTCAAACCTACTAACTATAGGTTAAAGAATTTGAATACAGTCTTTCTGTGAGGCAAGCAAGAGAAAAGGCTGTTTGCCTGTTCTCTTTGAAGGGAGACTGACATGAGCTGGAAAAATTCAAACAGCATGTCAACTTTAGAAGAACTTGAAAAAGAGGCATTTTTACACTTTCATAACTGAGTAATTTTAATTTATTTTTATTTTATGGGACACTCAAGATTCATGTAATTATTTTGTTTCTCATTCAAAGGCTTTTTTTCCTTATAATTCAGAAAAAATCAACATTGACAGAGCTGTCTAGCAGGGCAGCAAAAGGAATCCACAGTCAGCATAACAGTTTGCATGGCTGGGGGAACAAGGGAAGCCCAGAAAGCAGTACTGATAAAACAAAAGCAGGTTAGGTACAATTACACAACTACGACTTCTTTTAACCTCCCAGTACCCAGAGATGGAGCATATTCTTTACTCCTGAAAGGAGTAAACCATATGCTACAGCCCTTTGGCCTTACCTTTAATGATATGGATACCAGCTAAGCCATTAAGAGCACACACCAACTGTCGGTGAGCTTCTTCACACTCCGTTCGACACTTCTTTTGCAGAGATGCCAACAGTTCCTCCATGGTCATGGTGCTGAAAAGGAGACCAAATGGCTTGAATTTGAAACAAAATCATAGTATTAGAGAAGTAAAAGGGTCATGCTGAGCAGCACAGCAGATATTTACATGCATCCAACATACTGCAAATGTTTTTTTGAGATTTCTTTACTCATTAAAAAACCTCTAGCTGTCAGAGTTTCTTCCTGCTAGAGCTTTACCCTAATCTGAGTGCGTCCAGAGGTTGACATCTCCTGGAACACAAAGAAATAAGAAGCAAGAAGAAAATTTGAACTTGCCAAAATAATCCTTCACGGGGCAAAATATTTTTCTCTTTCTGTTAGTGGTGAACTGGAAACAAGCAAAATAGACCTCATTTTGTCAAAAACTGTTCAGATGAAAACAGCTATGACAGACTACACTTCTACCCTTGCTACCAATCTGAATACAAAACACGTGAAGTGTCAATGAAAAGAAGAAAATGTGTGAAATGAGAACAGAGAAGACTAGCAAAAATAATTCTAAACTTCCTTTTCTACATTTGTCATATCTGCAAATTATGAAAGAATTTCACCAGAAGGAAGCTTGAAGATACCTTGGAGTAAGGCCACAAGTTAAAGAATGAGAGGACTGATATGAAGAGACAGTAAACAACAGCCTACAACAGCTGACCAGAGGCTGCTCCTAGTACCAAATTGCTGCTGTTTGACCAGACACCATCCCCCTCCACTCAAACCCTGCTTCTCAGCCTCATTCACCTTCAGGAGAAGCATTTACTACTCAGTGTCCAGCACTGTGGAACACAGTAAGAGGTGACATAACTCTTGCACAGACTGGGCTCAAATTATGTTGGAAGGCTACCCTTGCCTAGGTCTTTATTTTACCTTGCTTGCAACACTGTTCCAGTTGCAGAAACTGATTCTTGGTTTTATAGTACAGTGCTACACCAGAGTCAGTTTTAAATCAATATAATCATTATTTGTAATTACTGAATCCTGCAAAGGCAATGGTAAATACACATAGAACCTCCATATGCTGATACTTCCACCATCGCTACTCATCTTTTATTTTCAAAACAATCAGCAGTTCCAAGAAAAATTTTAACAGCAGAAGGATGTACATATAAAATAGATTATTTGATACACAGTCTGAGACTATCAATTAAGGCAAAAAGAAGGGGTTTTTACTCAGTTAAACTAGGAGAACCTAGAAAAAACTCTTCTGAGAGCACTTTTTTTTTTCTGAGTAGATCTCATTTACTGCCTTCGCTACACAGGTGGGGACAAAGGCCATCTATCATAGAACAGAATATGCTCCAAACTCAGGTTTTTATTCCAGGTCCTCTTATCTATATGCTTCAGCATAAACCTTCTTATTTCAGTAAATTTCTCTTATCCATGAAAGATTCTAGCAGAGAATTTTTTCATTATTCTCCTACACAGAACCAAAGACAGGAACCAAATCTTCTCTCTATTCTGGGAATGTCCACTGCTGCAGTAGAGTTTGGTTCACAAAAAAAGGTATGCAAACAGTGCTGGGAATTGACTTTTCTTTGTATACGTGATTTTTAAGAAAGATTTAATTTTCATTGCTGGTTTTTCCATCAGTTACTATGCAGCTGTCACTGTGCAACCATTCCACCAAAATCAACACAGTACAAAGCTGTTCCCACCATACTCTGCTCAGTTTACTTATCTTACATTTATACTACACTAGCTCGTTTTAATGCAAATAATCTTATATGATGGGTGGGAATATTGATTTCTCCTATGTTTGAGTCCTTGCTTCCACATTAGCAGACTGCTACAATGAGTGCTACAGCACAAACTATTGGTCTCTGCTCAAGTAGGTGTAAAGTCAGCTTCAGCTGCTTAGGCACTGCAGGTGCCCTGTATAAAAAAGAGCAAGGACTAGGACACAACTTCTTACAAGGATTGAAAGAGACTGAATAGAATGAATGGACCAGGAAACAGTAGCAATAACACTGGCAGTACTAACTTCTAAGTGACTGAAAAAGTAGCAGCTACATTTCACAGACTGGCAACATGCCTTTTTTTTTGTCTAACAAAAGGTTTTTTTGTCAACAGAAGTTGAGACCAAACTGGTACGTGCAAAGCACTTGTGGGGGGAGATGATCTTGAAAGCACGCAAATAGAAGAGCATTTGAACAGCTTTCAAGTTTGGATGTACATTTACAAATTCTGCAACCTCACATTAACATTTTCTTTGAACTAACAAATTATTTCATTGTTCTCATTCATGAACATGAGTTTTGTACGAGACAAAAAAAAAAAAAGCAGTGGGCTTATTTTAAAACAAAAAAGAATCTGGTTTGTTTCACACTCGGTTACCTGCAACACCCTAGTCATAGTAAGGTTAGAATGCCACTGGAGAATCAAATGCCTTCAGTACTATGTTCTTTAACACAAGAATTACACTAATGACCTCACTGTGACGTGTTCAGCTTCTGAGGTCAGATTACCTTGGTGTGCCGCAGTTGTACATTTAACTAAAGAAGCTTAAATTAGGCTTATTTGAGGACTGTACAAGAACTTGCCCTGCTGGAGACAATCAGCGTTTTGCTTTGGATAAAGTAGGCCATTTAAGAAATGACAGAAATTCACCTTTTCTGTAGTGGCAAGAACTCTCCCCGAACAGCTTGTGGGTGACAGCAGGCCTGCCTCAGCCGTAGCAAAGGGTATAGAATAGAAGTCACAGTCCTTCTATCTAGGCTGCTAAGCTTAAGAGTCCAGTCTGAAATCTTCCTGAGTTTTGCCAACGCATCCTGGCAGCACACCTCATGCTGGCGATGGTAGAAGTGTCTCTCCACAGGAGAGAAGTGAAGCCAGTGTATATTTTCTGTCTGAGGGGGGATTTGAATCTGAAATTTAAAAAATAAAGTAAGTAATTTGCAAATAAAACTATTGATAAATGATATTAAGGAATTCTAAAACCCAAAACTTTTATTTACTTGGTCAATCACATCCTTCTTTGCTGATCTCCACATTATCTTCGCAATTAGACTGTAGAGAGGTCGAGGATTTTTCCTACAATAAGGTCGATATAGTAGTTGGTCCCACCAATGTTTGACCCAGTAAGGATCAACTCCAAGAAAAAGGACTAATCCATACAAATCTGCCAAGAAAATAAAGTGTTTGAGTTTTAATACTTTGCAATATGTCTCAAAAAAAATTAACTGTCATACAAAGGCTATCAGGCATAAACCATCTCCATTCTGGCCTTTATCTTTTGCACTTGTTTTCCAGTCACTCCCTCAGCAAAATTTTCAAAGTGAGGCAGGGGACTGGGTGGTGGAAGGTGGGGGTTCTCTCCTTTAGCTCATTTTTGATTTCCACACAACTTGAGAGAATACAGCTATTTGTGAGACACTTTCCTAATTTCAAGTTTAGTAGAAGAGAGCAAAGAATTTAAACCTATTCAGAGCAGAGTCAAGAGGCAGAAATTACATGATTTCATATGGTTAACTGGGTTTGCCAGGTTTTTCTAAACCAATATTGCTCAGCATCATTACTTCAGAGCCTGCTGTGCACCAACTGTCTACTGCCCACAATCCTAGAAGGGGCTGCAATTCAGAAGAATTTTCACTTCTCTACTAATGCATAAGAAATTAACAAAAGACACTTCAATTGTTTTCTTGCTAATTGAAAGAATACATCTTGCTAATTCTGCCTAATTCAGAAACCTGTCACTTTTTGGAAGGAAATGTAAGGACATACTGACTTTAAACTTCTGTCTAAATCTTACCGGAAAAATACAGAAGCACACATTTAAATGCTGCATGTGGATACTGCAGAAACAGAGATATGTGATGACATCCTACAGTTCTTGAAAATCTGGTGGCTATATTCCTTATTCTGTTAGCTTTATCGTAATTCAGTATTCAGCTGAAAGCATCAAGACATTCACCAAATACATTATAGACCAGAGGAAGAAAAATCCTGGGAATCATTCCTATGCAAGAAGCAATTGTTTACGCAGAGGTCCCATCCCACTGCATCACAGCAGCAGTGGCACAGATTGAAATGAGTCAGCCGTTTTCATCCCCAACGTGATGGGGGCTGCCTTAGTATAGCCTGAGAGTCTGTCAACACGCATTATGAACTGCATGAGATTTCAGGTATGTATTAAATCAACACTATCATACACAGGGCCTTGAAGGAGTTCATCATGACACTAAAATCAATCACTTCTTTCTGCAGCTTTACTTTATTAATCATGTATTCTCGCAACTATTACATGTAATTATAAATTTAATTCACAATTCCATAATGAATTAATCTAAAATTATTTTTACAACTTAGTATCCAACAACAGCCCACAAAAGCTTACACTGATTTATCCACTTCCAAACACATTGCTTCAATGTGTACCATATATTCCAAAATCCATCAGAGAGCACAGGGAGACAAAGCAGTTAGTCAGCTCCCTTTCTTTTATTCTATCTGTCTGAAGACTGTCTACAGAAATTGAGCACCACACAAAAAAAGATAAGATAAATGTCACCTGCTAACATACAGCTACCTGCTCCACACATCTCAATTCATTAAGTCCTTACATAATGACTTACTTGAGACAGTTTCATAGGCTTTAGCATGATTTTTAGAATTTATATTCATGGTAGTGGATGCTCATGGTAGTCGATACAGAGCTATGCAAAAAGCAAATACAGCTTTGCTTGCTGTATTTGACAGTTCACAGGACTCTGTAACCAGAGCAGACTATCTGCAATTGAGAAGGGTTAATATTTATCCACTCCGCTAATTGAAAACTGAAGAACACACTTGAGTCAGCTATTAGACATACAGCTTCTCTGCTCCCCAAAGTATTTGTCTAGCTCAGGGAGACAAAAAGATTTCAGTTCTTCCATTTTTATATTGATACATGTATTGATGGTTTTATTATCATGCTTAAATTTTATGGCTTCCAAAGTTAGAGTACCTAATGAATTCAGAACAAAACCAGCAGACAATTTAACTGCTTCAAAGCCCCACCTAGTTATCACCATAAGGAAATCCCATAGATTACAAGGCTACATAAAATCTCACCTTCTAATCCTCGCTGCACAGGAGTGCCACTGACACACCAACGATTGATTCCACTCAAACGGAGTGCCATTTCAGCAGCCTAATGAAAGGACATAGAGCCAATGGTGGGAAAGGAAAAACAGAGTGGAACACAGTCTAACAACACGTGGACTTTATTTTTGAGAAGCATGAACATCTTTTCAAAATGTACCCTTAAACCTAGAAGCAGCATTAGTGCAATATATTAGAAAAAATATATAAAACTTTTGATCTTTTTAGCAACTAACTGAAAGCTGATAAAAGCCACGTCTTCTTCCAAGTAATCAAGTGCAATTAAGGGTTCACAGAAGGCAAACAAATAGCAAAATAAATTATATGTTAAAAAAAATTAAACATTAAAGGTTTTTAATGTAAGGCATTATATAAGTAGTATTTTTGTCTTCCTGTCTTGGGCAAAAAGACTGGACAAACACTAATTAAAATAATCCCCCTGCAGACTGTATCCCTTGAGTTTGCAGACAGACTGCTGACTATTTTAGCTTCTAGACCCAAAGGAGATATCTATGCCTCTGAACCACATCACTGAACAAGGCTAGTGTCTTGCTTGAAACTATCAAATACCATATACAACATGATGACCTAGTTCTTTAAACTGTCAGTATAGATTATGTTAAGTATTTTTTGAGCTGGATATACTTCACAATCTGCCAAAATTCCAACAGGAGAACCATTTAACAGTAAGTATCTCCAACAGAAAATTCACTTCTAAAGAACAAGGGACAAAGATAAATTACATGAGTGTACTCTGAAGACTGAGAGGGGGAGAGGAAAGACTATTATTTACAGTAACTTGTCCAAACATTTTCAAGTTAAATGAATTCATGACCAGGAATGTCATACCTTTGCAGTAGTGCATTCAACCATTTGTGCTTCATCAAGGCAGATCCTCCACCACTCCACTGCTACCAAGGGGCTGGGGATGGCCATGTAGCGCTTCTGGTTCCTGAAGCGGCGCCCGTCCTCGCTGTTACTGTGCGGAATGTCTACGTAGTTGAGTTCGGTGCGCAGGACGTCGTACGTGGTGATAACCACCTCCTGCTCTGCCAGCATGTGTGGCTGCAAAAAGCCATGCTTCTTCACACCTTGGTACACCTACAGAAATTCACAGTCAGCAGCACAATAGCAAAGAAGGGAGGTAAGAGATGCTTTGATTAAAATGCCAAAATATCAGTACAGCTTAATATGTCCAAGCTTTTAGCAGTGTTGTTCATATAAAAAAAAACTATTCATAAAATCTGTATTCATATAATAGTATGGTGGAAAATTCACCTAAGTAACCTAATAATAAATACAATAGAGTCATGGATATAAAATCTGTATGCATAACTTTTTATGACTTGGCAAAATATTTATTTCCTCCTTTGAAGGAGAGAGGACTTCATTATTTTCTACAACAGTTATTTGCTGTAACAGTTGTTTTAAGATCAGGTATTCTGTAATGTTGTATGGAACAACATTACGTAAGTCACTGTTACACGTTCAGTCTTCTCTACCTCACTGTATATGTGTTATCTTTCTCCCAAAAATTTTATTCACTAAAATTTAAAGGACGATTAGGCAAAGACAGAAATATGCATCAAAACCAGAAATTACATTCTGAATAAAGTTTTACCTACAGAGATTTAGGAGATGAAAAAAATACCCTAGGTAAAAACCAATCCCTGTGTACTAACAGAAACTTTTCATATTGACATTTGTTCTATCGTCAGAAGTACTTTTCTTATCTCCTTCATAATGTTAAGACAAATCCCTTTAGAAACATGCTGAAGTTAAAATAACTGCTTTTTACCCCTTGATGATCAGGACATGATTTCACTGCTAATCTCACTCTTAACCCTAGTTTTTGTCCCATTAATAATCTTCCTCTACATTTGTGCATACGGCAAGTGTTTCTGTCAACTGAAAGAAACACCTGCAGGTAATTTCTGTTCAGCCCCAGACTGGGACAACAGAGCAACCCAGGTCACTGCACATGAAACAAAAGAGAGAATAGGAGCTTGGTATGGGAAGAAAAAAAGAAACAAGTTAACCAAAAAGAGCATGCTCTCCGAGGCAACCAAGAAGAAATAAACAGCTACCAAAGTCCAATAATTTCTTCAAGTATTCATGAATAGATTTTCTGGAGATTTATAACTTGGCCAAATTTTGGTTGTTTTCACAGCAGCGGGAAAAGACAATCTGCCATAAAGTGAGACCTACTGATAAATTTTAATTTCTTGTTCTATTACATAAAACCATTAGAATTTCCCCTGGGTTGTAAGCAGTTGAAGAGTAAAAAACACACTTCACATGCAATGCAAAAGTTGTTAACATGGGAAACTGATTGTCTGAAACATTTCCACTACTTTCATTTTACCTTAGCAGAAAATAAACCACCAAATTTTCATTTTGAAGCAACACTGAAAACAAGTCTCAGAGTTGGCAGCTAAAAGAAACTGAAAACAATCTTGTAGAATGGAAGATGTCACACTGCTTGAAGTACTGACATTCAGTATTCAAACTATTTTATCATTACCATATTAATCTATTTCTGATAATTTTCATCAAAGCTGGTATTAAACTTGGACTGGGCCCTAGGAAAACCATGTGAGTTTTACACATTTGTTAGTTCCTGCATGAAATCTAAATGGACTGCTCACATGAATAGCACATTCATTTATATTCGTTTGTACATTGGGCAACTATGTGTAACAGCCGAAGGTACTAGATATATCCCTGAATACAAAGTTATAACAATCTGCTACTACTTTGTTCAAAATACAAGTGATTGATGGTTTTCAAAGCTCTTGATCATTACAAAGGTTCTTGACTGCTAAAAATATGAAGGATAAAACCTGGCTGCATCAGTAATAAACGACTTGAATACTGTGATAACTGTATTTAAAAAAAACCTGTATAGCCATTTTTACTCTAAGTATAATTAGGTTTATTCTAGTGACAGGGTTATTAGAAATCAAGTAAAAGCACAACACATGGTCTCCAAACAAGTAACATCCTAATAAATTTGGCAGATGTTATAGAGATAACACCCAAGTTGTAACAGTTTTGTTTTCAGTAAACACCAATGCCCAAGATCTCTTTTACAAAGCCTGAGAACCAGAAATGCGAAACTACAGGTTTTACCTACAGAAGCATTTCTTATCTAGAACAAAAGGAGGAGCAACAGTCAGAGAATTGCTCAAGTGCAATTGTACAGTGAGACAACACTCAAAACACCCATAGGCCTATTAAAGTTCCTTGGTAGTCTTTCAAACAGCCTTCCTTCTCAGAAATCACATGTTGCTGCAACTGCACAAAAATTTGCTTTCAGTTGCTATACAATCTAGTCCACTGATTTATCTCCCAGTGACCAACTAAAATAGAAAAAAAAAAAAGAAGAACTAATTGCAGACTGTCTTTCTGGGACACCAATGCACCACATAATTGCAAAGCACTGGTCTAGCAGCAAGAAATGTAGAACTCTGACACAGACATCAAAGACCGCTGAACTTAGAGTGATGCAGAATATCAGACAGGAAGTCCCAAGCCTTGATAAAATAACTCTCCAGAATATGAAGCTATACAATCTTACCAGAACTCGAAGAGATGATGATCTTACATGCCTGTTGATCTCATCTACCCACTGGTGACAAATAGAACTCGGAGAAATGATCAGAGTCGCTCCTGTGGGAACTGGTTTCATTGCCACAAGGCAATGGGGACAGTAGAAGGGCCTGCTCTTCAGATTCTCCTCTTTGTAGTTTACACATTCTGCATGCTGCCACAGGTAACATTTCAGGCACTGCACACGAGCTTTATAGTCAGCCAATCCGAGCTCACCACAGATGCATTCAAAACGATATTCAGAGGTATTAAATGGAAATACAGAGCTGGTATGTTGCATGCTACTGCCAGCACGTTCTTGGGAATGTGAGGACTGGACCTTTGGGATTTCCTGCTGGACATCAGCTGTAGTTTTAGAAACATCAACATCAGGATGACTGCTCATGTCACTGGAGACAAGGAGGCTGCCATTGAAATCAGGAGACTTTGGGACCATAGTTTCTTGCTTAACATCTTTCTCTTCTACAGAGTTCTCATTATTTGCTTCAGATTTCCTGTTATTTTTACTAGTTGTACAATAATCATGTTCTTCCATGGTGATATTCTCAAGTGAAGCAGTTTTAAAGACGTTTTCAGATGTTACATCACTGTTTCTTAACTCTTTGGTTTGAGTTTTAGCATCAATCAATTGCTTCTTCTGAGTGCTTTCTGAACTCCTTGCTACCTACAAAGTAAAATTAACCAAGAATATAAGACTTTACATCCAGACTTGCCCAGTGACATTTAACATCTACTAGTGCTAATTAATGTCTTCAATAATGACTTAGCCAGAGAGATCGAATGCACCCTCAGCAAATTTGCAGATGACACCAAGTTGAGTGGCACAGCTGACACACCTGGAGGATGTGATGCCATCCTGAGGGACCTGGACAAACTTGAGAAGTGGGCCCATGGGAATTTCATGAGGTTTAACAAGACCAAGTATAAGGTGCTGCAACTAGGTTGGATGAACAGACTGAGAGCAGCCCTGCTGAGAAGGGCTTGGGAGTACTGGTGGGTGAGAGGCTGGACACGACCCAGCAATGTGCACCTGCAGCCCAGAAAGACAATCGTGTCCTGGGCACTGGACACGGCAGCAGGGCCAGAGAGGGGATCCTGCCTCCTATTCACTCTTGTGAGACCCCACCTGGAGTACTGCAATCCATTTCTGGGACCCCCAACATAAGGAGGATTTGGACCTGTTAGAGTAAGCCCAAAGGAGGGCCACAAAAGATGATCAGAGGGCTAGAGTGCCTCCCCTATGAGGATGAGGAAAAGCTAAGAGAGTTGGAATCCTTCAGCCCGGAGAAGAGAAGGCTTCAGACTAAATTATGGCCTTCCAGTACTTAACGGAAGGCTATGAGAAGCTCTAAAGAACTATTTACAAGAGTACACAGTGACAGGACAAGGGGGAATAGTTTATAATGAAAGAGAGTAGGTTTAGATAAGATACTAGGAAGAAATTTTTCATTGTGAGACACTGGAACAGGTTGCCCAGAGACAACGACGCCCCAGCCCTGGAGGTGTTTCAACACCAGGCTGGATGAGGCTTTGAGCAACCTAGTGGAAGTGGTTTAGTGGAAAGGTGTCCCCACAGCAAGAGGGCTTGGAATTAGATGAATTTTAGAGTCCCTTCCAACCCAAGCAACTTTCTCCTCACTTTTTTTAATGAATGTATAAACACGTCAGTACATAGACATTAAGAGTTTATATCAGTTTCAAGTTTGAGGATTTGGTTAATGTTTACCAGTGTTTAAAAAACAACTTCACAGTAAGAACAATACGACTCCCAGTGACACTATTTTAAAAGACTTATGACAGATGCAGTTAATATTTTAGCCCCAAATTTTATCTACTTATGATTTCTGCTTTATTTATGAGTGTTAAAGCAATTGCTGCAGTTTTCTTCATTTTTACCACTAAATCAGTGTCACTGAACTACTGCACACAGACAGTACAGCTGAGAGTAGCTCGCAATTGGCAGACAAAAGAACAGCCTTTGCAACATTCTTTGCAGTAACTACAGCAGTGTGTTTTACCTGCTCTTTGGGTTTTTCTCGCTTCTTCTGTTCCTTGTAATTCTTTCCCAGCTTGAAAGACCCAGCCAGACCATGTCCTTTAACTTGTTCAACCACCTGTTCTGCAATTAGTTTTTCTAGAGTTCTTTTGAGAAGCCGTCTATTTCTCTGTGTGTCATACCTATATATAGAACTGATGTACTTAAATATTGCAATAATGGATGCTCCTTTCTTCACATTCATTTCCTTTACAGCTGTTAATATCATTACTCGTAAGCCTGTATAAAGAAGCAAAATAAAACAACTTACAGCTTTAGATAAAATGAAGCTACCTCACAGAATGTCTACTAAGGGAGCCCTAAACATAGTGTTCATCTAAAAAATGCAAACAGGCAGCAGTTTTGACAAGCTTTTCCTTGAGGTAGCTCTACAGATCGCTGTTTTGCAATGATTCTAAAACAATGCTGGATAGCAATAGAAATAAAGTCACTCAATCTTCTTACTGAGGCATAAAAAAGACAGCTTACTTCACTTAAATGTGTAAACTACAAAGACCTCTAGTTACATGGAGCTCTATAGCAAAAAGTTCTGAGTTAGTAGCTACATTTAACTGTGGATCACTTGTTTGTAGCATGCAATCCTACAAGACAGTGCTCAGCAAAAGAATAATTTCATTCTGAAGAAATCAAGAGGTCTCTTGAACTCATAGTCAGTGGCCAACAGAAGACAATGTTAAAAGCAAATTGTATTTTAAAAGTCATCAGAAATACTTACTGGGATAATGTATTTTTTCCTTTAATTTAGGCTCCATTTCCTTTGGTTTTTTCTTTTTATTTCCCTCTAAAGGTTGAGGTGGAACAAAGAAGTTCACAAGCTTACCCTAATGCAGACAACATTAAATAGTTATTACCTCATGTCTCTTCACAGTCACTCTGACCTTCACTAATCTCCTCACATTTGAAAGTAAGCATGAGCTGCTGCAAATGTATGTTCTGATCTCACTAATTTGCTCAGAGAGCTCATTTTTAATGTACAGAGTGACACATCATTCAGATCAGTTTCTTTGAAAACAGTACCCTAACACAAAGAGCAGCTCTGAAAGCCTCTTCTTTAGCATTAAGTTGTAGGAATCTACAGCTGTAAGTGATCTAGGCTCCTGATGGGGGAGGAAAAGATATATTTAATATATAGCTAGAAACACAAAATGAGGTAAGCAATATAGAGGAAGAGCCCTAGTCAGCTGTATAAAAAGTCTATCTCCTTTCAGGGACTGCTTCTCAAAATTTTACTATATTATTAGCGTATTATATTAGCTAATATGTCTGTCCCAACTACTTACATCATGAAACAGTTTTGGTAACTCCAGCCCTACAAAAGCTCTGGTCTCTAGCTATCATCGTCAGTTGATGTCCAGGCACCTCAGTGCTCATACTCCTTCTCTTTGCACTACTCAGTGCTGACCCTCTTATGTGTTTAAGAATCATCTTATTCTCTCTAAGAATTGAGTCATTTTAACTGATAAAATTACAAGCAGGCAGGAGATCACTATGATAAATGTAAAATGAAACTGGCTGCCATGATTTCCAAGGGATGGAACTCACAAAGTAGTAAAAGTTTACTTAAGAATAATGGATCTTTCCCTTCGGAAAGAATTTTTGGGTTTAGTGGATGTGCCAAGTTTTCACAGTATGCATGATGACGAAAGTGAAAAGATGGAAAAATGTTAATAAATAAGCTCATTTATTATATGAAATAGAGGTAGACCAGAAATCTTTATTCAGAACATAAACTGTCTCTATTTTAGCATAGAACATATATCTAATGGATGTTTGACACTCACCAATTCAATGAAGGAGAATGACCTCCAATACAGTAAACTAAATTATGTATTTATACACTCCTGAAAGCCTGTCCAAACTATATTAACAGCACAGTTGCCTGATAAAACCATTGAACAATGGTAAAGGATCAACAGGTTCTCATGCAAACTATTCCACCATTTATGCTGCCAAGTATCATGTCCTACTAAGGGAAAAACTTTCAGAGTAATACAGCTTTAAATACGGACTTCTATAAACCAGTAAGCAATAAACTCAAGAGAAGTGCACTTGCATTCATTCTGAAAAGCATTTTCTCCATCATAACTCTCAACCTGGTTTCCTTACCTCAGGTAATGTCAGGTCATCTTGTTTAATGTCTGGTCCAGTATGATTCAGAATAAGAGCCAACACTTCTACTGTCTTTCCAAGACCCATCTCATCTGCCAAAATACCTCCAGGCCACTGGGGTCCAGCAGTTGGATACTCACGGATAATACTAAAATTGAAGTACATTCCCAGTAACTACAGAATGTTGTGACAGAGAAGTGTGAGTTCAGGGACATGCAGCATAGCTTCAGCAAGGCAAAGTTTGTAAGGTGAGACATTATCTTTTATTAGTTAAGATGAGATTAACAAAAACTAGCAAGCTTTTTGGGTGTATGAAGCTGACCAAGACAAATATGTGTGCCAGAATTTTTAGAATTTTTTTTACCTCCTACTAGGCCTTGCCCTGCTAACCTTAGCATATCATAGCATTAGTCTCCAAAAATTTGAAATATTTTTACATTCACATGTGAAAAAGATCTGAAAGTTACATAGGGAAAAAATAAAAAGCAAACTAGCAATCAAAAGGTTCTATTCTAACCAAGTTAATGAGAAAAAAGAAACCGATTTAGTAATGCAATACCTAGAGTTAATAAAAAGCATTATACTGCTGCCTTGCTTTAGACTTTAAAAACATAGAATCAGAAGATTAAAGCCTCCAATACTCTAAGTTTAAAAATGTAAATATCAAACCACTAAATTATTGATTTTTTTTAAGAAAAGCTTTAATGACATCTTCAACTTGAGATCTACATATTTACCTGTACATTACATACTCCAATTTGTGTGTTTTTTCAAATTAAATGTATCACTGTTCTAATTCTTTAATTGCTAACTGACAACCAAGTTATGGAATATCTTATATCCTGCAGGATAAAGCTACCAACATGGTTTTCACAAAGTACAACCCTGAGGTGTCCTCAGAAAGAGCAACTATAAAAACATACCAGCCAGTAAATGGATTATAGTAGATTTTTACTCCATCCAGAGTGATCACCTCCCGCCATAAGAAGTGCAGTGCGTTTTCTATGGAGAAATTGTTCACATTATTGCAATGAAGTTTCTCTATTAACAACACACTCCTTATAATGATTCAGCCTTTCTGTGACATTAAGAGACAAAAAGTTGAAGTCCACCCTCCACAGAGTTTCATGACCAACACGATAAATCAACTGCTGTTCAGCAAGACCTAGCTTATCATTTAGTGTACTACTGAAACAACAGTTTTTATGAAAATATTAATGAAATAATTTGTAAAACTTCCAATCAAACAGCAAGGAAGCATTTTTGCTGACATACAATTACACTTTCCTTAATTATGCAAATTTTTCAGATCCATATACTTGCCACTACTCGCAGCACTAGTGTGGTTCTCTCGGTGAAGCATCCAGTTCACAGCCTCACTTTGGTATGGCCTCAGAATGGGAATTAATGCAGGATGCTGCACATCCTTTCTCAGTAACTGGATATCCTGCTGATGGGTGTGCCTTACGAAGTCATAAAGCTCTTCAATATTTTGTCGCTCTAGTTCCATGTCAGATTCTTCCTCATCTTCCTCCAGCTCATCTGCATATACCAAATAATTCAAGACATGCGTTATCAATCAGCTTGGGACAACATACCAGTATATTTTGCAGCAACATATTTAGTTTACACATATGAAAACAAGCAAAGCCAAGTGTCATTTAAACATATGCCATGACTGCATCTGACTCACTAGCAGCAGTAGTAAACAATGAGCAGTTTAATAACTGAAATAAAGGAAAACATTGCAACAATAACAACAGTAATAATAATAATAGCAACGAAAAGGAAAAAAAGAGAGAAATTAAAAGAACCCAAGAAACAAATGATGCACAATACAATTGCTCACCTCTCACCGATCAATTCTCAGCCCATCCCCAAGTGACAACTGGTGGCTCCCAGCCAACTCCCACCAGTTTATAAACTGAGGATGTTGCTCTCTGGTATAGAATATCCCTTTGCCTGTCCTGGCCATGCTCCCTCACTTCTTGCGCACCTGCAGAGCAAGGACTGAAAAGTCCTTGACTTGTTGCAAGCACCACTCAGCAAGAAGTAACAAATCATTACAAACATTGCCACAGTGAACCCAAACACATGGCACTGATCAGCTACTAAGAAAAAAAACCTCACTCTATCCCAGCTGGAACTAAGACACCTAAAAGTTAACATGCTATAGTGATCATAGATGTATACATAATCAGCAAACCTCCTTCTTTAGAATTTAGGTATAGAATGACCACAACTTGTTTATTTAATAAAGACCTTCCACTAAAAAATTCTCATTGGTACAGAATCACGACTATCTCATGCTTCTGATTTAAATATTAATAAATGACCTTACAAAAAGAAGAAAAATTAACCTTAATTCATTCATCTGGTTAAGAAAATCATAGCAGCAGGACAACATGTAATTCTCACCACTTGCATCACGGCAAAAATTCAGACAAGGCATACTTTCAAAATTAAAAACCCACCTCAAGAGAAGTAAGCATCCTTTGGGACAGAATGCCTACTCTTCTTTTCTACCCTCTAGGGAAAAAGGCCTTGTATTTATGTATTTTTCACATAATTTGGATATATGGGCATATGCAGAAACTAAGCAATGTAGAACAAAAATTCATTGAAAATTCAGGGGTTGGCATTCTAGAAAACAGGTACGAGAGAATGAAAGACTTGGAGGACAAGTTTTAACAGTGTTTTAGGGCTAAAATTAAAACATCAGTATCAAAAAAATACAGACTAGTTCTACGCCTAGCTAGCATTGGAGATAAAGCCACACTGCAGAATTTTTTTATTAAAAAAAACCACAACACCAAAAAAACACACCAAAATTGGAAGCAGGTCAAGGCTATAATTTTCAGCATGAAGTGACCCTAAAGTATATTTAACGTTCCAACAAAACAGCTAACAGCTGGCACAATTAAATCAATTTTTAATTCTGATGTCTTGGGCTAAAAACAAAGAGATGTACCTGGCAAAAACCAGAAAGCTTAATCTTAAAATAAGATTCAGGAACTGATACTAGGACTCTCTTTCATGAAAAGCAAAAGCTTTCTTTCATTCAAATGGGTGGTGAAGGTGAAAAATTATTTCCAAAACAAAAGGAGGAAATTATACACCTATATATGGCAGCCATCAGTGCCTGCCCCTAATCCTTTTAAATCAAAGGAACAATCCCAGTACTTTCACAAGGGAAATGAGAATACTGAAAGACATTAAGTTCTACATATTCATGTAAACTATATATATGACTTGTAATGCAAAGAAGGCAATCAGTGCACATGTGGGTTACTAATGATGCAGCCAAATAAAAAGCACCAAGAAAGCACTCAGCTTTATATATTAAAGAAACCATTCAAAGCGATCCTCTAATACATACCACTCACTTTAGGAAAGGAACAGAAAATTAGAGTGTTTGCAAATTATAACTTTGATCAATGAATTTGATATATAATGACACCTATCATTATACTTCCTAAAATAACCATCTTCAAATCTCTCATTTTAAGCACAATAAATCGACTTCTACAAAAACTAAGTCTATCCAGCATGTTATAGGAGAGTAAAGACTACAGTATCATTTAAAGCAATTTTTTTAATACAATTGGATTTTTTGTATATATCTTTCTTGTTTTGTTCATTCTTTCCGAGATTTCTCTTTCATGATTAAATGGTTCTACATACCACAGGGATTTTGAAAAGGATGCTAGGTAAGTTTATCCCTCTCCCACTTATTAATCAGCGAATATTTAATTATACTTTCAACCATTTCAAAATGTAGTTCAGTTACAGAGGTCTCATCTTAATCTTTTTTACTTTTGAGAAACAGATGGTATTGTACTATCTAAAAATACAGTTTCTCTGATGCTTTTCAAATACTCTATTTAATTCCTTCAATGACTGAACTACAGTTCTGCTACTGCATCTGCAGTAGGATCTTTCCTTTTCCAGACTGCAATATAACGATATCTGCATTAATGAAAACAGCCTAGATTAATGGAAAACTTGTTGCCTCATATATGGCAGTAAATAAACAAATACCAAAAACATTTTTGCACAAAGAATTTATTCTTCTTAAGAAAACTGAAGGCAAATGGTATATGATAAAAAGGTAAGATGGCAGACAACATCTGGTTGAACAGGCAGATCTGGCTAAGATTCAGGGAAAACAGTTTATGACCTTTGGAAGAAAGGGCTGGCAGTTCAGGAGGACTACAAGGATGTTGTGAGGTTACTGTACTCCGTTTTGGGTCCCTTCCTACAAGAAAGGGATGGAAGTGCTGGAGCATATCCAGAGCAGAGCAATGAAGCTGGTAATGGATCTGGAACACAACTCTTATGAGGAGCAGAAGGAGCTGGGGTCGTTTGGAGAAAAGTAGATGAGAGGGAGACCTTAGCCCCCCTACAACTACCTGAAACTACCTCACCTCATAGTGAGGTGGGGGTCAGTCTCTTCTCCCATGTAACTGAACAAGAAAAAACAGCCTCAAGTTGCACAAGGGGAAGGTTAGATTGGGTAACAGGGAAAAATGTCTTCCCATAAAGTGTTGTCAAGCATAAGAACAGGCTGCCCAGTGAAGTGCTTGAGTCACCATCACTGGAAATATTTAAAAGATATGTAACCGCGGCACTTAGGGGCATGGTTGAGAGACTGACTTGGCAGTGCTGGGTTAAAACCGAAATGTTTCAATGATTCCATATTAAATATTTTATCACTTTTTTTTTCATATTACTTAATGTATCTATGCTATCCTTGCCACAACACAGACGAACTTCCTGCCACAGTCTCAAAACCATCTAGAAGGATATTAACAGAATTAACTGAGTACAGTGAGGACAAATATATTAAAACTAAATGTAGCAGTAGACAGGTCATAGCCCTTATTTGTGTAAATCCTTGTGCACAACCCCACCAGCATGAGAATTTGCTCATCAGTGGGGGGAACAAGAAGATTCATCTTGGAATGTTATTGTACAGATTTCACTTTAGATGGATATTGATAAGTGTTAAAATATATACTTAGGTGTAATTTTACAAAACTTCAACTAATTCTGTTTAAAAATGGGTGGAATTTAAACAAAGACTAAGTTGCTAGAAACATTTAAGAGGAATGCATCCATCAGCACAGAATTGAGGCTATATTATTTTATGCTACATCAGTAAGTTCATGCTCCAAAACTGCTAGTAAATGAAATTAGTTTCACAGTGCATAATCACCTGGGGTCTTACCTCACAAATACTTTTCATGTCTGTGACACGCTTTTTCTTAACTAAGAGAAGAACATAATGCACACTATGAACTTAATATAGGTTTAGTGATCATGTTTTGTTCTCTAACACTTCCAGGGTAATTCTTTACTTCTGATTTGGTTTCACTAACACTGAACATGAAGTTGATGCATTTACTGAGCTATACACCTAACTATTTATCTGCAACCCTGCTTGTAACAGTTAGCAAAGAGACCATAATTTTTTTCTTCTGCGTTGTTGTCTATTCACTTAACAAATTCCTACTGAAACTCCATTGCCTAGTCTGCCTGCAAGCTTTCAGTCATTCTTCATCTCTGTTATGCTGAATAATACATTTAAACATTGTTGACACCATTTCACCAACCATTCTTTCTCTCAAAGCGTTAGTAATACATTAAGCTGCACCTGCCTTTGTAGGACTTGACCGGTGATTGGCAATCGTTTATTTCTGTTCTCCATGTCAGCTATTTTACTTTGTCATTTACATGGCATTCATTGGCATGAAATCAAGACTATTATTATTTTACAGCACATAAAAATGTACCTGCTGAAAAAGGTCAGAATCTTTACCAGCTGGCAACACAGCTTCTTTACAAGCCTGAGCTGCTTGCATGGCTTCTGAAAGTTAAGGCATGACAACCCAACTGCTCAGGTACATGCCCCACTAACTTTGAGGGGCATGTCTTCCCTTTCAGAAAGTGCCTCTTCACCTGTAAGCTACATTGAACCAGGTAGTTCATATAAACACATCCTTTAGTGTACTGAAGAAAAATGCTTCAGATTCTAGCAGAAAATCACTTTGGATCTTAAAGTAAGTCACCAGTCATTTTTTCCACAATCTCCTTCCCCAACTCTTCCACAATGAGAAGATATGCAAAGAAAACTGTGCTTTCTGCTATAGCATTACTTTTATTTCAGCACTCTATCATATACCTTAGACATCTCAAGTCTATGAATTCTCTGGCAATTATTCTGCTTCTAATGTATTTATGCAAATGTATTTCTCCTAATGGATTTAAAACCACTACTATTCATTTCTAGACCTTAAACTGTTTATTCTTCAGACCTCTTATTGGATCTGATTTATTGTTTACAAACCTAAACTGACATATTTGTGTCAGTCAGACTTCAGTATTTGAAAGGATGATTTCTTATGTGCAATATCTTCCCCACTTACTGAGATATACTGGCCCATCCCTTGGTACATCCTCAAGTCTTTTCTCACAGCTGTTCATTTTTTCTTTGCAGGAGGGTAAGTATGTTCAGATTTTATTCTGTTAGCTCTTCCTTTTAGCTTCTCTTTAGCAAAGTTGCCTGATTTTTTTATACAACTCTGCCTTTTCTAATTAATTGCAGTCACATTTGGGGTGGGCACTTGGCTTCTGTCACAAGAACACAAACTATGTATACTACAGTCACTGAATCAATCTTCAGCCAAAATATTGAATCAACTCTATACTCAGGAACGAGACAAAGGTTGGCTGGGCTGGTTTTTTTTTCCACAAGTTTCCTAAGACATCACAACATAAAGCCATTGTTTATCACCCTACAAACCTGTATTACTAGTAAGTGTAATATGGCAAACATACCTTTAATTCTAAAAAGATAGTAAGGCCCACGTTTCTCAATCTGCAATGGTATATTCTCAAAACTCTCATAAAGCTGCATTTTGTAGTATTTTACATTGTAACTGCTTTACAATATAAACCAAAAAGAAATCTATTGCTGCAGTTGGGTGATAGGCCTCAACATGGGAACAAGTTTTCCAAATTTAATCCTGGTTCTTTTACACTGTTCCTGTATAATTCAGACAAGATACTGTAGATCTGTTCAAACAACCCCCATGAACCAGTGAAAAATGTATTTACTCCCAAAAAAAGTAAGGACCCAAACCGGTAAGGACCCAAACCGGTAAGGACCCAAACCGGTAAGGACCCAAACCGGTAAGGACCCAAACCATCTCTATGCTTCAGTACCTGTAGAGAAGAATTATAACCTCTAATTTCAGCATAAACAAATTAGCATATGATAAATGGCCAAATAATAGTATTGAATTACCTAATAACACTGCCTGGAAAATAAGAGTTGTTCTAAATGGCAGGAATAACTACTATTTTCTGTTATATTTACAACTACTACACAAGACAAAACTGTTTCTGTTCATCAACAATAACTTTATTGCATTACCTGGAATCAAAAAACTGTAGAACTTTTCCATGAGTTTTTGAATCATCTGATTAGCTTTTTTGGGTCTTCCACCTCCATCACTGAGAAATTCTGGTTTACTTAGCCCAGCCTCAAGAAGGTAAATTCCAACCTGCGAAAAGGTTATACAGTTAACAATTTAATTAACTGTTAAATTGACAAAAATATTATAAACAGAAGAGCATGAAAATAATAACAGTGGTTTGAAAATCAGCAAGTACAGACAGATATAAAAAATCTACTAAAAACACCATGTAGAGGAAATACAGCTGAAAGCTTTTGTGTTTCCTCCAGGTAACACATTTATGGCTAATGGTGAAAAATAAAAATATATTTCTAGGAAAAAACACACTAAAAACATTACAAAAGTATGTAGAAACTTAAATTTTCATCACATTATAAATACATAGTAGCTTTCAGATCTTGTTGTTCAGATGTTTTTATTCTCTTTCAAACAAACAAAAAAAAGAACTTTCAAAATGCAGAACATGTATAATGAATGCACACCTTTAAATCCTGAGCCTCTCTGGGTCTTTGATAAAGTCCAATTATCTTTTTCTTTTGCAACCATCTCAAGCCTTCCAATATTTCACCATTTAAAGTTGCTTCCACCAGAATACGTTGTTCATAAGCGCCCAGGTATTCTTTTGTTTCGTTATTGTACTCTTCTTCACTTCTTTCATGAACGCAGACCTGCAGCTCACCATCAGAGTCTCCTCTCATCAAAGTAAAGCTCCTGTCATGGAATTCCTCAGTTAGACTTTGCTCAGAAGGCAGATGAAGAGCAAATTCTCCCAACAAAGCCTTCCAGGACCTATCTGCACGGTATGGTAAGACTATAATATTTAGCTGCACAGACACAGGAGTCAAGATGGAATAAGAATCTTCTTCATCGTTAACTGTCAAAAACTTAACAGATTTTGAGCCACCGCCTTCTTTCTGTACAAGATCTTCATCAGTGCTATCATCATTTATAACAATGAAGGATGCAGAAGTGCTTGGAACTGGAATATGGTCCTCATTGGCTACTTCATCATCTAATGCCACCATCTCATTTCTCCGGTCTTCGTGCATATTCCAGCAGAGCTTTTTCTTCTTCTCCTCATCCACTTTGGATGGAGGTGCACGTTTCCGACGACTACTCATTTTGCTGTTTTCTCAACGGTACGTTCAGTATCTGCAAGGTAAAGTAAGTCAGTCAACAGGAGGCATTACAAAATCAAATGCTCACACCAGAATTTCACTGTGCAAAACTCCAGGGCACAAACATAAGCACTATGCACTCAAACTGTTCGGAAGCACTAGCTTTAGAGAGCCTCTCCTATTCCTGTGCCATCAGACAAAGCTGGACATGAAGCATGGTCTTGTACTACATCTTGAAAGTTTGCCAGACAGCTACAGACAAAGATCAACAAAAGTGCTTCATTTCAGAGCTGTTACTCAGAATCTTGTGGGACAGATATAAACCAAGAAGCAGGGGAATCCTTCAAAGATGGGGGTGGAGGGAGACAGCAAAAAAAACCAAAACAAACCTCCACAAACAAAAGTGCAGAAGTACAGGAGATTTGGGGGCGGGAGCGGGGTAAATACACAAAAAATTCCTCTTTCCTTTCAAAGCCTACATAGAGCTGAAAATTAAAACAAACTTGACATAGGGCTAGTCTGAAGCTGCCACTACATAAAATATGGTTTAGAGTCCAAGCTATCACATTCTGTCCTTCAAAGTTTCCAAAGACCTTTGTTCTAGTACTGAATAATTTTCCCAGGAAACTGTGTATCCTGGGCCCTGGATATACTAACTGCTTGCAGAAGAGCCCTTAGTTATCTATTCTGCATTTCAGGGGCACCAATCACCAAACTAAACGCAGAGTCTTACTGCCTGACTACAAACCTAAGTCACGATAGACATCCAACTCCTTAACTGAACCTGGGCATAAGAACAGATTTTGTGGATAAAATACAAGAAAATAAAGTACACCTGCTAAAGAGTATATATATAGAAGCAAATTATAGAATATTAGACCCATCTGGGAAACTAGTAACCACATAGCCAAAACCACATCCTCAAAATTAAATACTCAAACAAGCAGGAACTTTTTTTCAAGATTTTTACAAGGAGCCTGAACATAGCAAGAGATCTGTGACCTAATATTACACTGTCAGTATAGATATTTGTGTCAACTCAGCTTGTGCATACAACTTCTAAAGGAATGTAGGATAAGAGGAAAATATTCCAAGCTACTAAATCCAGTACACCATATCCTAATGTTAAAGAGGTTTGTGCTGGAACAAAACAGAATTCCCACTACTGAATAATTTTAGAAGGGTCTTGGAAAAAAACCCCAACAAACAACAAACATTAATTGGTAATTCATGAAAGCCAAAGGAAATATCATGGAATATACAAATCTTGCTGTGTTTGAAATTCAAACACATAATAGATTAGGTTAGAAAAGACCTCTGAGATCATCGAGTCCAACTTGTGATTGAACACCACCATGTCAACTAGACCATGGATGGCACTCAGTGCCACATCCAGTCTTGCCTTAAACACCTTCAGAGATGGTGACTCTACCACCTCCCCGGGCAGCTCATTCCAATGTCTAATCACCCCTTCTGTGAAGAAATTCTTCCAAAGGTTCAATCTAAACATACCCTGGTGCAGCTTAAGGCCATTTCTTCCGATCCTGTCAGAGTTGTTCGGGAGAATAGGCCGACCCCTGCCTGGCTACAGCCTCCTTTCAGGCAGTTGTAGAGAATGATACTCTCCCACAATTACACAACAGACTTAAGAGAAAGGCGGGTGAGTTTTTCAAAACAATGCTCATGCACACGGAGCGATGCTGACAGGACTCGAAGCAAACCCCGACGGCGAGCACAAACCGCACTCAACCCAGAGGCACAGGGGTCCCTGCGGCATCCCGGCCTGCACGTGCACGATGCCAGCTCGGGCATCGCACTCTGCGGGACAAGCGGCAGGGACCCGCTCGGCGTGAGTGGGGTCTGCTCGCAGCTCCAGCACCAGAAGATGCCCGTGCCTACGAGCGGAAGCAGCGGCCGCACACGGGGCAGGGGAGGCAGCCGGGGTTCCCTGCAGAGGTAGCCCCGCGGCTCCACCACCGCACCGAGCGCTCGCCTCCCCCGGGGCCGAGGCCAGGGTCGGGGCCTCCCGCACCGCGCTCCGCCGCAGGGACGCGGACAGCTTTCGTTCTCCCGAATGAGCAAAGTGACGGGAAGCTCGGCAAGGCGAGCCTAGCAGCGGGATGCGATACCGCTGGAGCCGGCACTGTACCACCGCGACACCTGCCACCGGCGGGCTCTGCGCGGCTGCGGTGACCCACCGCCGCCCCCTGGTCACCGCGCAGTCGGCCCGCGGCATCCGCCGCTACCCGTGGCCGCTCGCACAGGCCTCGGGCTGCCCGGCTCCGCCGCCGCCGCCAGCAGAGCGGCCGCCGCGCCGCGCAGGACTAACGAGGCGGCAGGACCGGCCGCTCACGGCCGTAGCGGAGGGCGGGGGGCGGCCCCAAGGGCGCAAGGTGAGGGGAGCGGGGCGTGGAGCCGCGGACATACCGGAGCGGTGACGCTGCTGCCCCAGCGGCTGCAGCTCCTCCCGGCTCGGGCGGGGCCCCCCGCGCGCCCGTGGCGGGGGGCGGGTCCGGGGGGCGCGAGACCGCCAGACGGAGCCCCCGGGCAGGGGGTGAAGGGGGAGCGTGCGCACCCGCTCTGGCCCGAGCTGCAGCCAATGGGCTCCGGGAACCGTGGCATTTGTCCCGCCCCCTCCTGACGTTAGCGGAACAAAGGGGCGGGAAGGCTGGAAAGCCGCACAGGCGCAGTAGGGAGCGCCCTGGTGGAGGGGGCGGGGTTAAGGCGGCAGTGCCCTCAGTGGGGCGGGGCTTAGGGCGGAGGGAACACTGTGATGTGACGTCACGAATGTGGGCGTGGCCTCACGGCACGAGGGCAGGATGGGTCTGAGGGGTGGACTCTGGGTGGGGGCGTGGGAAAGTGGAGCGATCCCGGGAATGCGCGGGAAGTTCCAGCTGAGCCTGGGGAACAGTTTGGCTGTGCAGGTGGCCGTGCACTGGAACAGATTGTCCGGAGAGGCTGAGGAGTCTCCCTCTCTGGAGATACTCAAGAACCGTCTGGTCGCAATCCCGTGCCGTGCTCTAGGATGATCCTGCCGGAGCAGGGAGGATGGAGCAGAGGACCCGCTGTGGTCCCTTCCATCGTGAGCCACTCTGTGATTTTGTGCGTGAAACACTTGGCAGAAGAGAGAGGAGCGTTCAGGCATCTGACGAGAGCGACTGAAAGAGTTTCTGGGCTGTTAGCACTGCGAAAAGGCAAAATCAGGCTAATTGATTTTTAACAACATGAATCACTTCAGTAAAAACTGCGGAAGGAAGCTGGTGAAGTTGCTGAAGTGTCTGAAGCACAAGTCCTACGAGTGAGCTGGGGGTGTGTGGCCTGGAGGAGGCTCCTTGGCACTCCCTACAACTCCCTGAAAGGAGCCTGTAGCCACGTAGGGTTTGGCATCTTCTGTCCGGCAAGCAGCGACAGGATGAGAGAAACTGGCCTCAAACTGTGCCAGAGGGGGCTTAGGTTGAACATTAGCAGGAATTTCTTCGTAGAAAGAGCAATTTAACAGTGGAATGGGCTGCCCAGGGAGGTGGTGAAGTCACCGTCCCTGGAGGTGTTAAAGACTGGATATGCCACTTAGTGTAGTGGTATAGCTGACCAGGTGTTCAGTCGAAGGTTGGACTCAATGTTCTCAGAGGTCTTTTCCAACCTAAGTGATCCCGTGATTCTGTGAAATGCACAGATTGACAGTTGGAGACAGCTGTAAGTACACAAATAGAAAGCCCTTTACAGCAAGAAGGTGGGGTACTCTCTTATAACAATTCTTTCAACCATTTTTTAGTATTAGTTTTTACACATTAATTCCTTACTTGCCTGTGTTGATTTTCTGCCATTTTCAGCCTTTCTGAAAGGGTGGGTTCAGAAGAGCTGCTCAAAACCATGGTATGCAGTAGCTTTGGAGTGTTGGCCCTTATGCCATGGTGGTTTGGCTATTTTAATTTGCAATGTTTAAGTTTGCATTCCTAGATTAAAATTAGCTTTAAAAGCGTCACTTGGTCTTATGTTACAACAAGAAATTGCTGCAGAACAGAGATGAATCACAAATAATCATTTAGGTTGAAAAGGACCTCCGAGATCAAGTCCAGCCTCTGACTGATAACCTTGTCAACTAGATCATGGCACAAAGTGCCACTTCCAGTCTTTCCTTTAAACACCTCCAGGGGACAGTGACTCTACCACCTTCTTGTGAGCAGTCCATTTCAGTCTTTGATCAACCTTTCTGTGAAAAAATTGCTCTTAATGTCTAATCTGAACCTCCTCTGGCACAGCTTGAGGCTATGTCCTCTCATCCTGTTGCTGGTTGCTGGGAGAAGAGGTTGACTTCCACCTGGCTACAGTCTTCTTTTGGGAAGTTGTAGAGAGCAGTAAGATCCTCCCTGACCCTCCTTTTCTCCAGGCTAAACACCCCCAAGCTCCCTCAGCTGCTTCTCACAGGACTTGTGCTCCAGACCCTTCCCCAGCTCCGTTCCCTTCTCTGGACATGCTCCAGCACCTCGATGTCCTTGAAGTGAGGGTCCCAAAACTGAACACAGGATTCACCTCACAAGTACAGGCGGAGAATCACTTCCCTGTTCCTGCTGGTTCACACTATTGCTGATACAGGCCGGGATGCCTATTGGTTCAGTCTGTGAGACAGTGAGCAGCTGGAGTGATGCATTTCACTAGGAATTTGTGGAGCTACCTTGTTTCACTCCTACTACTGGTGTGCATCCATATACATATGGATAGGTAGGGTAGGCAGCTACCTCTAAAGGAGTGACATCCAGGTTTGTGTTGCAAGATGTGAATATCAATTTTTCTCATTCTCAGGCTCTCTTGATGGCAGGAGTGAGGGCAGCCAGAGGACAACTTCCATCACATTTACTGAGGTGAGGGGGACATGCTGTCAGTCTGTGACAACGTAGAGTCCCCCTACACGGGACCTCAAAGGTGTGACTCCACATGTGAGTGTCCTGCACCTGCAGTTGATGACCTGATGCTGTGAGAAAGTCCCACAAGTGACTGCTGCTCACCCTCCTCCACTTGACTCCACCAGCAATGGGAAACAGGAAAGAAAATCCTACACTTCCAGAACTCTTGTAGAAATAGCAGACAACAATTCATGCCTCAGTGAGATCTGTTCCCAGTCTCATTTACAGGGCTGTTCACAGGGCCATTAATCTCTTAATGAGTCTTGCCCTTTAGTTAGCTCTTCTGTTTCTATAGTGTCCATGTCTTCTATTAACCATTTCCTCTCCTGGGTTGGGATTTTTTCTTTCTTTGGTAGTGATGATGGTCTTTAAAGACATAAAGCATTTGTGAAACTGAACTTTATTTTCTCATTTGTATGTCATGAAAACTAGTAAGCAAGAGAGGAACATTCCTGCTTTCAGAAGAGGGGGAAAACACGATGGTCTCAAGAGGGTGCCTGCTCTACGTGAAAATATCTGTCTGAGCCTCTCTTTTTCTCTCACCTTCCTTTGGTAAGAATTATCTTTCCTAGTTCTTAGGATAAACAACCTTGTCATGATCCTTGGGCCAAGGGAGAGAGGAGATAACTCCACACAGGGTAACAGTCATGCTCTGGCTTTTCCCAGGTAGCCATTGTCTTGGCACTGCTCAAACCCCTCCTGGCTTAAAGCTGAGAAGTCACTTCCCAGCTCTCCCTGCCCACTTATTTGGTTAAGACTCAGTACCACTTAGGACTTTTCAACACAAGGAGGGGAAAGTGACTCAGATTTGAAAATACCCTTGGGTAGAGGTGCAGTGAAACAACACTAGAGGTCCTTTAACAAGTAATTATTTTATTTGAAGAAAAATTCACATTTGTTAATGCAAAGATGAAGGTTAGCAAAAGGCTATATTGGTAAACCTTGCAATATCGTATGAGAAAGAGGAGGGTGGGGAAAAAAAGAGAGAGAAAAGAAAAAAGAAAGGGGAAGAGAGAGAGATCATCTGTCCCGTATCCAGTGTAGAGCAAGCTAATGGAGATCTTTGGAGTGTGATGAGCACTAGTTCTGAAGTTCTTGAGTATACTCTGACACAGTCAGGGGCACAAATCTTACCAAAGAGCTGTCCCTGCTTTGGGGAAGAAAGAGGAGCAGACCTGTTCATTTGTCTGTAGTTGTATTCTCAGCCTCTCTCATGAAGGATTTCAAACACCAGTTTTTACTTTTGGAAGAAGTAGAGGTAAGACCATGCTGCCATCATAAATGGGGGCAGGGCAGCCAATTTATATGTAAAAGTAACAATTTATACATAGAGGAACAAAGAGAGGGGTTACAAAGACTGTGGGTCTCTTGAAAGGGCAGAGCAGAGCCATGACACCTTAGCATCACTCCCTCTTCCCCCTGGCTGCAGGGATAAGGGTCATCTCCCCCTCAGCACAGCATTTCCACATCTCATAGAAATCTCTTACCTACATATCTTGTGGCATATCCCATGAAACACTTGACTGTTATCTTGCCTGTTGTGGCTCCACAGGAGTGTTTGAGCCATTTCTTGGAAGGATGCAAAGGGGTCTCCACCCACTGTGTCCATCTTTAAGGAATTTTGCTTTTCTGTCTATCCACTTACAAATCTATCTTTTGAAATAAGGATTGAGGGCAGGTGGAAAAAATCCCTGTTTCTATTCAGCAGCTAATGACTAAGAATCCCAGTGATTAGCACCCAGTAATTTTTCTGCTGTTCTAAAGAACTTCAGTGCATGAAAGAAGATAATTGCCATTTAATCTAACAGAATAAAAAGGAACAGCATAAAGAGAAGAGACTATTACATAAGACCATGTGATTTTTTTTTGACCACACTTGAGAACATAGCCTCCCTTGCCTATGAATAAAAATCCCCCTATGCTTTCAGTAGTAACACTTAAAGCCCAGCAAGAGTAAGCAAATAAAATCAGGAGGCGTGCTACTTTGCAGAGGGTTTCTTTTTTGGGGGAGGATGGAGAAAACAGCATGTTAGTTGTGGTATTTTAAAGTCCTTCTTTAGTTGCAAAGGCAAGCGGAAATCTTCTAAAGAAAATCAAAATTGTATTTGTCTCCAAATTGGTTCTGGCAGGAAATGTGAATGTTTGCAGCAAACGAATAAAACTGAGGGCAGATAGACTCTATTCCTTGCACTACAATGACTGTATGTTATGCTGTGCCTTAGCAAACTCGTGTGTTACCTGGGTAGTTAACTAGCAGGAAAAATCCGTTCAGTTCCTTTGATAAAAATCACCATGTGACAGAAATGGAAAGATGGACCCCAGTGGAGGCATATCATTCCAGTCTTTTCCAGATTAATGAAATCATGAGTAGTACTCTGTGCCCTGGTAGGAGATTATTTTCGTAGGTTAAGCTCTACCCAACTTCCATACTTGGTATAAAATAATTTAACTATCTTAGTGGGACATTTAAAGTGTTATCATATAATTGCTGCCATCCACAGTGCATAATGCTTCTTTGGGCAAAAGAGTAGAGGATTTCAATATTTTTTTTGGAGAGCTACAAAGAGCAGAGTGTTATTGTGTGCCAGAAGCAATCATGTAAGCCAGTGAGCTAAGAACCCAGCATGTGAAAAACACCATGGAGCTATGATGGCAAGCGTCCCCATTTTCACTTCTTCAGGGCTTCCACTTTTTTCTGTTTCCTCGAAACAGAGAAGTTCAACATCTCATTTGTCCCTCTTAGCATAGCATCTCCTGGGGGAATCTGCACAGAATACCTGCACCCCACAGAATAACACGCTGCAGGCCATCTGTCTCAGCTCACGTGTTTGCACAATTTTTGTACACCCTTGTCCATCTGCCACTCAGCTGAGCTATGTGCTGGTTCTGTGAAAACAAGGTGATACACCTGACCTCAGGACTGACAGCAGCAGCTGATCTGTCACTGGTGGGAGTTAAGCCCATCTCCCTTTTTCCAAGAGGAAAAGGACAGTTAAAAAGACTATCTAAATATAGAGCAGAAAAAAAAATAACCATGTCATTCCATCTAGGACATCATCTAGAGTTACTATGTAGGATTTGGAATCCAGTCCTTGGAGTTATTTAAATATATACCTAAATAAGATGTTTTCATTGCTTTAATAGTCCTTTTATAAGCCTGTTTTTAATGTAACAAAAATACATAAAGAAAAAGTTTGCAGTTCCTGAGAAAAAACAAACCTTCTGATTAAAATGAAATTAAATAAATAAAATGTTTATAATAAAATCAGTAAAAGCATTTAGAAATTTAGCCTCAAAATATAGATATTTGTAACATAATACAGGGCACAGTGGTTTGAAAGAGAGCTGAAGGATTCTCACAACAAAGAGATATTTCAGACATTATCTATTAGAGATATATTTCTTGGCAGTGAAAAATGCTGATTTTCACACTCTGGCAAGAGAAGATTTGAATTAATAACTTGCTCTGTAATATAAAAAGCAAACAAAAACTGCTTGCAAAATTCTTACCTATGTTTTATACTGTGGCAAAAAGGCAAATCAAATCAAATTTGAAACAAAAATGTTTCAAAAATAGTTCCAGTCTTCTGGAACTATTTTATTTTGGCCTCTTTCCTCGTAAAGAAGTGATAAGCAGTCTTGGTAGTTTGTGTCAAAGAAAATATGAACTTTATCAGGGTTGTTATTTCTTTGATTTATCAACTTAGAAGTATAGAAAGATCTGCAGTTCTCAAGCCTAAAATCAATGTATTTATTTAACACCAATGAAAATCTGCCTCCACAGATGTTTTCTTTGACTTTAACAAGGTTTGATGTTAAAACAATTACATAAAGATTGATGTAGCTTCATTGCAGAGGGTCAATAATAATTCTCTTCAGAGGAGTATTATATTAAATTATCTGTCCAAAATTCACCTTAGAGCCCATGTGGGCGACTATCTCAGTCAGAAAAAGCAGCAGGTTTCAGAGGGGGCAGGCTGTGCCCAGCCCAGCTTTTGCTCTGGCTCTGGGCTGGAGGAGCAGGCAGTGCTGACTCACAGACTGCACAGGGCATGGAAGAGCTAAGGAGGTGCCCCAAAGCTATCAGCAAACTGCCCGGTGCTTCGGGGGAGCTGCGCCTTACCTGGATGTTGTTAGTGCCAGGCAGCATTTCTGGTGGGAGACAGAGGGATATTTCTCTCTGCAGTATCCGAGGGAGGTGGATATGATGCAACACTGAGCCACAGGGGAATTACAGTGAGATCTCAGCTGGGCAGCTGAACTGGCTGCCTTCTGCTGCTAGTGGCATCTGTTCCCTTGTAACTATTCCCTGAAAGGTGCAGTAAATCTGGAACAGGAGAGGCCTGAGTGTGGTGGTACTCAGTTGATGCTGCTGTTCAGGGAGAAATGTTAAGACAGCAGAAGCCTTTAGACCCTCTGTCATGTGGGGCACTGTGGGTCCCTGCAGCAAGTCTGTAGTAGAAAGATGCCTGAATCATCCCTGAGCTGAGATTTTACTTTGGCTTGGGGTATGAACTCACTAAAGCAACAACCTGAAGTAATGAGAAAGAATGTTTTCTCTGGGTATAAATGTCATTGTATTTCTAAATATGCATACATTATTAATCAAACTATATTTTTGCCTGTCTTTGGCCTAAAATTTAGAAATGCAATGAGCAGTGAGCAATGAGAAGTTAGTCTGGGGCTCTAAATGTGTGTTTTGGTTTGTTTTCCTACATAGTACCACAGGGACCCCAACCTCATGGGGACTGATGGAATGGCCCACGTAAATGAGCAGCTCTGGGTCATGGCTTATCACCAGCACAAGGGGTGCAAGCAATTTAAGTATTTTGGTACTTCTGTACATATTTGCCACTTCAAATTGCAGAAACTTGTAATCAAATTTTAATATTTTTCTTTAATCTCCAGAAACTGTAGATACTTTCTTGTTATTACTCTCTACTTTGCCTTTCCTCGTCCAACCAAACCCAGATGTATGGATTTTGTTCCAGCTGTAAATCAACAAAAACTAATTCTATGTCTACTGTGCTCTCACTAGGGTAGATGTATAACCTTTTATGTAGCACTACAGTTCCAAAGTTTCTGCACAAATGTCGATAGTAAACCATGCTTCAGTCCAATCTCCTTCCTGCTTTCTCTGAGGAGTTTTCTTGTTGACTGGTTTTGTTCCAAGGCATTGTCCTACATGGTGTCCCATCTGTGTACCACAGGACTGTTCATGCCTCCTAGCTGGGCTTGGGAGCATCCACATTCTCTGACTGGGGAAATGAGTCAGCAAAAATGACTGTGCATCACTGAGCACAGTCTCAGGGAAAAAAAAGCCACCTTGTCACACAATGAAACAGTGAAATATTACATCTCATGACCCTGCTCAAGTAAAAATAAACCTTTTTAATTGAGGAGGTAATTGGAAACTATCAAGAGATGAGAGAACAGGCTTTTATTTGAAAAATGATTGCGAGAGAAAGTAATGGGGTCAGAACAAAATAAATATTTTCCTTTTTTTCCAATAAAGTATTACTTTTCATTAACTATGGTTTGTTTCTCTAGGCAATAGGAACATAATACAAAAATTTTGCAAAAATATTCTCCTGGGATGCTTAAGGACCTGCAGATGTTCCTAGCTGATGAAATCCTGGGTCTGCAGCACAGATGGAAAGTGATAAATGATTAAGATGTTATAGGATATAAATAACAATACTACAATGTTGTGTGGAGAGATATCAGCAAAAAAAGTAATGCTTATCTGCTGGCTGGGTAAACATCTTGTTTATGGCTGATCAATTTTGCAACAGTTCTGGCTCCTGCCCAAAGTGTAAGTTGGTATGTTGGTGCCAGGGCCCGAGGGCCACCACCAGCCTAGACTGACCCTTCCTGGTCATCCCTGCTGGGCTGGGGAGATGGGATGGGCCCTGGCTGCCAGGGTCTGCCCTGACGGACACCTGCTGGGGTCTCCCACTCCCACCAGCCCCCCAGGAGCCCTGCAATATCTGATCCACAAGGAGAGCAATGAGGATGCCAAGGCCAAGGGTGGTTTTTCCTTTCACCCCTACTTGGAAACCACACTTGTCAGTAAGCCTTCCAGAAAAGATTAACCTGGTGGGAAATATCCGCATTATCCCGTTTTAACCCAAGTGATTAGAAGTATGGCAGTGCCATGTGCTGCTGCTGGTGGGATCCTAGAAAGGAGAAGAATCAGGTGAGCTCCCTCCACTTGCTGCTGCCCTGGGGTTGGTTCTACTCTGGGCACAGATCAGGGCATTGTTGAGGAGTGTGATGTCAGAAGACCTGAAGACACATCTCTGGTAGTGCAGAAAGGTTAGGTTATTTGCAGAGAACCAGTCACTCACCATTGTTTATGAGTTATCCGTCAAAAGTAATCCTGGATGCCAAGTTTTGTTTTGCTTTGCTACCCTGGTAACTCCAGAGGAATTATTGCAGCTGCTGGTCTTGTTTCAAAATTTTTGCTCCTTGCTCTCAAGCCAAAAACCCAGCATCATTTGAGAAGGGAAATAGAGGCAGCATCGACACCAAGTAGATCCTTAGAGATTTTTTGTTTCAACTTCTTGTGACTTGAGAGCTTGCACTGTTTGGCCTGATTGGACCCAGCCAAAATTTTTCTTTGGGTTGGGTTTGCCTGATGAGAATTTGGTGTGGTTTGGCATTTTGGTGCCACCTTTCCCAGGCAATATGCCCCTTTCACATCTGCTTCTGCACAGGCAAGGTGGTTTCCTGAGGAGCCAAGCTGCTTGTTCCCCATATGTGCCTTGCATTTCTGAGGAGTTCTGGTGAAGTTAGTGTTGTTTGGAGCAAGAAAACTTCAATTTTAGTGATCTTTAAGATACGTATAAAGTGGAGTAACATAAGAACAACCTGCTCCCAAGCAGGGAGGTTTATTGTTTGTCCTTCAAGTGCAGATACTTCCCTGTCTCACAGGCCTGAACTATTATATGCTAAACAAATAGCTTTCTCCTGAATATCTGACTTCCAATACACGATTACCATAGCTGTTGTAGGTATTGCATGCTTCTGTCCACAGAGTGAGAACTGAATCTAATAAAAATTATCCCATAAACTGTGCAAAGATTTGATACTCTTTACCAGCATTGAATGCAGATTGCCTTCAAAGCAAAGGTTTCTGAATACATTCTCTACACTATGAAATTAAAAATAGCATCCAACTGAATAACATCTTCCTCTCACCCACATTTCATTTCTTCAAACACAATAGTTAAATCAGAAAAAGAGATAAAGCAGTTTAATCTCAGCATTCTAAAAAGTACAATTTACAACTGTGAAATGTTAAGAGACTTTTTTAACACTCCTCAGAGATATTCCACACTCTCACAAGTACCCTGCAGCCTCAAGGATCCACTGTGAGCTCTGGTCTTGCAGCATCAGGACTTCCTTTGACACCTAATGGGCCAAGATTTGTCTCTTCAGCTGTGTGGGTTTTGAACTAGAAAGTATATGCAGAGGTGGAAGGCATAGCTGTGATGCAGGGAAAACAGGTGTGAACC
This sequence comes from Rhabdornis inornatus, assembly GCA_013397075.1. Lineage (NCBI taxonomy): Eukaryota > Metazoa > Chordata > Aves > Passeriformes > Rhabdornithidae > Rhabdornis > Rhabdornis inornatus. Next base: position 1,523,666 of record VWZS01003250.1, on the reverse strand, counting down.
TCACTGCATAGAACAGTACTTTCTCTGAATTTTTATTGGGTAGATTTTTTTTTACCTTTAATATAATTTTTTTATTTTACTATATTAGACATGAATGAACAAAATTAAAAATGGACTACATCATCAAAGCTGAAGGCAGTCTTCTCACCACATATCCCCGGATTCCTCTCCTTACCCTCCTCCTCAATTTCTAAAAGGAAAAATGAGGGCACAAACTTAAAAGCTGTGTTAAATGAGAGTGGAGTTACACATGTGTCCAAATATTCCTTGGGATTAAGTCCTATACATGTGTCATCATTCTATTTACATGTAGTCACAAAATGAAAGCACACAAAGACTTTTCACGTGGGTTTGGGCTGAAGAATCAAATTTTAGGATGACTTAGAAAATGGATTGAAAATGTTGTACAATTTGAGTGGTGTGTATTACGTTGCCAGGTAAAGGAGAGCAAGAAGAAAGAATGAGGTACAAATTTGCATCCCCTGTTGGCAGTGGTTGGAATTTAGGGAAAAATAAAAGCCAGATAAAGAAAAGATAAACTAAGTGCAGGTACCATTTAGAAATCAGAAACACAATAGGAATTGAGATGCTTATATGCAGCACTAGCAAGTATTAATTTAATTTAAATAAAGACATGGAAATCAATAGCTGTCTATTACTGTAGTGACAGTAGCTGACAAATTTTGGGTTAATTTATTGGGGACTTATGGTTTACAGCTAAATAAAAAGTGCAGTGATGATGAAAAGAGTCTTTTTAGAAGCTGATGCTAAGAAAAGAGGAAACAAAAACAAGCATATGCTATGAAAACAAGCACATACTATATTTATTGAGAAAACATCCTCTAGAATAAAAATAAAGACTATACCATGAAATCACAACAGGCTTATACAGAAAATTTGAAAACCACAAGGACACACTCCTTACATAGAATCATCATGTGCATGTGGACATTCTCCAAACAATGCAGCTAACTGCTATTTAGACATTTTCTTTTTAGTGAGTTCTCTTAATTTACTGAAGCAAAGGCTGATTACCTGTGACCTATTATTTACAGTATGGCAATGCAGCTACTCAGCCATGTATTCTTTCTGTCCCTTCATCTGCTCATTCCTAAACAAGTTTCAACAATCACCTTGTGAGTAACAATTAATAATCTACATGATTTACATACATGAGGGGAATAGGGGTTTCGTGAGGACCTTACTTTCCTACGCAAACCTGGTAATCAGGCACAATCAGTATCATCAGCCTGCCTAATGACTGCTCCATCCTCCACCCCTGAAAGTCATCTCTTGTGAGAAATCAGTTGTACCTCACCAGGACAGAGACACCCCACTCTGCAGCTGGCTCAGAGCTGTGCTGCCTGGGCACCTGGTAGCAACTGCTGGTTATTTCATAGAATCATAGTATGGCTTGCGTTGGAAGGGACCTTAAAGACCATCTGGTTCCAAACCCCATGTCCTAGGCTGGGACATCCTCCATTAGACCAGATTGTTCAAAGCTCCATTCAACTTAAACATTTCTTGGGATGGGACATCCACAGCTTCTCTGGACAACCTATATCTGTGCCTCACTTCCCTCAGAGTGAAGAATTTTACCTCTCTCCCAGTGTGGCTATCTATGCTGGTCTACTTCTTCTAGTTGACTACTGACATTCAAACATTTGAACAAATGTATTTACCTTTGAGACCTTTCCAAATTTCAGTGAATTTTTTTCTGCAATTGCATACTGAATATTTTTGGTATTTTGTCAGGAAGGGGATGTGGAGGCAATAGGCACCGTTAGCATGCTGGCTTTATTTCCTTAGACAAGGAGGATAAAAGTGTTCTTAAGTTGACTGAGGCTCTTCTCTTTGAGTTTTCTTCACTGCTCCTGGCCTTTCTTTTTGATCATTTTCAATTCAACCCCATGGCTACAAATGGTAAGTAAGATTTTTTAAAGAAACTAATGGTTTTAGGCACATTCTTAATGCCCAATTCGAAGAATATGAGAGGATCTTGTATTTCAGAACATTGTTACTTCAATGTTTATAGAAAATCAGAATCTGTTAATGCCTTGTAAGCATGTTTTGCTTAGGTAGAGCAAAAAAATTATAATAGTGGTTAAGGAGGATAATAGGACAGCAAACATCGAAGTATGATGTTTGGAGCTCTGTGATCTAGTCCATGAACCGAATGTGAGCCATTAATCATAAGTGGACTAGAGATACAAATGAAATATTGCCTACTTTGAGAAAGGATGACAAAAGGCAACTAGCTGATGGAAATTCGAGATAAAAAGCATTTGAATGTACTTACTGAGGACAGGCATTCACAGTCAATGAATCCAAGCTGCTGGGTCAGCTGGACTTCAGCCATTTTATCACCCATGGTCATGTTACGCTTGATGTTTGTTTTCCTGCCTTAATAAAGGCAGTTTTTGTGATAAATCCAATGTTAGGTCAAATAGAGTTGCATTGGTGGACAAGACTGAGAATGTCTGATTCTGGAGGGACTGGGTTGCTGGGATTTGAAGCACCCCAAGGACCAACCAGTTATAGCAACTAGCTGAGGAGGCAGGCAATCCAGTGGGGATCAAGGTCTTGACATCCCTGCAGTGGCAGCTGGCCAATGAGACAGTGCAGCCACTTCACCAGAAGGAAGTCACAGAGAAAAAGCAATTAATCTGTCATCAAAGCCACAGCAGCATACTGTCACGGAAATGAGGGGAAAGAGAGCTACAACAATGATTCTAATAGATCCTGAAGTAATGAAATACTTCCAGAAGTGCATTGCTTGGATGGAAAGTCAAATGATAAAATCTGTTATCAAGGCAACTCTTTATGATGACTGTAAATAAGTATTTAAAGAAACATTTGTCATCTAATACTGTTCTTTTTTGTGTTATGGCACAGAAGATGTCAGAAAGTGTAAGCACTTAGTGGGAATTATTTTTTATAATGCTGTGAACTATCCTCTCATTTTGTAGGAACAGTGCTTTTCTGAATCAACTTTTTGAACAAATGTATCAAGTAATTTGTGAATAGTTGGAGGAGCATAGTTTGTACGCCATATCCTCATTCTATTTCTGGGTTTCAGATTCTTGTTGTGTATGTTTTGTTTTAAGTAATAGCTATATATTACAAATAAATACAGTATTACTTGGTATTTGATGAGAAAACTCATGGGTTCAGATGAAGGCAGTTTAATAGGGAAAGCAAAAGCCATTCACAGAGGCAAAGCAAAATAAGGGATTAATTCCCTGCTTCCCATGAGCAGATAGGTATCCAGCCATCCCTGGGAATGCAGGACTACATCACATGTAACAGTCACTTGGGAAGAAAAACACCATTGCTCCAAATGTCCCCTCCTTGCTCCTTCTCCCTCCAGCTCTGTATGCTGAGCATGGTCCCATATGATTTGAATTATCCCTGGGCTCAGTTGGGGTCGGCTGTCCCAGCTGTGTCCCCTCCAAAACCCTTGTGCACCCCCAGTGTCCTTGCTGGTGGAGTGGACCTAGAGGCAGAAAAGGCCTTGGCTCTGTGTAAGTGCTGCTCAGCAGTAACAAAGACATCTCTGTGTTATCTCTACATTGTTTCCAGCACAAATCCAAACCACAGCCCTGCACCAGCTACTGCGGTGAAAATTAACTCTATACCAGCCAAAGTATCCACAGATTTAAATTATTTTATTGAGTAACTACACCATGATGTGCTATTCTGTCACATTACCTACATTTAGAAAAATAATGAAAATAATGATTATGAAACTAGAACAATAGGCTGGAAATTCCCCTAGTTGACATCTCTGAGTTCATTTATACCAGGTATAGCAAGGAAAAAAAAAGAATACAGCTGACCAGTCTGCTGGCAGTGATTTTAAGGCATCCTTTCCATATGTCCTGAACAATTACAAGTGCATAAAGGAGGTGCAGTGTAGAAAATGAGATAATTTCAGTTAAAGGTCACCACAAAATCCTACTAATCTTTAGGGTATTCCATTCCTCCTTATTCTATTTGCTATTGCGGGCTTCAAAAATAGGTATTCGGGGAAGCTGATAAAGTATCCTATACACAGTGTTACATACACAGCAACAGACTGCAAATGGAAAAATTAACATTCAGAGGTATTCAGCAGGTTAATTTGGGCTTTTAAAATTTTTTTTAAGCACTGGAAATGTTCTTTGAAGTATGTCAGGTATTTGCCACACATTGTTTAATTGCTAAACTGATATTTGTAAAACTTCCTCTGATTCTTTAGTCATGTGTAAAAGATCCTCCTTTTGAAAAGACTGCTAGCCTTTTCCACCTCTGATATTTGTGATTTTTAATTTTTTTTTCTTCTTTTTGTTTCACTAAATGTCTATAAGGGTTCTATATGGAGAAATGAAGGATGCAAGTAACAGCCAGTGAACACAGAGCTGTTTTCTTCAGTGCTTACTGTAGTCATGGGGAAAATTTCAGAAATTACTAGCTGCATGCAGTTTCTCTCGGGGCAGTGCAGAGATGTGTTGTTACATTGTACAGTTCGAGTAAACTTTCGATCTTCACAAGTTACTGGTTCCTTTTGTAACTGCAATCTGCAGCATAAAGTCTTTCTTACCCTCAGCTGCAGCCTGAACACTGAGATGGCAGGAGAGAGCAGGAGCACTTTTCTTCATCTACACAGCAAGGACTTCCTTTCCATATGTAGGTGCTACCAGTTTTCACTGGTACCAGACTGAATTCCTACAGATGGCTTTACATGGAGCTGTCCTTGAAAATCACTGGAAAATTTGGCTAGCTGATGCTTCAGCTGCCGTATTTCCCACAGAGTACCAAATCTGTCTCCATAAGGGATGGTGACTTCTTGTTAAATTCCTTGTTCTGTTAGTTACAATCTAATTAAGCAGACCTGTCTCGTTAATCTGTATTAAATCCCATATATCCAAGGTACTGTCTCTTTTCACACTTATATAAGTCCCTGTCTGGTGAGTTCAGCCAGAATGATTCAGACTGACATTTCCAAATTAAATTAGAAGTCTGTGGATTTTAAATTGAGAGTCCGAAGCTCAGGAACTGTGGACCACTGACTTTGAAATGCACTTTTCTTTTTGGCCTGGTGTAGTGTAAGCTTGTTGGTATGCAAGTCCCAGCAGAGATTTATCTATTTACTCATGTTGCTTCTCAGGGGATAATTTCAATGAAATCAAGGGATTTCATGGCAAGGGAGTTTTATCAAAATTAATTGAACTGGATAGAATTGATGTGAGAGGATGTTGTAAACATTGTGTAGCATTTTGGCCTAGGGGGCACCCTAAGTACATTTTTGCAGTTAGAAAATAAATACAGGAATTATTTTAAACAATATCAGGGCTGAACAGTCATGTTGTTCAGCAGAGAAGATATTCAGCTGACTTCTCATTCACTATTTGGGAGCATCCCCATTGCCATGAGACCCAAATTTGTCATTGGGTTTCACAAGAGCAGATGCTGAGGAAACCTTCAAGATTTGGGACATGTGGCCTCTCTGTAAGGAATGGAAACTAGCTGCTTTTGACTATTGCATGCCATTGCTTGGAGGGCACAGGCTTGTGGCAGGGGAACCATTTGTGGCATGAGTTTCAACTAAGGAGAGATCAGACTCTTTGTCTTCTGGACCACGTTCTTCCAGTCTCTCTCCTCAGCAGTTGGCATGAAGCACTTCTGAAAGTTTTTTAATATTGAGTTATAAAAGCAATCAGTTACTTATTTTTAAATGTAGAAAGAATTACTCTTAGCTTATTAACAGCTTTGCTAGCCAGAGATGAAAACTGCTGAATGTCTGAATAAATTTGCTCTATTTATCACTTCATGGAGTCTATAATCCTCTGAGAGTGTAAAAAATTTACAAGACATCCCTGAATACTGAATTTTGCATTGATTTGGATCTCAAATTTGTTTGAAAGACATCTGAAATCATAACCAGGCAGACATTTCCTCCTGAGAAAGCCCCAGTGGAGGAACTTTTTAAAAAAGATGTAAAATCACCTAAATCTGTAAAATGTGCTGACAATAATGTGACTTGAGACAGTGTGCAAGAGGGTGTTGGATGACTACCAACATTGGCTTAATGTTAGCTTTCAAATTTCTGGGAATCCTTGGGTTGAAGGGGTGTCTATTCCCGTAAAAAAAAAAAAAAGAAAGAAAAAAAAATGGAGAGTAAACCCATATAGTCCATAGGTTTGTGTAGAAGCTATTGTGAGTTTCTAAGTATCTCAGAAGTGAGTCCTAAATTTCATGGGTTAATCCCATATAATTTTAATGGATCTACTAGTACAAGGAACAGCTGAGCAATCAGACCTTTACAAAGCTCCATATATACAGACATTGATCCATTTATATTCATTTCTTAGCAGTTGCAGCAAGTAAGTGTAAGCAATCAAAACTTTAAAATGCTGTTGCTTTATTTCTTACAGATAGGGCAACATGAAAGCCTAAATACAAGAAAGGAGGTGAAAACAATGCTGTAGCTGGCAAATGTTTTAAACAAAACCTAGGAGAAATGTTTACTTTGTGAAGAGAAATTGAGAAAATACATTGAATATATTAGTAAGATTAAATCCCTGTTATATCTGAACAAGCCTGCTAGATGATGATTCTAAATCTTTGTTCACAAGCAAACAATAGAGTATCTACAACAGTGGGCTACCTATGCATGTTTTGCATGCACACTGTTTATATATAGCAGGTGACATTTTTTAATCATGAAAGGAAAGCAGCTGAGTGAGTGGAATAAGAATGACTGGAGACAATTTTTCAGATAGCTGGTATGTGTTTCAACTTTCTTCGGACAGGAACACATGAGCTTTCTACTTGTTTCCAAGGCAGAATAAAACTGTATAACTTTAGGAGCATTGATGCTTGCAGGACAGCTTTGAATCTCCCCAATCATTTAGTTGGAGAGTCTGTAGAGCTAGACAGTCAATCTGACTTGTCTCTCTTGGTAGGAAGTAGAGGAGGGAGTAGCCCTGTTAGGGAAGCCAAAAGTGGAATTTCAACAAAACAAGTTTCCAGGCTTCAGCCATTGCTACTCCAAACAAACCTCTTTTCAAATTATTTTCTATAATACACTGGCCTTTCTCATAAGAGCTGAACAGAACTTTTCCAGTAGAAAATTTCCTGTAAAAAGAGATCATTCTGATGAAATAGGAGTAGAAAAAATAGGGTTTTTTGAAGAAATACTGGAACATCCATTTAATATTAATGATTGATTTTGTCTGAAGTAAAAACTGTTCTGCATTGTATAAAATGTTTAAAAAGAAAACAGAACAAAACACTTTGGATGCCATCAAAACAGAATATTTCAATCAACCTCCAAGTGATTTTTAAATTGTGTAACATGGGAATATGAAAATTATTCACTTGTCCTTCATTTCACAGAGAAAAAAATATTCAACAGCAGGCAATTTCCCTTGGAAAAGAATCACTGCTTACAAGACAGCTCCAGCCTTGCTCTGGTTTCGCCCTGATTCCCTGCTTGATGGCAGCTCATATCTCTGCAAAAAATGCAGTCCTGTGTTCTGCCTCAAGGATGGTTACCAGATGATAAAGAGTATGATATTGTTTTCTTTCATATGTTACTAAGTTTGTGAAGGTGGTAGGACTGGGGACATGGGCTGTTTCTGAGGGGAGAAATATTAGATCTTTGGTCCACAGCAGGAACAGGATGTGTAGAAGTCAGGGACAAAAGGCAGTGGGATGACTCTGGCCTCTTTCTGGGACGAAGACAGCAGCGCTAGTGGTGCTTCTTCCTGGTGGGGAAAGATTTTGCTTCCCCCATAATGGTCAGGGAAGATCAAAGCCGCTGCAGTCCCAGTGCTGTCTTTCCTTTGCCTTTCCTAAAGATATCCCAGGTGTCTTCATATGAGCCCCAAACTTCTGCTCATTTCCACCTACTCCCACCTGCTGCTGCAGGGGTGGGAGAGGCAGCATTTGCAGCCATGGCTGGGCATCAGGACCCAGTGACCTGCTTTCCAGTCTCAGAAAAACTCACACCATCACTGAGGGAGAACAGCTCTGTGTGACAGCTCTGCACGAGCCTCAACATAAAAACCTGCTGTCTTTGTGTGTGCCAGGTTAGAGGGGGTGAAGGCTGCAGAGTGCTACATATTGGGAAGAACCAATGGGATCATTTGCAAATGCTTCTGCTGCCAAAGGCATAAAAGCAAACCAAAACTTAACCATTGGAATAATTTGCTGACATGCTGCGAGTTCATTGTGTCAAGGGCAGAAACTGAAGTTTAATCATTGAAACGTGAGTGAAGGGGAATTTGTTCCTCCTTTTGTGCACATCTGAATGTCTCTCCAGGTCTGGCCCTGGCAGAACTGCCCTAGGCTGGCCTTAGGGAAGCTTCATGCCCACAGGCAGAGGACAGACAGCCCCTCTGACCCCGGTTCCCTCCTTGGGAAACATTACCTGCAGGGAAAGAGGCACCAGTAACCCCCTGGGCTCAGTCCTGCATAATAAACACAGCTCATGGATAAACACAGTGCAGACAAATAACTATCTGTGTGACAATAAAAACAGCTCAGATATTGACACAAGGAGAAGACACCCCTGAGGCAGCATTCACTGCAAACCCATCTCTGAATGAGCAATAGTTAAATGTTTGTCCTTGCCTCTTTCTTTCAAAAGTAGGGCAAATATCTATAGAGTTCCCAGTGGGGAGGTAATCTAACTTTAACTTTCATACAGTCAAGTAAAACACCCGAGACCTGTGTTAGGGATGCAAGCAGGTCGTCTGAATTATGATTATTCAATCTGGTATTATTTTAATCTGGCATACCTCTCACGTGCTTCATTTAGGTTCATCTTGACCTGAAAACTGCAATCTCAATGCCTTTTATGCCTTTATCTTTACAGGTGATTTATCTTGTTGCAGTGTATTTTTTTTCTGTTTTGTTTTCTTTCCCCAAAATATAAATATTTATTTTAGTAGCGAAGCCCTGCTCGTGAGGCAGAGCGGCACGTTTCCTCGTCTCGGGTCTCCCGAGTGTGGTCTCGGTCCCCTTCTAGCAGCAGCCTCTTGCTTTAACTCTCGCTCTTGCTAATCGAGGCAGGAAGAGAATGAATTAAGAGCTACGGGAGGTGAAAGCCAACACCCCCCTTACAGCCGCAGCGTGCTCCGAGAGATGTTTCCTTACTCGTTTACAAGACAATAGCCGAAAAAAATTAAGGAGGGGGAGAAAATGACTGATCCTTCTGTATGAGATAATGGATGAGCCCGGGATGACCTGTTTTTTTCCTTGCGGTGGAGCGGTGCTGAAGACAGAGGGCACCCGCGCCCAGCCCACAGCCGTCGCCCCGCCGCCAGCGCGCCAGCTCGGGGCGGCCGGAGAGCCGCCAATGCCCGCTCCCAGCAGGCAGGGAGCCACTGCCTCACCCGGCCAGGTACGTCTCAGGGGTGACCCTCCTAGCGGCCCGCGGGGCTCGGCCGTGGCACGGCCGGCGGGGCAGGCAGGGCAGGCAGATGGCCCCGGGGACACCGGGCTGCGGGGCTGCCGCGGGAGCTGCTTCGGGCGGCTCTGCCCTCCTGCGGGTGCGGACGCGCAGCCAGGACCGCGGCTCCCCTCGGAGCGTCGCCTTCCTCGGGACCGTCTGCAGCCCCAGCGGCGCTCGGCGGACATGCAGCCCCGCGGGCCCCGCACCCTTGCCCGCCGGCGGGGAGGGACGGAGCGGCGGCCAGCCCGGGGCGGTGCGTGCCGCGGCGGGCTCCGAGCCCCGGGAGGGTGTGCGGGTGTGTGAGTGTGTGTGCGAGCAGTGCGTGTGTGTGTGTGAGACACGGTGCGTGTGCATCCGGGGACAGCGGGGCAGCAGCGCCTGGCGGGGGGCAGAAGTTTTGGGGAAGCGCCCCGCAGTGCTGGCGGGAGGCCGAGCCGGCGGTGGCGGGCCCGGGACAGCGGGACACTGGGACACTGGAGCGTCGAGGCGGCGGGCGGCGGGACAGCGAGACAAGGGGCTGCGGGCAGGGGACAACGGGACAGGGAGACGGCGGACGGAGGTGCAGCGGGGCTGGGCCCGCGGTCCGGCGGCTGCCCCGGCTGCCGGGCGCTGTCTCGGGTGCTGACGGCTCGTCGTGCAACAGGGACTCGGCCCGGCCGCGCTCCCGGGTGGCGGTGGCATCTTCCCTCCCAGCACGGCGTTTCCAGTCGCCAAGCCCTGTCGCCGGGCTCGGCGCCGCTCCCCGCCCGAAGCCTGACTGCACGGCAGGCGTGCCGGTAAGGCACATCGGGGCTTTGGCCGCGGTTGCCTTAGTAACTAATATATATTTCCCGCTGCTTCCATGTGTGTATCCCTGACTGAATTACAGTTTTGCCCCATATACACGCAAAAGTTAATCTAAACTGCAGAGCGCTTTATTCTTCCTCTCTTCGCTGACCTTTAAATGACATTTCTCGTGGCTGGCAGGGCAGACTGCTCGCTTTCTCCTTTTATTCACATTATGGATGGAGAAAGGAAATGTCTAAACTGAGAAAGATGCCTTCAGGTAATCAGAATGCAAAGGAAGAAGCGCTTGTTACTCTGCTTTCAGGACTGGGGCCGCTGGGGTCAGGCTAGGGCTCTTCTCCGACGAGCTGCCTACCTCCTGAAACTTTTAAAACTTCCCAGGGGCAGAGGGGTGTGTGTGCTGGCTGGAGGTGCGGGAAGTAGCCGCCTTGGCTTGCAGGAAAAGCAGGCGCAAAAAGGATTGTAGAAACTCAACATATGTGAATATGCATTATCGTATATCAAGGTATATCAAGGAAAATAAATACATTATTTAATCCCTCTTGAAACTTCTTGTTGAGAGGCTTATCGAAGCAAATTGCCTTGGGCTTTTAAGAGAGCAGTCATCTCTAACCGTGCGGGGCTGCTGTATCGAGCTCAGGTTTGACATCAATTTCCTGGTTAGCCCGTTTTATCCCCTTTTTCTATGCCACCAGGTTAAAAGTCACTAGGATGACTGCTGTCTTGGCACCTTCGAGAGTGATGCTGTGAGGCTTCCCTGTGATGGTATTTGGAGCAACCTGGCCGTCGTCGGGGAGAAGCAGATGCCATTTCCTACATGTCCTTAAACCATGTGCAGGCAAGGGGAGCCCATGAAATTCGTAACCTGGGTCTGGATGACATCGTGCAACAAAATGATTGGTGTGCTGCTGGTCTTTTTCCCTGCTCTGCTGCTGGAGATGGACGTGCTGCCCAAGAGTGGTGGTCGGAAGGTTCTTCTCTCTGCAGCCTCCTCACAGCGGTCGGTGGCTCGGATGGACGGGGATGTCATCATCGGGGCCCTCTTCTCTGTCCATCACCAGCCGCCAGCCGAGAAAGTGCCCGAGAGGAAGTGCGGGGAAATCCGGGAGCAATATGGCATCCAGAGAGTCGAAGCCATGTTTCACACTTTGGATAAAATTAACGCAGACCCGGTCCTCTTACCTAACATCACCCTGGGCAGTGAGATCCGAGACTCCTGTTGGCATTCTTCCGTGGCCCTGGAGCAGAGCATCGAGTTCATACGGGACTCTCTCATCTCCATCAGGGACGACAGGGACGGAGGTACCCGCTGCATTTCCGACTCGCAGACCCAGCCCCAGACCAGAGTGAAAAAGCCCATCGCGGGGGTCATCGGCCCCGGCTCCAGCTCAGTTGCTATCCAAGTCCAAAATCTGCTCCAGCTCTTCGACATCCCCCAGATCGCTTACTCCGCCACCAGCATCGACCTGAGCGACAAAACGCTGTACAAGTACTTCCTCAGGGTGGTCCCCTCCGACACGCTGCAAGCCAGGGCCATGCTTGACATCGTCAAGCGCTACAACTGGACCTACGTCTCCGCCGTGCACACGGAAGGTGGGTATGGGGCAGCCCCCGCCTCCCCGGGCCGGCCCGGGGCGCTGCGCCTGTCCCGGGTCACCCGCCGGGAGCCGCGCCGGGGGCTGGGCTCCTCCCTGGGAGAGCGCCGGCCGCTGCCGCCCGCGGGCACCGTGGGGCGAACGTGGAGAAGCGAGGGGGTGCGGGGCTGCCGTTCCGGCGGCGCGGAGGGGCCCGGCTGCGGGCAGCGGGAGGTGGCTCGGCGCCGCAGGGACGCCCGCAAGAGATCGGGCGGCTCCCCTGCGGTCCCGGCACTGTCTCCATTCCCACACAGAGTGGTCGCGCGTGCTTGTAAATAAAAGTTAACCGATGTGAGCAGCTGGATCTGGGACGGGCAGCCTCTCCCCTCCGGCTGGGCCGGGGTGGGTCCGTGGGGCTGGTGAGTCCGTGGGGATGATGCGCTCGGTCTCTGCCATCGCGGGGAGTTTGAGAAAACGGAATCAGGGTTCGGCAGGGACTCCAGGATTAGCCGCTGGCTTTGCTGCGTGTGAACCGATTTCCTGGGTCTGCGAAAAGGGAGGGAAGAAACCTGAAAATCCCTCCCCTGTCCAGGTAGCCCCTGCAAAGCCAGGTGCCGTGGGAAAGGGCAGGCAGGGGCTCATGCAGCTTGAGCGGTAGTCAAAGCTATCGCTCTGCACAACCTGTTGACAGTCAACAGGTCTTCTTAATTTTTAATATCAGAAGAAAAACAGCAATTGCAAGGTTGTTTTAAAGAGGAGACATTGTTTTATAGCCAGGCTAGGTGGACCAACATAAATTGCAGTAATTGCATTTGATAGAAAATAAACTCTTGTGATATATTATTGTGATATTTCTGTAGTCCAGTTTTGGTCCTCAAAATGGGATTTCTGAGTATAAAATTGCAAATCTTTTTATAAATCTGAGTATAAAATTGCAAATGACCACGTTATTGCTATAGCTTTGCTACTATTCTGTTTATCTGAGTGTATCTTGTATGGATTTGATTTATATTTCCCTGTGCTTACTGAGCTGACTCCACACCTTTCATTCTCACAGAGGTGATTAAGTAAAATGAGGTAAGAACATATATTGTGACAAAAAAAAAAAAAAAGAATCTCCAGGAAGAGCTCCATATTTACAACATTTACAACAGGATTGATCTGGACACCAAAGCCAGAAAGTGCTGCAATTTGAGGGGGCTGGGGGACAAGTGAGAGCATGGAGCAATGACCTGAAATTTGCAGTTCATTTATGCCCTGTTCAGATGAGAAAATGAGCTGCTAGCAAGACTCCAAAATAAGCTATTAAGATTCTCTGTTGTTGACAAATATGATTAGATCCTGTGGAAGGCCAGGATGACAAATAAACATGAAAGAGGAAAATTCTTTGTTGATCTAAATAGCTATGTCTCCCTTCAAGGCACTCTGGGGTGCTCTGCTGTGCCTGAGGAGTTGCCTCAAGGGACTGGCTGCCTCTCTGTCCCACTCCTGTTAACATCAGTGGACCTTTCCTCGTTTGGGAAAGACAACACCTTCTGAAGGTTCATTTAAAAAAAAGATCATTATAAGAAGCAACTTCAGTCATTGCTGTGAGAAATTTTAATTAGATACCTATTTTTATGAATGTTACTGACTGATGAAAAATAATTGTTGCAAGATATTTTTAGACTTCTGAAGTGATACTTCCGAAAATAGGGGTAGCCCATCCATAGGACAACATTCCTCTTAGGAAAGGTCACAACAATTTTACAGATCATGAAGTTCAAGATTAAAATTTTTTTATTATTAATCTGTGTCTGCCATTCATTTATTGTTAAATTCAAGCCAAAAACGTCACTGAAATTATGTAACAAGCTTTGATTTTTGCGTTTCTTTCCAGAAAGACAAGTTATTGACCCCCACCCAATTGCTGTTGGGTAGATTCCAAAGACTTTTTTTCCTTCTATTTAAAGTGAAATTAGTATTTATGAAAATCGGTGTAAATGTTTGCATTTCTGTTATTTCAAATCCTGTGCATTCACTGTATTGTTAAAGGTGAAATCATTCTTCCCAGACAACACAAAGCCACTCTGAATAATAGTCTGTGTGAGCAGACCTGCTCCATCCATGCTATGTTTGGAAATATGGGGATAAAGTGTAGTCAGAAACATTCCTCCTCCACAATTACTCATAGGCCTCTACGCTGTCTTCATGGTGGGCTGCAAAACGTGCTGGAAGGAATTCTAGGGTATCACTGGTTGGGAATCTCTTCAGCAGGGACTGTGAGGAAGAGGCACCTTTCTAGGAAATGCACAGTTAACACTGTGAAGAAGTTAATTCCTTCCCCTTCCAGGTGTTCCAGACCCAGTTTGGCCCCCTTTCCAGAGCAGAAAAGCTGCTTATTTCCTACCTGACCTCTGTTTCTCATGGGGATGGACAATGCCCAGCTCTTGTAGGTGCCCAGCCACAAGGGGATGCAGTGAGACCACTGAGCTGACTGACTGCCTGTGTCAGCGAGCCACACTCCTCAGTCCTCACTGACCCAGAGTCGTGGAAACTGCCCAGAGAGACGAGCACTTTCCCAGCCTGAACCATCCAACTCCTCTGCTCACCCTTCCTCAGCTCCTGCAGCCTGATTGTAGTTGGCTGAATGCCCAAACCAATACCTGGGTACACAATCATACCTTTAATGATAATCAGAAATAAATACCACACAATTCGTTGCCCAAACTTCTTAACATGAAGCCTACACAGGCTGTAAGTATGAATATAAAGATGTAATCCATATAGGATGATGTCCTTAAGTAGTTTGCATTTGACATGGAAATTTATCCTTCATGTGCCAATATGATAATTAATTAGGGATGATGACTTTTAACTACACTCAGTCTCTACACTCTGGTACATGAAGCTGCATGGAGATGTGCCAGACCTGTTGGGGTTTTTTACACAGTGGTTTATTAAGAAGTATGAACATTACTTCTTTTCTGGGTAGAAAACTTCTCAGTTAGTCAATAACATCTGTTTTCTTTTAGATTAAAATTTGCATATAAAACTCCACATTAAAGAAGAAATAAAGGGGTTTAGTTATTTTATTATGTATCCCAAATGAGCATAGTTGCCCATCATGAGAGTAAATTTTTTCCCAGAATGGGCAACAGTCATTAAATGCTGTAACAAATCTATGCATCTGCCAGTGTAAGGCTGTATGACCATAGTTGCAAAGCATTTTTAAGGCTATTATATTTTTCAGTTTTCTTCAAAGATAATTCAGTGTTGGAGTTCTTGGCACTTTCTACATGTCAGATTTTAGTCTTGAAAGTTATTCTTATCTTGAAATGCACATAAGTGGACACTTACCTTTGAGCCAAATCTTCCTACAGAAATCAAAGGCATCAAAAAGTGCGTGGGTTAAATTGGGCACAATCCTTAGTGTGATAAGGGCAGAAGGAGCGACGCTTGCCAAGGGTAACTTTCCAAGTGAGATATTCTGGTCTTTAGCAAGATAACTCAGAGTCAGGTATTATTCTCAACTTAGACCAGGCAGCCACTGGTGATTTGGTAACACTGTGAAGAATTACAGGAGACACTTTCTCCCTTTTCCGGGGAAGAGCCCCCAGAACAAGGCTCAAGAGGCTCAAGCCTCTGGAACAAGGCGAGGGATAGCGAGGACCACTGCTGTGCTACTTTCATGATGAAGGCAGAGAAATTAAAGAATTTCTGGGGTTGCCGCCACAAAATGCAGAATGGTTATGAGATGGCTGTAGGTTACACTGACTTCCAAAACCCACAAGACACCTCCACCCTGGCTAGTGGTCAGCATAAACTCTCCACCAAATCCCTCACTTTTAGCTGTTCCTCTTGTACATGGAGCAGGAGAGATGATGGTGTAAGTACTCCTTTCATCACCTCATCTTCTGAATAAGCAAATAGAAATACTTAGTGCTTGTACCTGGATTTAATTTCAATCATTGCCTACTTGTTAGCCTTATAAAATCTGTGTGAGCATTCATTAGAATGCTGTTTGCAATTTATGGACCATGCTTACACTTTATTGTACAAATACCCCTTTATAAACAAGATTTCCATTCCAACAGATTAATATGCAGACTTTGCAGAAGCAGCTTTGGAAATGGAATGATTAAGATAATTGCACCAAATTTGGACTGTTTAGAAATTAATTTTAGAGAACTGTGAGATGTTTCTGCTCTTGATTAAATTTTGTCAGATTTGTATTGCCAGGCTGTTCCTTTTTCTTGAGTATAAGGCTTAAAATGAACTATGATGAAGCAGATGGCACAACTGTAAAGACTTTCAGATCAAAGTAGATGGTAAGTATATTATCTTCGCAATGATTTTTGATAACCTGACTGCTGCACAATATCCATTGTACAGGAAAATCATAAACATGGTTCTATATGTTGGGAAGAGGATGGAAATGAGAGAGTCCTGTGCTTTATTGTAAATTTCACAAGAAATTAGTTTGTTCAGTAGAACCCACTAAAGTAGCTTTAGATATGCTAGAAGATAATACTTCTTTTTAAAGATAAGTGGGGCTATATTGATCAAGTAGCTCAAAGGAATGATTTTCATAAAATTGTGCTTAATTTCTCAGAAGGTGTTTCTAGTGATGTTCTATTAATTCTATGGTGTCACTCAATGATTAATACTTTTTGATAAAATTATTGTCGGGCAACAGAGATAAGGAATTCCAGTTCAAATGTTTGAAATTTTAGAGTGTGCAGAAGTTTCTATAGATACCAACAATTATAAAAATGGTCTTAAAGGTTTAGTTCATGTGCTGGTATGAGTTGTGCTGAGATGTGTGTTCATGAATGCATATTTCAATCTATATTTTTCTGTGTTTACCTTGCTTCACTAGCCATTTTCAGAGGCTTTGTGACAGGAAAAAAAGGAAAGGCATATGTCCCAAGGAAAACAGAAATCAGTTTCAAAAGAAGTATCCCTACATTGGATGCATTAATTGTATTACTTAGGAGGTGCTGGGAAAATACTTTGCATAGATTGACATTGGAAAATTATAGTTGATGACAAACACTGTGGGGACCAAGAGAAATTCCTTCTTGAAAATGTATTGCTTTGCATGAGTCCTTAATTCACAAATAGTATAGCTTTTCAACTACACAACTGGCAGCTGCATGAATTATGTCAACTCAAAAGGTTCATCGAACTCCTGTGCCTGCCTTCTCAGCAATACTGCTAGAGTTCATATTTATCAGTCAGCACAACGCGTTCATTTGTGCTTTATTTTTTTCTACATTATGTCCTTGCTATCACATTTTTATGTCCTACAATCCTTGTTAACTCGTGCAGGTTTCTTGTCTCACTGAAGACTTTTAAAAATGTTAAATAACCTCAGCTTTCTCAAGAAGCTATGTGAAAATGCCTCTAAAATATACCTTTGAACCTATGGTTCATGACATGGAGGTGCTTGCACTGAGGTTTCTCAGACAGAAAACAAAAAGCTCTGTGGAGTAAAATCATGTAACAGAAGCCGTGTCACCCACCGAGAAAGATTCTTTAGGGGCCTGATACATCAGTGAGCTGATAACTGTAGTGAGAGACCAGAAGCATTGCACCTGCCACATGCAGCCCAGAAAAGTGCTGATCATTAGCCATTGCTAACTGGGGCTCCCTGACCCACACGAAGCAATACAGGGATTTCTGTTTACCTTTTGGGTGGCAGGAGTGCTTGCTGCATAAGCCACTGTCACAGGTGGCAGTAATTAATACCTGTGCCTGCAGTCTGAACTGGAGGGCCAGGAACTGATCTGACATGGTTGCACCTAAATAAATTGTCCTTTCACTCGTGTGTATCTAAGCAATGCTGAGGGTCATCACTAGAGATGGTTGGAGAGAGGTGTGCAAGGGACAAATATCATCCTGCAGGTAACCGGCTCAGGTTTGCAGTCTAATTTTTCAATAGTGTTTCCTCAAACACTGTTGTTATTATTATTATTACTATTATTACTAATTAATGTATATCCTAAAGAACAATTTATAAATCTGGTTTGCCAAGAGAAAGTTGGCTGTTAAAGAGAGGCTGAATAAGAAAAGAAACAAGAGCAGGACAAAGCATACCTCCACAGTTCCAGTCTGGAGCAAGTTCCCAAGTCCTAGGGTTACAAGCCACCAGCGAACATTTCCTTTAGGAGTTTGTCCAATCTCATTTTGTATCATTTATACTTTGGTCTCTAGAGTATCGCAGAATCACAGAATGGTTAAGGTTGGAACAGACCACTGGAGGTCATCAAATCCAGCCTCCATGCTCAAGCAGGGTCCACTAAAGCATGTTACTCAGGATTTTGTCCAGATGGCTTTTGAACATATCCTGGAGAGGAGATTCCACAATCTCTCTGGTCAACCTGTTCCAGTGCTCAGTAACACTCACAGTAAAGAAGTTCTCCCTCAGTCTTATAAATTAATTGTAACTTGTGTGAACAAATGTTTCCTGTCATTCATTTAAAACTATTTTTTGATAACTGCATTACCTTCAGAAGTTCATACAAAACTATGCATGATTTGTTAATCCTGATCATTATTCTATACTTCTAATTCCAATATGAAATGCGGGCAAGCAGAGCTGTATTCAGTATTCAGGGTGGGGGTACACCATGGTTAAACTCCCTTGTGAGGTAACAATTTCAGTATTGCTCTCAGACCTTCCCTGCTAAACTTCCAGTAGTCCATTAATTTTATAATTACCACCATGCACTGAATGGATATTGTCAGAAAATACCGTAAAATTACCATAAAACGTTGTTCTTAAATGGTAAGGCTTACTTCAGAGGCCATTACACACAGGGTTATCTTCATGTGTGCTACCCTTAATTTATTAACACAAATTTTATTTCCTACACTTTGGCTCCTATCTGTTAGCCAATTACTATCCAGGACCTTCTGTTGTATCCTGTATTACCTCTGTTTTTGTCAGAGACTTTAATAAGAGATCTCATCAGAAGCTTTCTTAAATCCTGAGTACTCTATGGTGATTGTATTACTCATATGGTTACCTGCTCCAAAAAAGAAGTCTAATTAGCTCCTGAGATATGTGGGTTTTTTTCTGAAAAGCTATGTTAGTTTTTTCCTGATATGGCATATTTTTTTTTATTTGTACTTTAATCCTGTTTTGTTGTTGTTCCTACCAATTAGCTTTGCGAAGAAATATCTGAAGCCTGCAGAAATATCATGTCTGTTGTTCACTGGATTACCCTCTATGCATCTCTACTCTCCAGAAATTCAGTTAAAAATGAAAACTGATACATGAAAATATAAAACTGCTTTTTCTACTTTACTGCTTGTTTTTGTGCTCAGGCCCCTGTAACTGGTGTTATAGTGTCACAATAAAAATTAGCTGGTATTGGAAATTCATTGAAGTCCACCTTATGAATTTGGATTTGTTCTAAAACACGTTCTATTGACACTCTGAGACAATGGTTCATCTCTATACTATATAAGGAATGACCTTTGTGTGAGATCTGTCCTATCTGCCTTCACAGGCAGTGCAGACGGAGAGAATTAATTTAACTTTTCTGTTGTGGTTTTATCTTCCCTGAGTGCTCTCTTTACATAATTGGTTATCATTGAATATCAGGCTAGTTTCCCATTTCTTGAATATTTGAAGAATGGTGGGTTATTAGATTCTATGCCTTTATGTCTCAGAATTGTTTCATCTTGTTTTTTGGGTTTTTTTGTGGTTTTATATTTCAATTGTCAAGGTATATTCTGTTTTCTTTCCCTCATTAGGACACAACTTAGACTTTTCAAAGTATTTGTTTTAATTTTATTTTATTTTATTTTGTTTATTTTAATAGCATTAGGAAATTTACTTTTTTGCTCTATCATGCCAGCTTTTTTGAACCTTTTGGAACTTTGCCTCTCAGCCTCTCACATATTCCTGACTACTGTTCATGTGATTTTTAGTATTTCACCCTTTTGGCTACTCCTTTTAATGTCCTTGAAATTGGATTTCTCATCTTCGTATAATTTATTTTGCTTTGAATTAAACATTACTTTTACTGATTTTTTATTTCACATGCAGCTCTTTTCTGTCCAAATATCAATATAGTCACAACTGCAGACTACTTTATTTGGATAGTTAGGTCTTAAGAATTTGTATATGGCTTAAGACTAAATCAAGAGTTGCTTCTTCCTTTGTGAGTTCAATGAGCAAATCAGTAACACACGAAACACATGAAAAAGAAAGCATGCACAGTATGTAGATTTGCCTTCATTTTCCATTATCTAACCTACAGTCTAGCACTGCTACCTACAGAGCCAGAGTGTCTTAATAGCATTTTGTGATATGGGCATTGTGCATCACAAGCGGTTTCCTCTTCTGCTGATCCACTGCCTAAGTGGCTTGTGTCTATCAAAAATCAATGAGACAGATACTTAATTTTACTGACAAGTCACATTATTTGTTTTGTAGTATCACGGTTCTTTGTTCAAACAGTTTTCATTCATAATCTCTCTTGAATATTTTTATAAAAAATAAATTTCATAAAGGATATTTGAATTATGTTAACAGCCATCAATGATTTATAAGTCTCTTGAAAATTTGACAGTAATATTTTAAGCATGGGCACTTAGCCATTCTAGTGGACGAAGAAGAGAACATCATGTCTCGTGCTGGTGCAAAGGGCAAGTGTAGCAATAAGGCTCCTATCAGATACTCATTGAAGTTAATTGCTGGCCCTCTGTTGAGTCTAGTGGATCCTGAATGGAGCTCAGCACAGCCATCAGATGTTGTCTTTTCAGGTTATTGAGCTGGCAATACTCAGAAAGCCATAAAAATCTACAGGGGTTGTGAATCCCACATCTAGGTGTATGCCATAGTTAATTGGAAGTAGTGTAAAATTGTGCAAAAACAGAACTGTGTTTGTTGGATTTGCATAGATATTGAAGGATATTCAGATGCATAACATTTTCCTTCCAACTAGAAGGAGGCTGAATCTAGTTCTTCTCATTCAAGTTCCCCAGTGAATTTAATACTTGCTTCACTTTGCAAAATGTCTGAGGAACAAACCTTCATTTTCTTAAACGCAGTTGTTTGACTAGCAACATTCATCCTTATTCATCTGTGGATACAGACAAGTTTGTACAAGCTAGTAATTTCCCAGACATTTATTCACACAAAACTCATCCTTGAAAACAGCAATAACAACCAGATATTGCTGAAATGACAAGTATTGGAAATCTGAAAAAGTGTTCATAAGTACTCTCTTAAAATGTTTGGCCAGGCTCCGTTGAACATTGAATATCTTTTCCTAGGTGAAGTAGAATATAAAAGATAAATTCACAATTAATTGTCAGGAAGTGAGAAAACCTTTGAAGCTTGTATATAAGCCTTTCTTACCCATGTGGTGTTGTGGAAAGGCTTCAGCAAATGGAAATTTGACGTGTAAAAGTTTGTGCTGGATATTGAAAACGGTGATCCTCCTAACAAGAATGTATTTCCCTAACTGCAAGTCCCACACGAGTAGATCCCAGTCTCTTGCCAAAACATCAAATATGTGAAACTGAATGTTGGTAGAACTGTTAAGAAATGCTGCGTTATGGAAAACTGTAGGATTATTTGAGAGACTGGAAAGTAAAAATCCACTTTTATTGAACTATTCAGAAAGGGTTACATTAGCAGGCTGACAGCATTCTTTTGGAGGATGCCCTTATTTTCCAGGCCATATTTCCTGACAGGATAAACCCATTCAGCATAGGATTAAAAACTCTACATCTATCAGCTATAGGAAGAAAAGTGTTGAGCTGGGACAGCTGCTCCACTGGAACAAAAGTGTTGAAGGTTTTGAGAAGGGGGAATGAGACAAACAGCAGCCCCGACAGCAGCCCCGACAAACTGGGTGTCACTTAGTCCTGTCTTATTCCCTTCCACCCTGAAGACACTACAATCGTGGCTCTCTGGTGTCATTGCATTTCCTGTTAAATAGGCTTAACCTTCCTCTTTCAGGTGGATACCTGCACAACTCAAGTAATTCTTTGTACACTGTCAAGTAAGACCAGGACACCAAGATGCGACAGCTCAGTCTGGGCATACTAAGTGACATGGTGCCAGTGTGTGTCACCTAGAGGCAGAATTCCTTCCCTTCTCACATAGTGCCAACCTGGAAATGACACTATGACAGGAAGGTTCTCCAGGAGTTCCTTATGGACTTGTCACCAAATTCAGAAAGAGATAAACAATACTCTATTGAACATCTACCCCTAACCATACCCTAGTCATGTCCTTCAGTATTGGCATCCTGAAAAAGGGTAGGATAAGGATGTAGTAAAAGTGGCATTGAGACTGTAATGTGCAAAACTGATGCTGTGAAGTTGAGTGAGTCAACAAATATTGATTTCAATATATTATAGAACAGCTAAAAATGGACACTATTGAGTTATGCCAAAAATCCAAACACAAAAGATAAATGAGCTGTGCCAGACAGCTCTGGCTACCAAGACAGTAATCCCTAAAATAATAGTAAGATGGTGATGCAGACTTCAACTGAAAAAAAATTGTAATTAAATTAAAACAAATCAGTGTGATGCTATGAAGAATAGCTCTTCTCAAACAAACCTGATTTTATTCCCTGATGAAAATGCAAACTTGGTAGTTACAGATTGAAAGTGCAGATCAAGTATCTTAGATTTTTTTTCAGGACTGAATCAGTATTACAGAATATTTTTATTTAAAAAGCACTGTGCAATGTCAGAAAAACAGATGTCCCATAAATTTAAACTCAGCACACTGATCTCAGCAAGTAAAGGGTGACCATCAAGTGCAGCTTACACAGGAGAATTATGTCCTTGAGAAAAGTCCTAGTACACTTTATAATTATAAGGGAACTATATATAAAAAAATTATCAACACAAAAGCTAATGTCACCCTTGAGAAAGTGGGAACTTCACCTCAATCTAAGGATTATTATTTTTAATTTTGGTATTTGTTCAGTTCATGTTGTCAACTTTTAAAAATCAATATTAAAATATTGAAAAGAGATAGGGATAAAACTCTGAATGATTTGAGGGCTGGAAAAAAGTGCTTAATAGCAGGAATTCAAACCAGCTTAATCTGTATGGTTTTTCAAAAGGAGATGCAGTTTTATGTGTCAAAAATGCTTCATTTCCTCCAAGCAAACAAAGCCACTGGGAACTACAAGGCTCCGCATTCGAATGGTTAAATGCAAAACAAGCACTGGTTGCTGGTAAGCCAACAAATTCCAATTAGAAAAAAAGATGAATATTTTTACTTGTGCTGGTGATTAATCACTGAGATAAATGACTGAGGAAAGTTCAAACTTTTGATGTTGTCTAATCAAAATTAGCTGCAGATATTCCAGAACAGTTTTATTTGAATTGCATCTCACTGGACACAACACAGCTGGATCTGGAACAAAATGTATGGGCTGGAATCTGATAGGTGGTAGTGGTCAGATAATAAGAACTGAAAATTCTTTTATCATTGAATCTTGTTAATTTCTGAATAGTTTTAATAATGTAAGGAGGCCTAGAAAAATGTTTTATGTAAAGAGTAGCTTAATATTTTATTTACTCAGCTGCCTAGAAACATCCAAAGTATCCTGTGCTGTGCATACTGATTGTAGAGGAAGAGAAACTCAGGACAAAATGATCCCATCAGTCAAATTCAGCCCACTGCTTCAGTTTACATGCAGTATTTTAAGTCAGTATTTGTCTTCTCATCAGAAGTTGGTGCCTGTAATTAATTTTGCCCTTAGACTACAGAACCTCAATTCCTACTGGTTTTGTTTTCTTGGGGGAAATTTCGATTTTCATGTGGAATTTATACTTCACTTATTCTCTTATTTGTGACATAAATGTTGGCCCTTGTGACTGAAGAAAACAGCAGGTTTTCTAAAAAGATGCAATGACATTTTCCAGTAGTCTCACTAATTACAATACTTCTTTGTACCTAGAATGATTTAATTCATATGACAACCCATGCAAAGTAAATGAAGTAAAAAACACTATGAAAGAAAACAAGAACTTGACAGCTACGTTAAGTAACATTCTTACCCAGCAGTTTTTCTAGAAATTAATTTAGTGCTGAATTTCTGATTATCTTTTAATTTTAATGCATATAATATGGACATCAATATTTTCTGGTTGTTTCACATCCCAATCAACATGTTATAACGCAATCCCTTCATGCAATGAACATCTTAATGTCCTTTTACAAGGCAACTTAGAGTATAGCTATGTTTGTAAAATCTTTGTCCTTATCACATCTGCTTCTGACTTTTCTACTGAGTCCAAATAGATGTGAAATAATGCATTCTACCTTTGGCATAGATGTATTGTTGTCTGTGAAGTGAGAAATGGGAATGCAGTGGTACCACGAATATCCAGAGTCACATAACTTTTTTATAGTTCATATCCTAAGGACATACGAATAATAAAATTGTCTTCAAAGTTCTGGTAAAACATCTGTATTCAGAACTATGGTTTGGCATTAATGAAGTCAATAGGAGCTATTGACTGAAATTCAGCTGTGATGATGCTATGTGATGATCCTGCAAGGTGCAGAATGCTCTTGCTTGATCCCAAATGGCAAGTGAATGCTACCTTAACTTTAAGCACTTGGATTATGGAGGGCAAGAGCTAACCACATAGACAATACAGTTTCTGGGAGTAGATGGCATCACAACAGTGCCCAGTGCCTTACAAGATGAGGCCAGGTGTACTTATCTTACATTAAGGGCAGTCTTTCTACAGATAAAACAGACATTTATAAGCCTTGTAAGGGACTCTCTAGTGGGTTAGTCTAGGGGGAAACCAAAGAGCCTTAAACCTGTGCATAACAAGGGATTATGAAAATTGCTGAGTGGGTTAAACAAAGACAGGCTGCAACCCACTGGAGAAAAAGAGCAGGATTTTGGATGCGCTATTTTGAAGTGACAGGAAAAGTTAGTTGCTGCTGTCTTTCTTAATTTAAAGTGGAGCGCTGAGCTAACTGATTAGGTTGGCTTTCTAATTTCTAATTATTTTCTAATTTTATAAATAGAAGATCAAAGTGAGTAGGCAGCTAAGTGAGTGTTGAAACTTAATTGCATTTACCCATGTAAAAAAACTATTATTTATTTTAAAGTGTTTTGTTTGTTTTGCTCTAATTACTGATTTGCTATACTGGATTACACTATGGTAAATGTCACCTGGATTTTTTCCTTTTTTTTTTATAATGTATAATCTTAGAGTGCTAATTTGTATGTGCTTAAATTCTTGAGCTTAGGCAGCTCTTTTATAATAATACATGCAGGAAAATAACACACAAAGCAGAAAAAGAAAGAAACTACTTCTGTGTTTCTGTCACACAAAGACTTCTGATGGAAAAGGCCATTGGCTTTTTTGGTGTTGCCAGGCTTCTTATACTTCTACAAACTTTAACTCCCAGGGATGCTGTCTTAAATTGTCTAGCCGCTAACAAATACAAGCTTAAAATTTGGAACACACAAGGTTTTGTGAAACAGAAATTTAAAAAATATATATATATAGATCATATTTAGAATAAGCACTATCTGTGCTTCATTTCTTAGCAGGCAGGTTTCATTTTCTAACAGCAGCATGCAGAAGGCGACTGGAAGCTACCATGAAAGGGCACTGGGCTGCCTTGGTTTTTTTTGGGAAATTTGTGGATATGATAGGACTTGTATTGTACCATTTGCTTTTGCTGAATCAGCACCTTAGAAAAAGAACTATCCTATAGGAATCTTCTAACTGCCTCTGCCTCTAACTCCAGGTCTCATCATCCCATCCCAAAATAATCATAGCCTGTACCTTTCTGTATGTTGCCTCCTAATCTTTCCTACAACTCTCCCAGGCCTATATCTCAGAATCTATATTGATACGTAGAACAGTCTCTAAAAAGCTCAGTTGGCTTTTCATTGTTTTCAGAAGGTAGTGCCTTCTGGAAAAGCACACAAGTACTGCAAAGTCACCCATCTTCAATGCTGCTCTTTTCATGTTTTTAACATAATCCACCAGATTTTTGTAGTTTGGAAAACTAGGCATAAGCATCTCTGAAGCACACAATGTACGATCATGCCCTCAGTCAATAGCAAGTGCATTTTCTTTAGACTGAAAAAAACCTAAATGCCTGAGCTGACCTACAAAAGTAGTTTTCACACAGGCAGAGAATTTGAAAAAAGCTTTGTTGTCATTACAATTAGATAATAATTGGCTTTTTCCCCCTCTAGATTATTTTAATATAAGAATAAGATTAACTTTCAATTTGATTTCATTGATGTCCATTGAAGATTTGCCATTGCTTTCTGTAGGAAGAAGTTTGGGTTTAATTATTATACAATTTCAAGGGAAATATACATGCATATAAGCAAACTGTACACGTATATGAGGAAAGAGGGTTATAAAACATGGAACCCGAGGGAAAGCCTGTACGTCTTACAAATAGAAACAATATTTCTTCAGTTTGCCTTATTTTTGTGTAGAAAGATTTCAGGGATACATTTTAAAAGTGTAAATCTCTATAAAGTATTGCTCCATGGTAATGTATATTCGAATTTCAACCCCGGGGAAACTTTATGCTTCTACTAATGATCTTTGTGGTATCAAAGTCCATTGTTATTTAGAATAAAGGGAAAAGGGTGTTCTCTATACTGTAGTCAGGAGCACCAACAGGCAAAAGCATACACTTTAATAAAAAGAGGGAAAGGGTGGAGCACACCTGCAAGCACAGATGCTTTACCCTTAATTTCTGCAACTTTGATTCTACTCAGAGCATTTAAGTTCTGTGTGTAGCAAAAAGTTCTGCTCACCGCCAATTAGGAGTAGACCCAGTAGAAAAGAGGGATCCTTTATATGTGTCACAGTTAAATAAAGAGAACAAAACAAAACAAGAATTATTTTACCTTAAGCCTAACACACTTCGAAATTGTGATTTGCTGCACCTTGGCTTTAGAGATAAGTGATTAATTCATGCATTTATTATGGTAAAGTGCTTTGGACAAGTGAAATCTTTTCAATATTAAGAATATGCTTTATCCCGGGGCACTCTTAAGAGCCAAAAAAGAACACATGTTAGGGGTTCTTATTATAAATGTTATCTCACTGATCACACTAACTGAAGAGGTTATGGATCAACTTTTCCCTGAGATTAAGAGATTACCATTTTTTGAAGCATTACTGTGAAATGTGACAGGGCTGTATTTTGCAAGAACTATTTATGTGCTTGTTATTCCCTGTGGAGGGTTGACCCTGACCAGTGGTGAACCACCCACACAGCCACTTGCTTACTTCTCCCTGCTCTGTTCCGAGGGGACAAGGAGAGAAAATAGGTAGAGCAAGAGTGAATACAAATAGCTGCAAATCCAAATCACAGCCCCATACAGGCTGGTATAAGGAAAGTTCACTCGAGTGCAGCCAGATCCAGTAGAGTCCAGCTCAAGAAACACCTTATTCAGTGTTTAAGCCTGTGTGAGAGACGTATTTTCTTACTTTCTCATGTTGAAATTGAAGCTATATTGCCCACTTCTCTGATGAGTTCTCTAAATGCTGAACTGCTTGATTTGAACTTTTATATCTGCAGAGCCTTATTGAGTTTGTAACATCACGCTGAAACTTTCTCAACTAATACCTTAGAGATAATGGCATTAGCATTTCAAACTCTAGCCACTCAAGGACTTAGAAGTGTAAAATTATTTAAACTTGATTTACAGCCTAAAGCACTCTTATGGACAATTCCTATGTTGCATGCTTTGTGCTCAAGTAGGCTGGATACCTGTGTGACTAACTGCACTGATGAGATATAGGAATATATTACAGATAAATGACATTACATACACTTCAGTTAGAAAGTTTCTCCGTTTTTTAAGGTGTTACCAAGGGTTGTAGAAGTTGTGGTGTTATGAGAACTTTAACTGCTTTGAAAAAAGAGATATATTTTAGGAATATAGAGTAGGAATATAGGAATTTAGAGTAGAGACAGAGGTCTAGTATTAGTGCCACTTGAGCAAGAGTTTCCCAAGACAAAGTTCAACTTAAAAATCACAGCATTTTCCAAACATTTTCTTCAAGGACTCCTTACATTGTATAATTGTATTTGTGCACTTAGCTCACTTTGAAATCCAGCCTGGTAAGTTCCTTAATACCAATAGTTCTCTTGAAATGTTGTTCTAGAATTTAGTTCCTTCTACAATTAAAACCTACTTAACACTTTACTTTTGGGTGTTGCTTTGGAGTTTATTTATTTATTTATTTATTTGTTTGTTTGTTTGTTTTTTATTTGAGGAGACTATGCTCTTGTGTAGCTCACTTAAAATCACATCTTCCTGTCTTTTATGATCTTGATGGCTACTCTTTGAGATGTCACTATTTTTCCATTATCTTGTAATGGTGGATATCAGTGTAGAACAGTCATAATACTGTGAATTCGAGTTAAGGTAGTATAATCTCTGTTACTACAGTACCACAATTATTTAAATAACTAAACCCCAATTCTATTGTATTTTAGCCACAGCATTACCTCCAGTGATTATCTGTTTTAACTACCACACCAGTAATTACATCCCATGATGGTCTCCAATATCCCCTATGCGCAGCGTTTTCAGTTCCTGAAAGCTGAAATTTGTATGTGTATTTAACTGCATATGTCTTTGTCTATGTCCTAGATCAGACTGCATTGGCAACTTGTCTCCCAATCTTTCTGTCATTTGCAAATATGATTGGTAATGCTTTTGTATTTTTGTTTTTCCAGGTCACTGGTTAATGTTAACTTGTAAAATCTAAGGACAGATCCTTATGGGACACAATAAAGAGACACCCAATTGATTAATGTTCCTTTACTGCAAGTGTATGTTGAAACCTACCAGCCAGACTTCAATCTGTTTTATGTCTGCAGTACTGATTCTTAACATTCCAGGTCCATAGCCAAAATTTAATGCAAAATGAAGGTAGATGTCCTGTGGAAATTGAATGGTGTTGCATTGGCTGTATTACTTTTGATGACCAATATTATAAATTCAATTATAAGAGATGATTTGGATAAATGAATTGGAAACACCTAGTTTCCACATACACATAATGATTGGCAACCCTTACATTGCCCTTACATTGTCCTTTATTTTTTTTGTACACAAATTCCATGTCAGCTGACAAAATAACCTGTTATTTTGTCCAAAATGGATGTCAGGCTGACAAATCTGTAAGTACTCAGGTTAACTCACTCTTTTAAATACTGCACAACACTGCCTTTGTTGCAGACCTCTGGCACTTCACAGCTTCCAACAGTTATTGAAAATAGTTTCTAGTAGTTCAGAGACTCATCCGCAACTTTTGTCAGAAGTTATCTGAACACATCCATTTTAAAATGCCTGCCTTTTGGAGCTGCCACTTGATTTCCTTCTGAGTTGGGAAGGGACTTTACCATTCATCATCACCATCAACACCGTCACCATCTTCTGGTATGTATACATTATCTGTCTCTTTCCCAAATATACAGAAAATAAAAACTTATTGAAAGATTCATTCTGTTCTGCAGAATCCCTTCTAGCACTGACCCATCATCATTGTCTCTTTTTTTCTTTCTTTTCTGAAGTTCCCAGCTTCTAAGCTTCTCTCTTACCTTTTGGACTGCAATGTCACTGACCAAATGGCATAATTTCATTTTTTCCATAAGAGGAAGGCCAGTTCAGATCTAAGCAAAGAAAGTGGCTGGGAGGGATTACTGGGAGAGGCAGAGGAAGGCCCAGCTCTGCTACCCAGTTTTAGGGTGCACATTTTAGGATCTGCCAGCAGCAACCAACCTGCTGCCCCAAAGCTTTCACCTGTCCATAAATCCCAGGGTCCCTCCTGCCATCTGCTAATGCTTTTGACTAACTTTGAGTCAGCTCCAGTTACAGAGCTCCCTGTATAGCAGATGGCTGTTGGTGCTGTGTGTTCAGAAAATGGCAAATCTCTAATGCTATTGCTCGGAAAGATTGCCCGGTCAACATTTGGCCGCTTGAGTTGTTGTGCCTTTAGTTGTGCCTGCAGTTGAGTTTTGCATTGAAGAAGCAATGGTATTTTGATGGTAAGCACAGCAGTTTCCTCAGGGAAAGTGTCTATTCCAAGTGTACTGTTCTGACATAACTCTGTGAGCAAAGAAAGAAATAATGGTCATTTGTGGTTAAAAAACCAACTTCATAGCACCCCATTGGTAAGAGACAAAACCAGCTCGTTTGTCTCTTGCTCTGTGTACATACATGGACATAGAAAAGTGCTTCAGATGTTTTTCACTGACATTGTGTTTTATGCTTATCAACCTCTGTTCATATGAATACCCACTCAGAATAAAACACTGCTTAGGAAGGGAGAAAAAGCTCCTACTAATCCACTGAAACTAAGGTGTCAAGAAAAAAATAGTTAGCAGAGATCTCAAGAAATGTTAAGAGAATCAGAAAGCTTTCTGCCTTTGCATTTTCTTCAGATTTGTTAAATTAAGATTGCAGGCTTCGTGTCAGATGAGCAGCAGTGCTTGTGAGAGTGCATTTATCAAGTGCTAACAAGAGGATGATGGAAAATTGAAATGCCATTACAATCTTATTCTTTGTTAAAAGTGGAGTAGTAAATTTTGTATTAATTCATTCTGACAGACGATATTCTGACAGAACTAAGATCTATAACAAAATATGACTAAAGCAGATGCAATTCAGGAAGTGATGTTTCATTTTTTTCCACTAGCACTATGATGTCAATGTAATAGATAATTTAGATTTGGATTTCTTTTGTCTCAAATTCATTTATCTTTAATCATCAATACTTTTTGTTATAGGCAGACATACACTTAAAAAAAATAAGCAAAAGCATTAGCTCCTTAGATTGTAAGAAAAATTATTAGTCTGATTAATATTGCCAGGGAAAACTGTCCCATCTATCCTCTATTCACAGACAATATGTGTGATAACACTTTAAAGTACAATGTTATTAACAGCCTTTTCTGTCTCAGGTTGGACTTTTTCACTGGACTTTTTATTATTTTTATA
>VWZS01003250.1:1334633-1492846 GCA_013397075.1 Rhabdornis inornatus | reverse complement strand
AAATAATAAACATTATTTTATTATAACTGCCGATGAGACTTAACAGAAGATCAAGTGTTGTTGGGGGGAACTCTTGTAAGTCATTTTTCTATAAAAATTAGCAGCTCTCTTTGGAGTGTAGGGTTGAAAGCAATGCTGGAAGTGAGTGTTCCAACAAGATATTGCAGAGGTATTTCAGATATAATTATTACTCATTATTGTTTGCTGTTTATTGAGATAAATAATCTTCAGCTGAGAAGTGCCAAGCAAAACTCATCACACCGAGGTTTTAGTCCAGATAAAAGCTCTGTCATTCCTAAGCTTTTCTTTAGATGTTACAATGAGGCTTCATTAATGCTTACTGAGTGAAAGTGGTTACAAGGAGAGCATCAACCACCACTATTTTAGCAAGCAGTACGAGGCACAAAGCTGCCAGGCCACTGCACTAGTTCAGAGGTCAATTAAAGCTTACATGAAGAGGTGATTCTCCCTGGGCAGGTGTACTTGGAGTGTGCCACCAAACTCGGTACCAGCACCACTGAGAACCTCAGTGCTGAGAACCTTAGCTGCTACTCAGTCATCTTTCTGAGAGTGTTTGCTCTTCCCCCACAACTGAACAGTGAAAAAATCTTAGTGAACAAAAAGGACAAAAAGGATAATCACATATAGTTCCTTCAGCTGCTATGCAATAGATTATTTCAGAGATTCCTGTATTTTAAATCAGTAAATAAAATTTGCCTGTTTTTCCTTTGTTTTATAATTGCAGTAAAATGTCAGACAATGCATTAAAAGTACTATATTTAAATATCATCTTTAAATAAGAAGTTAAACTTACATGTAGCAGAGTCTGGTGACTTACATTTTTTTCATCAGATCCTATTTGGTTTCCTTTCTGATCTCTTCATTTTGTTTTTAGCATGTCTTATTAGTTTGATATGCCCACTTCGTTAGCTAAGGAAGATGCAATAAGACAGTTTGGAAATACTGTCGTTCTATACTGTGAGAATTCTCAGAGGCATTTCATAAGCCTGGAACTCTCATTTTTTTGGCAGTCATTTGCTTGATCCCCTGTTTTTGAAAAATAAAATCAGTAGATATTCAGCCCAGATAAATTTAGGCTTCTTTTAAAGAGCCACCACGGAAATGTTTGTTTTCAATTTAGTGAGAGTTTCTAATTTCTCAGAAAGCACTAGCTTAAGGTTAGGGCAGACAAACTATTTAAGTAAAAATGGAAATTCTTATGCAAAAATACTATGCCAGTAGTCACCAACCTTTATTATTGTTACAGAGTAAAGCCTTTTCACAGAATCACAGAATATTCACAGAATTGGAAGGCACCCGCAAAGATTGAGTCCAACTCTTAAGTCAATGGCCCATACAGGGGTCAGAAAAATTAATACATTTCATTTTTAGATACATCTTGATGAAGTGAAAGATATATCTTTCACTTCAGCTGACCTTTAGCAGACTTGAAAAGCTTTTTGCAGGGCTGTTTGTCTTTTCTGATTCTTTGGTAATCTTGCCTTTGCTCTTTCACTCAGAAATAAGATGTATTTGATGGTTTCCCAGAGTTCAGTAACAATTGCTGGGGTTTTCTTCTACTGTTATTAGAGTTTTCCACTCTGTACACTGAAGGTTCTTTCAATTAGTCTCAAAAGGTAATTGGTTTATGTCTTAGTTTCCCAAAAGCCTATGAGTGGGTTTTGTCAACTGTGCCTTTGTGCTTTTAAACATGGCCCTGCTGTACTGCTGTATCTGATGGAAATACAGTCCCCTTGCATCTGTACAGGCAACAGGCACCCAAGGAGTATATAGAGGAATGTTGGAACCAAGAGAGGCAAAAGTGAGAAGACAAGTGCTGCTGATACTAAAATCTCCAAACTTACACAACCTTCATCCTTTGGCCTCCCTCTGCATCAAGTTGCAACAGCATTTTTAAAATTGTCAGAATTATAAGCCCCAACTCCTGTTTGCCCTTGTATATGCATGTAACCCCAGATTCAATAAGTTAAATCTGCATCCTCCAACAGTAGTTTTTGTCCTCACTCTGTCATTTAACATGCTTTCCAACAGCTTATAAATAGTCAAGTTATCAAAACCAAAAATTGAGGTCTGCCTAACACATCTCCTTCTCATAGTATGCTAATATGCATAACCATATGCTTTTCTGATTATATTAAAACCTGGACAGATGTATAGGATAAGACTGTAGTTCATTTGGAAATACCATAGCAATGTGAGATATGTTTTTGAGGAAAAGCTAATCTTAGACACTAGATCTCATACACATAAAATATGAAACCCAATTGTTGTTATGTAGGAGGGAGGACTATAGAAAAGTCTAACAAATGTAGTTGAAGTTAATACAAATTCTGTCCATAATTTTGAGGCTCATTGTTGCCAATAATTTTGCCAGAAAGAGCTTGCTCATGGTTGTGCCAGTAATTCCTGTTGCCAGGCTGACATTTCAAGAGCAGCCATCTGCATTTGTACTCAACCTCCCAGATGCATCGAGAACACATTCACATCCTCCCCTCAGCCCTGCACCTGGGAAGGGTCTGCAGTGACAGTGGGAGAGAGGCCACTGTGTAACCCAAATAGTCAGCCCAGACTGTCTTTGGTGGGCATCTTTTACTCTCCATATGGGAAAGCAACAGCTTGGAATGAGTTGTAATGCACTGCTCATGGAATTGGTGCATATTGCATACATTATCTCCTTATTCCTCTGGGTAAGCACCCTAGAGGGGTTTAAGCTGAATCCATGAAGGAAATAGGCTGAAATCTGTGACAACAATTTGTGTATGGTTTTGGACTGACAATCTTTTTTCCCTCCCCACTGATGTTTTATCTGTGCGATCAGGAAGTCTTGAGCTGGATCCTGATGATACCAAAGTAAATGAACGGTGGCTAATTTAAATATTACATTCTGAGGCTCAAACAGTCCCAAAGGAGACAGAGAAAAATTTGCATTCAGACCATATTTCAAATAAAAACATCTTTTGCTACTTTTTGAACACATTGATGGTGAAAAATATACCAGCATTTTAGAAACAGAGAAACACTGCTGATAAGGAAACAGCTCAATGCATTCTGCACCTTCTAGGAGAATCCCTATCCCTATTTAAGTGATCCATCCATTCCTTCAGCATCTCTGCTCTCATGCTCTCATGTGGTGCAGACTCACAAATGCCCCAAAATTCCCTATTCCAAGCAGCTGTGGGTTTCTTTTTTGATAAAATTACATACAGAAACATCACTGTTTTAATCCAGTTTAATCATAGAGTCTAACAGGAGAGTGCTCTTCAAAACAGAGTAAGGCAAACCTAATTTCATTAAAGGTGTCCTGTAAGATCACAGTATCATGATCACATCCTCAAAAGACAAGTGCATGCAAACCATACAAACAAATTATTCAATTACATGAAAAAGAAAGAAAACATTTACAATTAATAAAAGGGGTATATTAATAAAAGTGCCATCCAAAGTAGCATGTGACTTGTATCTCTTAGTTACCTCTTGAGAAGAATCATTATTCTCTTTCCACAAAAGCAGGGGAAGCATCAGTATTTGCTATATTATTTTGATAAAATCTCGGTTCTGTACTAACAGTCATCAAATCTAGCAAATATTATGGAGGAGAGAAGATTATGTGTGACTTCTATAAAAGACTAACAGATTATATTTTAAATTCCAAAAATGTTTTGTTGGAGAGAGAAAGAGTTCGTGTGAAACCTCAGTGGTATACACAATTTGCAATGGCCTTTGCACTGCTGATTTTCTTTTTCTCTAAGAAGACCTATTTTTCCTCTCCATCTATTTAACATTTATATGAAACTTTTATGAGCTTGCTGTCATAAAGACCCTCCCTGTTCTTTTGGTTTTCTTTTCTTTTAACACTTGGCCAACTGAACACCTCTGCTTAATACCAATTTGTGTTACTGAAGGTTAATGGTAATCACTTTAATTTGAATAGAGAGTGAACTTTTTTTTTCTAAAAAACAAAAGAAAAGAAAGGAACAAAGAAAGAAATTTTAAATTGTCCAATATAATAGAAACTGAAAAATTGTTAATTTTTTGATTTCACATGTGTTTTGCTATCAGCACCAACTCACTCATTTATATTTGGATTAGATACAAGAAGTCAATGATATTTGGCCTGAAAACATTCTATACATCTGAAAGATTCAGTATCTCTCTCTCATCGTTGCAAGATGTAACTTGTCACAGAACATTATGTTATTTCATACCAGAAGCATGTTAGTGATGTCAGGTTATACAATGCCAAAATGGAATTCGTAGTGTCTTGTGCTTTTGGATCAGAGAGAGAGAGAAAGAAATAGAGAAAGCAGAAGGAAGGTGGGAGAGAGAAAGAAAAAAGGTGACAGAGAGAAGATTAAGTAGAAAGATATTCACTAACCTTATGGATCCAGCAGTGTTCCATTTGTCCTCCACTTCTGGTCCTCTTGGTGGTGGGGGTCCCACGAAACACAGTTCATTCAGGTATCCATGGGAACATGCACCTCCTCTGCACTGGGAAGTTTTACACTGCCTTTTGCAACACACTCTGGATTTGTGGAAAGCCTTAGGAATGAGTCTGGGAAGTGCTTCTGAGGTCTTGGATGGTTTATGACCTTTTTTGAAACAAGACACCTGCCTCTCATGTGAATAACCTGTGTGAATGTGACATTCCCAGCGGTTGGAGGAGATTTACAACTGAGCCAGTTTGTATGAGGGCAGACTCTCTGCAGAGTCTGCTTCTTCTTCTCTGGCTTGTAGCCTCTGGTGATGGGCGTTCAACGCCTCTGTACCAGAAGTTTTGCCATCATATACACAAAAACTCTTCTCCTCCCCCTTGGCTGGTGGGGAGAGTGTGCAAATCTGGCCTCAGCAAATATGTCTGTGGCTCCCTGCCCCAAACCCAGCCAGAGCTGATTTTCAGCACAGCTTCTGGGTTTGGCTTTTCTTGTCAATACATTATTCTCTTTCATCCTTGTTTACTTCTCCCTAGACCAGAGAAAATTGAAAAATAGTGCCACCTTTATTTTATCTCGAGTTCCCATCAGGTGAGCTCACAGTCCAAAATCCCCAAATCCAGGAGGCATATTTGGGGTGGGGTGGCGGTGACAGTGATGGTGAGAGGGTGGACTTTGATGGTAGCAGCCTCTTAATACAGTTTGCCCAAAGTCCTGTGGCGATCTTAATAGTGCTTAAGGCAATTACGATTTTTAAGTCTCTTACATACCCCTTGGTGCCCAGTCAGAGCTTTAGGGATGGATTTTCTGACACTCACAGTGGTAGAAGTATATCTGTTGAACTGCTATATTCTTCTTTGTCCAAAATAGATTTGTTGCTGGAGAGAAATACATGAAATATTTTTGTGTGCAGATCAGACATACCACACATGTTGTCATAAGATCAAGAGGCATCTATGTCAATCATTTATTGATTCAGTTACGGCAGAAATATTGAACACACTGAAAATCACTCCTTGATGAACACCTTCATCAAAACTCCTGGCAAGCAAGGAGTTGTGCTGTTTCCCAATGCTGAAGCAACCACAGAGAATGGCTGAGGAGTACCCCATAATGTTTTTGCCAAGAAGATCACACCTGCACAGCTGCAGATGTATTTTTCCTGGCGCTGAGATGTGAGATCAGAGCTAGCCATGTCAATGCTGCCCTTTGGCCACTGTCAAGGCCAAAACCTTTGTTTCTTCACTGTCAGCGGGGTGCCAAAGGTGAGGCCAGCAGGCCACCCAGAACTGCCTTGCACTGTGCCACCTCACAGCCTGCTCTGGCAGTAGCTGACACAGTGTTCCTGGAGAGCTTCTACACAGCCAACTATGCAAGCACGGCTGCCTTGGCCTCAGCAGCTGCTGCTTTTAGATGTGCTCGGTGCCTCGGCCTCTCTCCTCCATGTCACACCTGCCACTGCTCCAGCTGTGGTCACCTGCCTTCCCTTGCTCTCCTTCTCCTTCCCATCCTGGGTTCCCCTCCCAATAACCAGGACACTGTGGCAGAGGAGCCTGCCCTGTCATCAGCCTCTCCTGGGAGCGAGGGTGGCTCAGCTGCCCCACCCAGCATGGCTGCTCTGCCGGCCCTGCCCTGCCCCAGGCCATGGCACCAATGCCCTTCCCCCTTGGCCACTTTGCTCGTGCCCAGTCTCTCCGAGGGCTTTGGCCCTCAGAAGGACAATTCGGGAAAAAACAAGGTGGTGGGAGCAAGCAGGGTTTGTCCAGCTCCCCTGGTACATGCAGGGGCCTGCAGGTGTTGCGTGGGCCTTTGGCAGAGGGCCGCTCCTTGCCCTCAGCGCGTTTTACCGGGAACATTTATTTGAGGACAGAGCAGCTGAAGCCATGATAGAACACCGTGCCTGGGTTCAGGTTGTTTTGAGCTGGGAACAGAAGGATGCTGGGACCTTCTGGTGGATGCTGGATGTATTGCTGGATGTCAGTAAAACTTGTGAGTACCCAGAAGCCATTCCTCAGATCTATCTGTAAGTCCTGGTTGTAGAGGAGGCAAAACTTCAATGTCTACAATGTTTGGGAAAAAACCCAATATTTTAGTCTTTCTCCATGATTTGTCTTTTTTTCTGTTTGTTAGCCTGGCAAAAGGTCCTTCTGTTTTCCCTCCAACGAGCAATTTTACAGGCCTGTGTAGCAGCACTGCCCTCATCTCCTTGAAGAAGCATGATGCTTTAAGAACAGCTTCAGGAGTGCTGCAAGGGCCTCCTGCCATTCCTAAGGCCTCCCCCTTTAGGTGCAGGAGCACAGGAGGTGACCTGGCAGCATTCCTGAATGTGGACATAGGAGGGAATATGGGAGGACTCAACCTGTCCGAGGTGTCATCCCTGGGGTGCAGCCTTGCAAAGCTGCACAGGTGCACGTGGGAAGATAGGTTGAAAGGATAGTGCAGGAGGCAATCTTTCCCAATGAATTACAGCTGTAGTGATTACCAGGGAGTAGAAACAGCCATGCCTGCCCAATGAGGTTGGGTGTTATAGAAGAGTGGGCTAGCTGGCTATAAGTTATAGTTGGTGTTTGAGACTCAGAGCCTGCTGGCATAGGGGATGGGGTTTGTTGGCTGTGCTGTGAGGAGGTAAGGGACAGACAGGATTAGGCAGGGTAAAGGACAGCTTGGGGCTTAGCCAGTCGTGTAGAGGAAGAAGGAGTCAGTGCTGTGTGGAGCTGCCTATGAGGGAAGGAGTCAGAGTTTGTTGAGAGAAATCCATTGAAAGAAGGCATGAGACGTTTTTAACAAAAGGCTGGTGTTGGTGCCAGTTGTGTCTGTCTTGACATAATTACTGTAGGTGCAGACCTGCGTGTGATATCTCACTACATCATTTGTTCAGGCTTATCACTTTCTCCTACTTGCATTTGGCTGTTTCTTTCTAGCTCTTGACTGCCCTTCCAGAGTTCATTCTTTTATATTACCTCTGTGGTAACTGTATAAAGTAAATTACTAATTTGTTCTTTACTTTTGGTAATTCAGCTTTTATATTAATTTCCTGTACTAGCTCTGCCTCTATTTTCAACATTAAATCACCTTTTTGTATGCAGATACTATGGTAGCCTTTGGGAAAAGGTATTTCAAATGTATCACCATTCAGTAGCAGACATGACATTTAATACTGTGTAACTCAAATATTTATATTGTGTCAATCCTTGCAGTTATGAACTCAATTGGAAATGCTAGTATAAGTATGCCTTCTCAACTTTATTACTGAGAGAACCTTTCAAACTCAAAACAAAAGACAAATTCAAATTCTGAATTTATTTCACATAATATTATGAAGTTATGTTCATTTTCATCAAAACCTTTAATGGGCATGTAAACCAAGGCAGTCACTGTTTTTCTTAGACATATTTAAATTAAGCTATGGTTATTTCTAAAATAATGTTATATTCTTCTGAATAATAAGTCTATAGTATTCAGGGATTTGATAAAGCATACATCAAAAAGTTTATCTTCTGGCTAGTAAAAAAACTGCAGGATTTTATGCCAGCTAGATAAACAGTTTCTGTTGTGATGGATAAGATATATTATATTAAAAAAACTTAAGGTATAGTTTTTTAGGTAAAAGACTAAGATTTATTACTTCGGTGTTATTCCAGGTGTGACATAGTTCACATCTAGAGCTGTGACTCACATAAACAGAATGTGTGTCTAACAACTTGTTAAAATTGTATATAAACTAAAATTGCCTGAAAGGTCATGAACTTTTAGCTCTGGTGTTGTAGCTCAGTAGCTTTTTGGACTTTTTTTTTTTTCCAATAGTGTGTGTTAATAGCTAGTGAAGAATCAAGTTTAGTAGTTTGTCTCTCTTAAAACTTCATAAACATCCAATAGTTCAGCCATTGAAATGGCACTTCAGTGGGAATAGGTCCAAGCACTAACTTCTCTTCCATAAGAAAATGAGTACAAAATACTCCTCAGAAAATAACCTTGTTTCTAACCCTTTTTCCAGATACCTCTTGAAGCCATTGATAGTGCAGGTTATTGGGAAGTGCTCATAGTATTGCTGACTCATTGTGGAGCATTTCGTGATGTTTTGTGGAGACTGGAGCCTGGGAAAACAGTTTTCCCAGGCGCTTGAAGGAAAACAGAAAGGAAAGAATTAATACCAAAAGGCACCTGCTGTTGTTGACAGGATGCATGCATGTGAGATGTGATGTTTTGGTAAAAGCATGTTTGTGAGAGGCGTTGCCTTTCTTGGACCAATAAGCTGACCCTATTCTTGGTTCAGCAAAGTAGTCTATAAAATGTGTGTGCTTCTACAATGAATATCTCTCTCTACTCTCTGAGAGGAAGCCGTGCTGCTGTGCCTTTCTTTACTGGTCCTATAGCAAACAGTGACAACATTTGGCCTTCTAAGTGCCAGCCCATGAAAAATATAATTTGTGAGTATCTTGACTCACTAAAATAGAATAGCCATCTTTAATTCTCAAAATTATAAGGAAAGGTCAGAAACTGATTGCTATATGTCCTCAGGTTCAGAAAGCAGATAACTAGTAGAAATTATTCTGAATTTTCATTAATTCCATTATGTTCAAACCCTCATAGTAGGGTACTTGTACGCATGATTTTTGATTGCTCAAGATTTTAAATCTTGTGCTTGAACAAGAACTAACGTAATTGCAAAACTGCCAAAGCATGAGCAGATCTGAGGATATACTTCTTTCCTTCTTCTTGAAATTTCTGTTCACATTAAAAAAAAGGGAATATTGTTCTCCTACATTGATATCACTTCTGGGTATCCTTGCTATAACTACTTTTGTAAATGATTTTACTAAGTGTAATATTCACAGCAAGCTTAAGCAAAAAAGAGATAATTATAGGAGTTGAAACTTTATTCTCAGGTTTACTTTCCCCAGACTCATCCAGAAACAAAAAAAGTGTGAGACTTCTTTTCTACCAATCTCTACCAAGAGAACCAACTGTTAATGCTAGACATTACGAGATTAATTTTAATATTTTCTGAAGAAAACTGGAAGCCCCTTGCTGATAAGTCATGAACAGAAAGATGAAGTTCAGCAAGCAAATTTGTTACAAATACTGTGTGTCAGCTAGGCTGGGAGCTGAAATAGCTTCATTAGACTATAAACCTCTCAAACTCCTTGATAGACACATAATAAATAATCACTGGGTGTATGCTTTGAATACATTTAGGGAAAAAATGCTGTGATACTACATTTTGGCATTTGTCTTATTAGGGAAGTGTCATTTAGCATTAGTAGTCTCATTACTTCAGACTAACTTCACCTGTGGCTGTATTTCTGACAAGAATATCAATTAGTTATTTAAGATATTGCACCTGCTGCTTTTAGGATGAAGGCTTAAATATAACCACTTTACTGAGTGGCAGAATTTTACCTTTCTGTCCTCTTTATTCAGGTATTGGCAAAATGTACTTATTTGGTAATTAATGACAAGTAGTAACCTAGCATTTAATAAAATTATGCAAGAGTTCTTATTTGAAATATAATCTTATTTCTCTAATTATGTTAGGCATAATATATTTTTAATGGGTGTAATAAGCATTTAATTCAGCCTGTCATCTTTTAAAAAAACATCCCTCATACTCAGTTTTTGTTAACATGAGAAAATGAAAAAAAGACTTGTCTGGCCTTAATAGCTCACTCTCTGCATTTCTAGAAGGGCTTGAAGAAAACAGGCTGTAAACACAGATGGCTGAGATCTGCAGTATACCAAAGATGACTCAGTTCGTTCATTTAACGTACCCTTCTGGCCTTTGTAAGGTTAGAGTGCAGTTGCTTGGAAATCTCTGATGAATTCAGAAAACTTGCCTAAGCTTAAATGGAGATGGAGTGCTTGCAGTGTAGTTTCAATTTCTAATAATGAATTTTCTTCTCCATAGCTAAAGGACAGTAAGGCCTCCATCCAATACAAAAGACAATGTCAAAGATAAACAGCTAGGAAACAAAAGGGAAACACTGACTTGCAGAGAGCCATGGGTTGGTTTGGAAGGCAAGATGGTGGTAAGGAGGACTTTGATACTGATGAGTGGTAGCAGGCTAAAAAGCAACTTTAGAACTGAGGAAATGGGTAGCTGGACCCAATCTAAGCAGTAGGAAACAGTAACCAATCCAGTTGGTTCTCAGGAGAGGGGAAAATCTCTAGCAAGTAGCAGTGATCTTCAATCTGTATTAAACTGTCCTTAGGGGCCAATGTTTGCAGGACTTGTTTCTCTCTTCAAAGCCACTGTACTTAGACAAATTGAGATAGCCACTTCAGCATTCTTTTTAAAGCAGGTTTTGGGTTGTTCCTGCCTCTGTAAATCACCTATAATGAAATAAGTGGTTGAGATTTTCCTTTTAAGCTTTGCAATTTGACTGAGATTTTAGGTCAAGTGATGTTTGTAATTTTGATGTTTTCTCTACTGTTTTGTCTTGACTGGTAACAGAATCTGAGCCCACATCCACACAGAATTCTACTTACTGTAAAGTAGCCAGTACTTTAGGGTTTGTGAAGTACTCTCATAGTCTAACTCACCTGCCTTGAAGTTGTCCCTTAAAAACATCTGAGATGAAATTTACTAAGCAAAGGAAGCTTTCTCAACATAATATTTCTATCTGAACTCTGGAAAGAAATTGTGTGGTAAAGGGCTTTTGGTAGCAGAGTCAACATTAGGTGTACAGAGTTCACTGAAAAAGGAAAAACAAATCCTATTTGGAATAACTTATAACTGGTAAAATGTAGCCCCTCCTGACATCAGTAGGACAGTCTTGAACAAGACATCCTGGTGGAACACAGAAGTGTCGGATCCTTGCCCTTTTCCCACTCACAAAGAAGTCTGGCAGAGGCTGCATGGTGACCGTTTGATGTCCCTGGAAGCTGTGTGCCACCAGGGCTGCTTTCTATGAGCATAGCATTTATGTTTGGGATAGACCACAGTAACATACACTGGCAGATCCATTTCTACAGCTTTTCTGGATTTTTGTCAGTCTGGTACCTTCAGGGAATAAATATGGACTTTGACTTTTATTTGTAACTCTCTGTCAAAGGTGTGGATAAATCGATGTGAGTGGTTGAATTTTCACAGCTTAGAAAGTGACTGCTTGTCACTTCAGATTCATTAGTTGATTCTGATTGTGCTCCCACCTTGTTACTAACATACTAGCTTAAATCTGATGGCTGAAATTTTTTAGTTTGTAATCAACTAAGAGTATACACATGAATATTTAATATGGTACTTGTAACAGATACATTAAAAGTAGAGAACTCTATCTTCTTTCTTGTTTACTGACCCTACTCAAAGATGCTCCTGTGGCGTAGGGAGGCATACCATATTATAGGAGAGAAAACTGATGTCCTTTCTGCCTTTATTTCTGCTCAGTGGTCCCAAACTTTCCTGTCTTCTCACACTTGTTTGACAACTGTACAGTTACTGTCTTATTTAATATTATCACTAATTTTTACAAGTTACTTCAATATATCAGGAACTAACTTGACAATCAGATTGTGTCCTTGCTCTGCTCTTCCCAAATAATTTGCCTTTTCAGTAGCGAAGATTTTTAAAAGCTATTACTTGCTGGTATGTCATGCAGTCCTCTTATTCTCATCTTATTTTCTCTGCCAAAAAGTAGTTAATTAGCTGAATAAAAGATGTCTTGCAGTGAATCAATACTGAACAATGAAACAGACTTCATACCTCCAGCAATGTATTTATAAGCTTGGGAGAGGTGGAAAAACAGATCATAACGTTTAGAGAGGAAACAAGAGGACAAAAAATAGTTTCTCACTTGTTAATTTGAAATGGGGGAATGCTTTTGCAATATGACTTGCCTCTGCAGTACCCTGCAATGAAGCTGGGGTTTGTGGTTGTCTTGTTTGGTGCATTACCTTTGGATGCTTGCAGGGAATATGGGAGTTTTTGTGTACTCACTTGTGATCCAGGTTGTGATTGCCATGGTTTAGAGGAATAAATGTAGCAAATAAGCCCCTAGTGGTGAGCAACAAGTGACCTCACCTGAAGAGATTATTCGTGGCCCAGGTGAGCCATGCTCCCTACCTTTTGTCATTTTAAGTTCATTGGAGCACTCTTCCTGGCAGATTTCTCTGCTGTTGGTTTATTATGTTTTTCACTAAATGGGTCCTTAAAAAGTAATTGGTAATTCCTATTGATGCTGAAAGCAGAACAAGAAAGAACTGTTTCAGTCTTACTCTTCAGCATTATGGTCTTTAAGGCTTTTTTTTTAAACAGTGATTAGCTTATATTTCAAGGAAATGTTCTGTTCAGCTCAAATATGAATGCTTCATATTTTGTTATTGCACAAATAAATCAATGGCTGATTTCTGTCAAAGATAGAGATTGTGGGACACATAGTTTTGTTTTTAAGCCCCCTGAAAACACAACACTCTGTTATATGGCTTGAAGACCTACACAGACATTCTATGCATTCCTTAAAAAAACAATCTCCAGGATTCTCATAAGCACCTCACTGCTGAGCTGTTTCTGCTTCATTTCATAAATGAAAAACTAATGGTTCTCTTGATAAAGAGAACGGGGACAAGTTTGCCAAACAGCTGTAATTAAAAAAAAAAGCCGTTTAAATGGAGCTCATGGGTTCTGCTCCCCACACTACTGAAGTGTTAATACAACCGAACAGTGCTAGTTTTAATTTCATTGTGGAACAAATGTAATACTTGCTGGCTCACAGGAGCAATTTATGAGGCTGAATTTTTTGTTAGTTTCTTCTTTTGTATGTCTTCTGTTGATCATGATAACATCTGATTTTTTTTTTTTACTACAGCATCTTAATGTCTTTATTAGATATTTAATGCATGGAATGCAATGAGTGAGAATAATTGCCACTATATGTAACTCTCAGCAGCATCTTTAGATATGTGAATCCCTCTCAGAAATGGCCTTACCTAGAATTTTTGCAGTAGTGAAGCAAAGCTTCCTTTGGCACTGAGAGAAAAGTGTTATGAAAATCTTCTTGGTAAATTTGCAGTCGTGGTAGCTTTAGAATTTACCTTTATACTGCTGTACACACTCTGAAAGAAGCATATAAGGAAAATGTCTTTTTGAATAGGGTGCAAGTTGAACAGACCTTAAAGATTTTAAAATGGCAATGTATTGTGGAGCTCAAAGTATGTTACTGGCTAACCTAGTTTTGGGTAGAGGTCAGGAAGAAAATCACAATAATTTTGTCTTTCACAGCTGATCCTCGTAGCAAAAGGCAGTTTCAGATAAGATTAGATTTTTTATTCTATGGCTCT
Organism: Rhabdornis inornatus; assembly: GCA_013397075.1. NCBI lineage: Eukaryota > Metazoa > Chordata > Aves > Passeriformes > Rhabdornithidae > Rhabdornis > Rhabdornis inornatus. Next base: position 1,479,122 of record VWZS01003250.1, on the reverse strand, counting down.
TTCACAGGGGAAAAAATGGTCTTAGCCTGGCACCCTGATGTAACTCTTCACTGACTACAATCATGCAGAGATTTTTCATTACATGTTTTCCCTCTCAGCTGTTGTCTGAGAGTGGATTGAAACTGATATACCCCCAAAACTGGTACAGATGGCTGTGTTCCTGGCTATTGCACAGAATTAATTGGTATTTTCTATTCCATATATGCCTTTACATTGTCCATAGCTCAGTAGCTGACTGCATTGAACAATCTGTGTAAGATATGTCACAAGTTCTCTTTCTCCCTGATCCTTTTCCCTGGAGTGGAAAGATGTGTAGCATGTTGTCTTGCTCTGGGAGCATGGCAAATAGATCTTAAGGGAACCTCCTGGGTCACCAGCTCTCATCTCTGGCTGTTGCAGAAACTCACTTTACATAATGCTCTCATGAGCTGAGCAAGCTCCAGTCAAACATCTTCGTGGTGCTACTTTAACATAAGGATTAGAAATCTTTCATTTTGAGCTGCAGATTTTCTGCCTTGTTTTTTGCCTATTCCATCTTGTGTTCATGTTGTTCCTGATCTTAATTAGCTTTTTTTCCTTCTAGACTGTCACACTTACTGCATTTACAGATACCAATCTTTCTCTTAGCATATGTTTTGGTAGGGTGTTGTACTGTTAGTATGGGTTTGACTATTTTTGAGATGATTGTTATTGCATCAAAATTAAAGCTGAGAAAATTAATTCCAATGGATTTAATTTTTCATTTCTTGAAATCATTAACTTGAACTACAGCAGAGTTAGTTCTGTACTGATGTATGGCAAAACCCTTCCTTAAAATTTGGGTAAGAAACCTGCTATATATATTTTTTAATATGCATTGCCTAAATATCTAAAAGGATTCAGTTTAGTCTCCTGTCCCTTCTTAAGTAAGACTTTAAGAATAATCCTACGGGTTTCATAGGTGTCTCTGTTGAACCAAGTTCCACACGAAATTGGGGAAATATATCCTTCTGAAGCATAAAGTTCTTGCTAATGGCAAGTTGGAGGTGTGATTGTTCTGCCTCAGCCTGAGGCAAATCATCAAAGCAGTATGGCTCAAACTGTACTTGCCTTGGAGTAAGTCCCTTGGTGACTGCAGGTCCTGGCCTATAAATACCTGGAAATGCCTCCATCTGTGTCATTCTCAGCATGTGACAAGGCTACATGTGTTTACCCAAGGACAGGGTTGTGGGATGGGGCTGCAATGCTGAGCCTACAAGGTGGGCTGCTTGGTGTGAGTTCCCACCAGGCACAGATCTTCCCCTCCTCCCACAGCCGTGCAGGACTGCTCCTCTGGAGTATGTCTGGCTCACAAAAAAAAAAAAGCAGAATTGACCTGATTGCTGAATATGATGTTGAGTCACAGGCTAGAAAAGAGGCCATTCTGCTGTGCCTCAAATTTATGAGAAACTAGGGCAGTTCAGTGCAAAGGGCTGGGGAACTTCAGTTTTGTGTTTGGCACTAGACCTGTCAGGTTTGTCTGCAACTTAGCATGACAATGACTATCATAGTGTGTCTGTAGTGTTGATCTGTGGCAAGTGATCCATGTTTTTGTAAAAATGTATTTATTTCTGCTGGGTTTATACAGTGTACCTAAACTGTCTATTCCTGTGTTTTCTTTCTGATGGTTATACTTTTGTGGAGTTTGATTTTTTTTTTTTTGGTGGAGAAATTTAGGCTGATTCAGAAGTCTTCCTCTTTGCAGTTTGCTGTTTCAAACAGTGGTTGATAACAGGGAAGTCCTCTTCAATTACCCCTGCTTGAAAAGGTCTGGTTCTAGAAGTGATCAGCATATCTGATTTTACACCTTCATTGAATTAAGGCACCTTTATGGGTATCAGTAGTACCAAATGAATTATTTTCTTTTTGAACCATATCTTGTTACTGTTAATAGATACGTGTTTTTTTAATCCATCTGTTCTTCTTATGTGATGGATGTTCATCATAAGTTCTGTGCTCATGTCAAGCATAAAATAGTCAAAGAAAACTTGGCATTTCACCTGTTTCCATAGCAGAAGGCAGTCTGAATTTTGTAAAACTGTTGTTTTGGCTTGCTGAATGTATTAATAGAAATGAAATGGTTTTTATAGATAGTTTAGACCACACAGTTCAAATATTTCTGTCTTGGAAAGGGTTATTTCTCAAGTTCTTTCAGTTAGGAAGTCTCCTAGTCTAAGAGACATCATCAAGCCTGAATTTTTTAATCATGAACATTTCTTGGTCAAATTAGTGTGACTTGGAAAATGTTACCAGATCAGTGTGTTTTAAATTTGCATCCGTCTTTCATTCACTTCTGTAGACATGGACTGCATGTGATACAAATAGCTTTGTATTAAATTCTTTTTCCTCTTTCCTATTACTGTTTTCCTAAACTAGCTTGGCTGTGGGTTTTACCATAGAAATGTTAATAAAACTTCCCTCTTACTGTCTGATCTGTCCCCTTTTCTACCTATCCATTCGTTGTTTAATATCCCCTTTATTATCCATTGTTAAGTCAACATAAGAAAAGGAACTTGGCTGTCTCTAGTTCTGTTAAGACCTATTGATATGTGGATATCCTGTTGCTCCACTGAACTCTGAGCATGTTCACTGTGATGGATCTCTTTTCTCTTCCTTCTGCTAATGCTGCTAGATTTTGTGGGGGGAAACTATCAGAGTTTGATCCCAGTTCAATCTGTTAAATCCATGATATAATTTTTTTTTAAACAGGAAATTATGGGGAAAGTGGAATGGAAGCCTTTAAAGAGTTGGCTGCCCAAGAGGGTCTCTGCATTGCTCACTCTGACAAGATCTACAGCAATGCTGGCGAGAAGAGCTTTGATCGCCTGCTCCGCAAGCTGCGAGAGAGGTTACCCAAGGCTAGAGTGGTGGTTTGCTTCTGCGAGGGAATGACAGTCAGGGGGATCCTCATTGCCATGCGGCGCCTGGGAGTGCTTGGGGAGTTCCTGTTAATTGGAAGGTAAGGCTCTGAGTGTGCTTTCTCTGCCTTTCCTCTCCCTCTCATGCTGTAGGCAGGCCTTTGATTTCAGAACTGTGCAGCTTAGGCTACCGGTAATTTCCATATTTAATTGTCTAAGGAATGAAAAGAAGCGGCAAGATGGTAGAGCAGATTCTCAGAAATGAGATATGGAGATGTATGCTAACTTGATCAGTGGTGATAGCTTTTGCTGAACTAAGTGTTAATTACTAATTCTTTTATATGGGTATGTGACACTACTGTTTTTGTGCTTTTGCACACTTGAGAGGAATGCTTCATGGACAGATTTTTAGACCTGAAGTAGGAAGTGAAGAATTATGGTTTCAGCATGTGATCTGTGACATGTGACAAAATTTTGTATTTAACTAAGGATGACCCCTCCTAATAATTTGAAACTCCAATTACCCAGTGTTTTTGATTACTGGAACTTTTTCCAGTCTTATGATTACAGCCTTGCATTCTCAGTTGTACACTTTATGGTGATCTTTGCTGTTGAAAGCTGGGGCACTGATATTGTGTAGGCGGGTTTGGTTTTTAAAACAAACCTGCTGATTGCTAAATGAGCATGCATGTGTGTTTTTATATTACCAGAGTAACAGTGCAGATGTATGTTGGACAGAGACTGTTTTTATCAAAATGAGAATGGTTGCTTTGCTCTACTAGAGTTTCTGTGTAGGTATTCACTGAAATATGGTAATTTTAGTTCTATCACATACTTTATCCACAGTTCCATTTTTGTGATAATTCTTATTTTGAGGCTTCGTTGACTTTCACCTTGGTTTCTGCAATACCTTTGTCCATTTTTCTGTCTTGGTGAACATTGCTCAAATGATGAGGATGGATATTTTCTGTCTTCTGTTAGATTGATAATGTCTGCTTTAATCCTTCTATTTAGTCTGTTTTTTTTAATTGTAATTTTAACATTCCTTGAAGGAATGTTTAATTTAAGTCCTTGAAGGCCTTTGTCAGTTGTTTCCATGCCTACTTAGCTTCTGTTATCTGATCTTATCAGCCTTCTTTTTGTCCTGTTCTTTCCCTAAAGTCTTTTTCTGTCATTGTGACCAGGATCCTCTCCTTTTGCTCTGTGCTATGGTATTGTCCTCCCTTGAGTGTATTGCTCCTCAAATCCCAGTTATGATTTCTACAAGTCACATACCTACTCTGGCCTAAGGAATAGACTGAAAGCATTAAGCCACTCCCATCAATTTTTTTTGGTGCAGTCTGTTTGCTATCTATTTGAAGCTGAGGTTCTAGACTGTGTCTAGAAGGTTGGGAAGATATAGCACATTTGGAGAATTGTCAGCACTAAAATGAAACAAAGAGTAAGGCTGCATTGAAAATGGTGTGTTCCAGATTGTGCATGTGTGGTTCAAGTGCATCATCTAGTTTGCATCAATTGAAATGAATAAAGGAAGGCTTTGGGAGTGACGTGTTCTACATATGAGTTTTCAGTGAACAGAAGAAACTGAATATAATATAATCAGTCTCAGTGACAGCATCACTGGTCTTTTAGTAAACTCCCTGAAGCTTTGGGCTATGCTGTGCTTTCTTCACGTATTGCTGCTGTAGTGGTCTCATTGTTCACGGATTTTGGTGCTCCATCTTGCTGCTGATTGTATAGAGAACGAAATAAATGACAACTCCTACATGAAGCCACAAACCTTGGTTTCCTATTAGACAGCTCGATCCCCTGCTCCTTGGATATGTGGAACATTTAAGCTTTAAATTTTGATGTCGAGCTCTTACCAAATGTAACACTGGTGCATAAGTTTCAGTTGCTTGTCTTAGAATTTGTCCAACAGTGTAGCTCTGAGCTTTTTGTCAGAAATGCTCACCTATTAAATGGAATTTCTTGGAAAGCACTATGTATTTTTCAGGTAGATGTTCACGTACCCTTCCTTCATGCTGGCAATTGATTATGGGAGACTCCTTTTTAGGGCTGAGTGGGTTCTGTCAATTATAAAACAGGCAGGTTACTGCTTTGCATAGTCTGGATTGTGCACAACAGCTGGTTGAAATAACAAGTATTATAGGGCTTGCACATGTTCTTATGTGCTTGCTGAACTAAAAGAAAGAAGTTTCCTTTGAATTGTCCTAATTAAGTGATTTTTTTTTTAAATGGCAAATTAGCAAACTTATGAATAAGTAAGTTGCAGTGGAACTGCAGTGCTATGAATTTGGTCATCTATATACAAACAGGAACCAAGGCACACATTAACAGTACTTTGATGTGCTATTTAGTCTTTTTTATTCAAGTACCCAGCTAAGCAGAAAAGTAAGAGCCTTTTAAGAACATTCTTTTAATTGAGGGAAGTGGGAGTGAATGTGAAATCAAGATTTTTTTTTGCAATAATGAGCTAAACAAAGCCTTTAGTTTACTCACAGGTTTATTATCAGCCACACTTTATCCACCCCATATTCTGCTCTGATTCACTATAAAGAGGAAGCCTTTGCAAAGGAACACCTGGTGAAGTAGTTCTCTTCCTGCCACATTTTAAATATTTCTATTTATCGAAGTAGACAGAACATCTTAGCTTAACTGAATTCACGCTATCAGAGAGCTGAGAACTAAATTTGACTTCTGTTTAATCTGAAGTTCAATCTCCTTTACTACTGGAAGTGGGAATCTGTTATTTTAGTGAGAAGGGAATTCCTCTCTCTGAATCTGAAGGGAAGTTGGAATTAAGGCAGTACAATAGATGAGGTTACAATCCTGCCTGAGGCAGAAAGGCAGATGTTCTGGAATTGATAGAGTTGAAATGTAGCGGGGAATCAGTGAGTACTTATTAGACTATGAAATGATGATAAATTTTAAAAGGTCTGATAATGAAAGGGAAACAAGGCAGAACTTGGTCATGTTTTTTTGTGTAAAAATAAATATTAGAATAGAATTGGAGTAAGTAATGGCAAAAATCTTGCTGAAAATTTAACTGTATGCTTGAGGGAGTTCAGGTGATAGCTCTATTCACAGAAATCAGTTTTGATGTGAAGAGATTATGTAGGAAGATGTTCAACCTCATGTGTCTAATCATGTTTATGCAGGCCACTGGGTTTTATACTACTCAAGAAGAATCAATTACATTTTGTGAGAATCTAATAGATTGAATCTCCTATATATCCTCTGAGATCATGCATCAAGAAAAGGCATGTAACTGGCTTTTCAGCATCTGTATGGGTAATGCAAAGCAGATGAAAAACAAATGAAATAACCAGTTGTAAGAGATGCTCTGAAGTCATGGGAGAAGAGAAATTTTTAGATAAACAGTTTGAAATTAAAATGCTCTTTCACTGTTTGTTCTCAAACTCCTGCACTCTATGGTTTGTGTAAAAGCATGAGGAACTTTACAAAGCACATGCTGTTTTTCAGTACAGTCCTTTGTAAAGGACTAGATACTGCTTTACTCCTGTAGGTTTTCTAATGCTTTACAGTCTCCATTAATGTTGCTATGTGGGCTGTCGTAGAACTATAAATTTTAAGTGTCAGTAGAGCGATCTGTCCTGAAAGTTTGAATGCTTAGCAGTGAAGGTATGGTTGGATTCTCTGCTGTCAACCCACTATGAAGGGCAAATCTGTTCTTTCTATGTATCTAATAAAACTCATTTTGCATAGGATGATGGAACTTTCAGAGTACATACTGTGGTGAAATTTTGCTGACTGCCCCCCCTTCAAAAGTCAATATTAATAATGGTTTTGGCATTTAAATTCACACCTTCTAAAAGATTGACAAGGTATTATCACTGTAAGCTGTTTGGTCCTATCATCTGACATCGCTAGATAGATGGAACTTGACTGCATCCAAGTGCAAGAGTAAACAACTTGTTGGCAAGTTGACAGGGAAATGTGACCTGATGTGGTCAATCCCTGGGCAGCAGGGTGTGTGGGAGAATTTTGGCAGATCCCTAGGCAGTTATCACCTTCCAAGGCCTGGGGTTTTACGGCAGAATAGACATGTGATCCCACTGAACTGGTACACCATTTGACAGAGGAATACTTTGCCTACCCCAATCATACCCATCAGTTCCTTAGCACTGAGCCTATTGAGCCTTTTTCAGCTCCATCACAGCAGAGGAAGGAGGGCCTCTGCACTTGAGGACACCATGGCTAAGGCAGGGACCCAAACCCTATCTACAATAATCACCCCAGCTGTCAAAAAGTGGTAGCAGAAATTAACATATCCATAACATCATTTAGTGAGGGAGGTGGAAGAATCTGGTCAGGAAGCTGGTCGTTCAGCAAGGAAGCAGAAGGAAGTGACAGAGGTTTCTCACCATTTGAATCTATTTCAATCAGCAAGAAATTGTTCTAATTGGTCCTAAGTTGAGTGTCTTGCCTGTAATGGTATCTGTTAAGCAACCTCCCTTTCTGTATTTTAACTTGTGAATTTTTTTCTCCCTGTTTTCTACCTTTGTCCTGTTCAGTAGGGTACCTGGCAAGTGTCTGGGTGAGCATTTGGCTGCTGGCCAAGGTTACAGTTGACATAGGTTGCACTGCCAAAATTCCTGCCCACCACTCCAGAAAAGGTCTTATACTGACAGACATGAAATACTAGGTCTCCAACAGCTTGAATGCAGAGGAAAAAGCCCAAACCATTCATCAGTCTTCTGGGTTGGTTTTTCCTTATAATCTTTACAGTTTTCTGTCTTCACATGCCAATGTATCCAAAGACTTGATGGAAGAATCATGTTTATAGGGATTTAAAGTTGTAGGCCACTCAAGTGTGAAATGGTATGTTTAAACTACGCTTGAGTCTGCTTGCAAGTGGTAAAAAAGAATTAATAGAATATAAAATTTAGATTAAAATCAGCTTTGGGTATCTTTTGTTCTTGGACAACAGTCTTATGTCACTCTAGTGTCTATACAGAAGCTTGAAAGAAAAAAATTTCCAGGCTATTGCTCAGAAGACTAGATGTCATGGATTAAGAAAATAAGTGTGATGTTTTAACAAAACCAGAATACGTATATAAGACTAAAGTAGAAGCAGCATGGGTTACTAAAATACTGATTTATAAGTTGTTTTAATAAATACTTAGTTTTTTAAAAGTTATATGAAAGCCTGTTGACTTCACAAACAGGACGTGAAAACATGCTTTAAAGCAATATACACTGTTTAATGGTAGCCATTAATGTACCTTTTTCATAAATGAGAGAAAGTGGAGAACCAGTGTTTTTTTGTTTCTGAAAATGTAATGCAATTGATTATTGAAGGAAAGGAATGCATCTTTTACTTGCCTAAGTCACTGGAATAGGAGAGGAAATCAAAGCATACAACTGTCTTAAAAGCATTACCAAATGTGATGCTTGAACTTTTGTTGGTAAAATTTGTTGGGGGGGGAAAACCTCTCACATTTCCAGATTTCTTTAACAATTCTGGGATTCTAGGGCAGTTTATGCTTCTTAGTAAAGGAAAGCTAAGACTTGGTTCAATGTTTTCAAGTTGTCTTGGCATGGGCTCTGCAGGAAGAGTTATCTAAGCTAGTAATGTCCAAGAGAATGCAAGGAAGGACCAACTTTGACAGAAATAATTTAACTTTAAATTTTCTACAAAGTTTTCCAACCCTGAAAATGTGCCAAGTTCGAGATCTGCTTATTGTCTATGAACTAATATGCAGGTCAGGTAATGGAGTTGTTAAGCAGTGCTATGTGTTAATGACTTTTTTATTAGGCAGTGTATGTTTTATCATGCCCCTGCAGAAACCAGGAGATGGATGGATGCTGCTCAGCTGGAGGATGATGTTGTAATTTTCTGTGAATGAATCATATCGAATGATGTTATTTCAAGATTCTTTCCATAATTTACGTAGGGCCAGACATTGTCAGGTGTATCTCTGTGAGGCTAAGGTTCTTCATAAATGGTTAAGAACCAAAGCAAGTTTTGTTTTTCTTACAACAGTTAAAATAAGACCCTAATAATATGACCTTTCAAATTTCTACAGTTTGCTTCCAGGTACTTTTATGCTCAGATAGGATAGAAACTTAGGAGTTCTGGTAAAAACATGAGCAAAGCCCTCACTCAAAATATAAAACTCTACCATTTTTTGTAAGGTTTATTTTCTTATTCTAAGCAGAAAATTAATTACTTTTTTTTAAAGAGGAGGAACAGAAATTGAAGATTAATCTTACCTGAGTTAATCATAATTATTATGTATTATTTAAGAATAGTTATTTTCATGTTTCTTGACAAGTCTTGGTATAAAAATAGATTTTCCCCTTGCAATATTGGAATATATCATCAACTGTTAGTGACAGTTCCAGTCTTTTGAATCACTAGAAAAACATTGATAATAGAGTTAAGTTATTGGCTGAAGATAATTGCCTGAGCTGTGCCCATAAAAACAACACTTATTTTGAGAGGCACAAGCACACCAAGGGGAAAATAATTTGTTGCAATTTCAGCACCTTTTTCCTGCATACTGGAAAGGAGGGAATGAAAAGCTTTAGAGCTCCTGTGAATAATCAGTTGGCTGCACTTTCAGTGCAGAAACTTAGTGCTTGTTTAAACCTTTGGCTCATTGAGCAGAAAAGTTAAAATAAAGAGCAGGGTATTATGCTGTGGAGAAAGGTAGTATATAAAAGTATATGGCCTATTTTTCATTAATTTTTTTTCCTTCCTTTTCAAATGCCCTCAACCTAATGGCCTTTGCTGGAGAACCCTGGTACATTTCCAAGGCTGGAAAATGCACACAGCTTTCAGCAGTCTGAGGAGCTGAATTCATCTAAAGGGAGGCTAGCCCTGAAGCATCTTTATGAACATGCACTGTGAAAATTCTAGGTCATGCCAATATTGTGATCTGGCAGCCAAATATGTAATGTCTCAAAAAAAGGAATTAGAGTGAACTGAAGGCAATTGGCCTATGTTGATAGATTCTTAGTCTGTTGGTTTTCTGCTGAATTTTTCAGCCAAGAAAAAATCCTTTCAGTTTCTGAGGCACAGTAGCGCTTTAGGACCCAATGATGTCAAGAACTTGTTTAACAAAATCAAAGCTGGCTCTTTCATGTTTCACTATTGCCTTTTCAGCACCACCAGTCTATTCTGCTATGGGACTAAAAGATTGGCCAACTCTTGACCACATTTCACTCCAGCCTTTACTTACCTGCATTTTAGTTCAGTTATTTGTATCTCAGAGAGGAAGAATTAAAAGAAGAATTTTGTTTCAAAGCCTTGCAAATTCACTGCTGCCTAATAAGTGATCTAGCACTTATTTTAACTGACTTTAAACCATATGCATTATTCACTATGAGCTATTTGTGGGTAAGCTTTGATACCTAGGGCTCATACAGTTATTTTCCATGCTGGTGATTTGGTTGCATTTATTCATTCTGCGGGGAGTCAGTTTTAAGGAGTTTTTCTTCCTGGCTCTCTTCGAGGATAATACTGGAAGGATGTAATGCAAGTCAGCACTAGAAAGAAAATACACTACTGTTGTTTTGCTTAATAGGAATGGACTGAGAGATTTTTTTTTTTTCTGCTTTGCAGAATAAAACTCAATTCCTTGGTTTCATTGCTAAGATGAGGCTTAAAATCATCTCTTGCATGTCAACATGAGGATCAGGAAAGCTGTATAATAGGTCAGATTTAAGCAATTCTGTGTGCAGAAATAAGAATGTGAATGTGACTCCAGTTATGATTTCTGCTTATTTCTTACAGCAGGGTGAATCATTATGGGTTGCCTTCTATAATCTATACGTTTTCTCTACTCTTCCTTTAATCTATCTCTCAATATACACTTGTAGCTGCTTCCTTGCTGTTATGTATTACTTGCATTCTTCAGTTCCTTGCATGCTGCATTTTGTTCCTTGCATCTTCATCCATCCTTTCTTGGTCTTTCTGCCCCATTTACCTGAGTCTGGACTTTCTTGAACCCTTCAAGCACCTGCTATTTTGTGCAGTAAAAAGTCTGCAGTGCTGGTACAATTTCCTTCTGTTAAGTCATGAAGAGTTTAACATTTCCTTAATCAGAAATGGAGATAAGGAAAACTTGCTCTTGAAGATCTTATTTGTATAAAAGAGATGCTTGAGGAACAGGTTAATTTCATAGCTCTTCTGTATCATCTTTGTTTCTTTTGTGTTTGGCAGATGAGCACCCTGCACCTAAAGCCATAATTATGTAAACATACCAATTTAGGAATGCTGTATCCTCTTTTTGTTTGTGGATGTGAAACCAGCAAAGAGGCCCTCCCCCTTAAAAGTAGCTATGCAGCTGTGTAAGACTGGTCCTTTTGTTGTTTTCAACTGTTCTTGATGAACTTTGCATTATTATTTCCATTAAAAAAAATACAAGATGGAGTATTTGTTACATTAACCACTGTTGCCTATACAGAGCTGAAATACTGTGACTTGGTCTCATATGCTATCCCTGGTATTTTGAAACCAAGTTGTGAGGAGAGGCGATGGTATAAGAGAGAGAGACTTGGCCAGTGCTCTGACTTTGGAGGTTGACATTTGATCATTCTCGGATTTGCAAACTGAGCGCTTGGAGGACTCACAAAGAGGCAGCATACTGTAAGCAAACAAACTGAAGGCCCATGTCTATTGAAAGCTCCACTGTTAAGGCCAGTGCCCAGGCTGCTTTCTAGTGGAACACTTAGAGTGCGAAACTAAAGGTGCTAATCTGTTTGCATCTCAAAGGAATTTGTCTCAGCAGGGTGATTACACGGTATTTTAAACAAACCTTGAGTGGCAATGGAGACTTTGCAGCATTTACGAGACAGAGGATAGAGCACAATGTTTCTCAAGAGGTCTATGTCCAAGTATGACTGATTTCTCTTATCTGTTTGCCATTATGTTTATGGGAAAAGTTCTTAGATGTGGAGACTTAACTCAAGTAATTGTTCAACCCAGCTATTCCAGCAGGGTAACAATTGCAGCTGTAGAGAGATACAGGCAGAATTAAGAAGGAGCAAGGATAGAAGGCTAAGAAAGGAGAAGATGCAAGAAAAATGCAAGAAAGAAAAACATCTATTATAGGAAGACAAATAGAACGTGGAAGTGGGGAGGATGAGTTATAAAAGTCTGTAACCAAAACCATTTGGTTACAGGCAATGATTATTTTTTTCTGATCTAGACTGAGATATGTTAAGATACATGAAAAAGCAGACTCGGGACTCTAAACTGAAGAGGTGGTGGACTGTTAGCCCATCAGGCTTCCATACAAGAATGCTTTTGTTGAACTGAACCTCTCCAGTAAAATATCAGGGGCTGAATTCTATTTTCATGCTGCTGTGACAGTTTAATGTGTGACACTCTGGGCTCATAAAGCAAGTGTGAAATAAGAATATCTTTCTGATATGATCTTACCTGTGAGAAAGAGAAATATCCCTAAGTTCTAGGAATGTGTTTGGTGGTAGACATCCAGTGCCTGCAATTCAAATTAAGATATTTTATTTCCACTTTTTCTCCTCTGTGAAGCAATGTATCTCCAAGAATGTAGTCTGGGTATCTTTTTTTTTTTCCAAGCCAGGTGATTGACATTTCTTGTAACATTTGTCCCTGGTATAGAAATTCCAGATGTTCTTGTTTAGATCTTCCCAAGCTATTAACTGTGAGGAAAAACTAAGTGGTGTCTGAGTTCTCAACATTAGTCTGAACATAAGAGAATGTCGTCTTTGTACTTTACATTTCCTGGATTTTGATTGAATCAAGTATTTCTAATGGAACAGGGAATGAGTCTACCTGGATTCATTTTCATCATTTGTTAGATATAGCATCATGTTTGTCCTCATGTAATTTTCTAAATAAATGCACTGTTTTTAAAGTTCTGCATGTTTCAAATGCTTTGGGGAATGGACAATATTATAGGTCAGTGAAGTGCTGTACAAAGAAGGGTAACCTTATAACTGAGTTTGCAAATCACTACTGCAAATAGTAACAATATTTAAAACGGAATAAAAATATTTTAGGAAATAATGTACAGCATAGACCAAATGCCAAGCAGAAGAGGGAGATAAATTAAATGTGCTTAAGAAAATGTTATTTTGATGTTGCATGAGGGTCATGGCCCCACTGCTTAAGTGAAGAGGTGTTTCAACATCAGGAGGAACAGCTGTGCCTCAAGTCCTGATAACCATGGAAAGAGGAGCTGGAAGAAGAAAGTGTTTAATAAAGTGCTGTCATTCTTTCAGACTGTATAGGCACACTGATGAAAGCTTCCATTTCTCTGACAGAGCTTCAGAAACAGATTCTGCAGGGTGATGAAAACCTACCTAAAGTCTCCTTTTATTGGCTTGAGGCAATGAAAGTTGTGCTATCAAATCTAGTTCTCCATCTTCTAAAAATTAAAGCTTTCTTTATCCAGAGTCCTTGGATTAGAGAACTGGATTTGTGATCCTCTTGTAATATTCAGAGTTCCTTGTAATAAGTTATTTTGAGATTGCAGTTTTCACTGATTGTGGCTGTTTCATTGCAAGGTGTTCTACCCAATTAAAATTTACTTTTCCTGTTAACCTTGAATCACTTTGAGTCCCTAGACAAACAGACCTTCATATACCTATTCCTTACCTATCCAAATTCTCCAACTCTCTGCTCCTGGCAGCCTCTAAAATAAACTTCATACATTGTTAATGCCTAAATCTGCAGCACAGTGAAAGCTGAAATAGTGGAGACACTCGAAGCATAAATTGAATTTAATATAAGATATCAACTGTTGTATTTGCTGTGTTATTACATGTTGTATGTAACTCAATATGAAGCTCTGGGATCCATTTAAATGAAACTGCAAGAAATTTTTGGACTGAGAACCAGAAGGAGCCTTGCTGTGTAACTGAAATCTCCCCTTGAGGTAGAGTGATTTGCATCCCTCTTGAAGGAGTCAGGTCTACTGATCATTATGGAGTATATGGAGGGCTAAATGATAGGGGCAGATGTACAGACAGAAAAATAGCTGTGCAGTGCTCCAAATCATATGTATCTGTTTTCTTGGGATTATTACATAAGAAGTCAATTTATGCTGCAGTGGGTTGTAGCCAAAGAAAAACAAACCTCAGGACCTTGGTCTTGAATTGTATTCGTCTCCAGTTGCTTTTTCTCCCTGCTGTTTTTTCAAAGATCTGTACAAATGATAGATTTTATAATCTTTTTGAAAGTTTAGTGGCTGAACTAAACATTCTGGAGGCAATGCTTATGACAACGTGAAACAACTTTTAATGACTTTAATAGTTTGTTTCTTTTTTTCAGCCGAAAGGAGAATTTTATTCTTTGCCAACCAAAACATTTTTCTTAAATCCAGAGCAAACTTGTGTCAATTTCAAAACAAATATGCTATTTCAAAATAGAAAGTCAGAATGCTCCTATTTTGAAAATGTTGAAGCTATTTCTTCTTGAAAATGTCAAAATAAATTGTCATAACATTTAACCTTCCATTATTTTCAAATTGAATAATTTTTCATTTCTCTACAAGTGTAATTTCCAGCAGATGTATTATTCATCCATATTTTTAGTTATGCTTTTGAAATCCTGGCTGATAGTGACTACACAGGTCAAAATCTACCACTATTTTCACTCATCTGAGATTCCATCAGGTTTTTATGAGTAATGACAATAATAAAAGCCTCCATTTTTTTTTTCCTGTGACCTACACAAATATAATGTAAGTTCTGTAGACTCAAGTCCTTAGGAGAGTGGGACAGTGCTATATGCTTTCTCAGCATCATGGAATATGCTTTTCCTGATAATCATCTGGGTTTTTGGCTCCCCAGAGAATGACTTAGCTTCAAAATCCTTATGTAATGTCAGCTTTCCTTTCATCCTTAAGGAAAGTGCTCATCTTTGGCAAAGCTATCTAGAAGATGTCTTTGTCCAAAATGCCAAAATGAAATTTCTGAAATAGGATGAAGCAGTGCTGTGAAAATGCAAAGCTTGTCTGAGACTGGCCTTAGAGCATAAGGTATGCAGCTTAACTGCTGGATTCTCTTATCAACACTTGTAAAAATATATGCATGAGAATGCAGCATGAATGCTCCCTAGAAAATAGCTGCAAACATGCATTGCAGCACACAAACTCCATGATGTATGCAATGCTCTACTAGCACAAAGAGGAGAGACCCAAACAGGAGCTTGCTCAGCTTCACAGTCCTCCTTTTAAAGGTTAGGATCTTCCTGTGGTACCAGAGCAAGGAGAGCAGTCATGCTGAGCTTTCTACACATGGCCTAGTTGACCTCTAAAGGCAGGTCTCTGTCTCTCCATCTGCCTGTGTCCTTGCTTCCCTACTCCATTGCCTACAGGGGTAAGATATATGCAAAGTCATGCAAGAGAAGTCCAGGAATTCCAGGTAAGGAGGTTAGAAAGCATGCATACAGAAATAAACAAACAAGTTTTTCATTAAGTACTTCTGCCTTTCAGGACAGAAAATGATCCTGTGCTGGCACCATCCCTTCTGTAGTTGAGAAAGAAGGGAATTTTGTCAGTAAATAGACAATAACCTCATTTATCTTACCCTGGTTAATAGAGGGGTCTCTGTTAAAGTGAATGAGAGCTGTAGGTCCTCTGGGATATGTGGTGGTTCCTCCCACCTAGGCTTCCCACTTTTGCCCTCACATTTCTTACTGAGGTTGTACAGGCAAGGACAATGTACTTGTTCTGCATAGATTTGCTTCAAAAAGGCAGCAAATATGAATTAGGCTCTGGTTTTAATTTATTACTCCAACAGTATGCACTTACAGTTTAACACTCTATTCTGGACTACTAAAAAACAATTTACTAGTATAAAGTGTAAGCAGTAAAATTTTATTAAAGTTTAAGAAGTGGCACAGAATAGTATATAGTAGGGTAGCAAGGAATGAGCAAAGTTACTGTCAGTATGTCTTTAGCTTGACTTAAATCATGCTAATTGAGATGACTAAAACACAGGAGGGAAGAAGATTCAGAAACAAGCTGAGACTTGGAGTCATAAAGGTCAGAAGCAACTTGATTAAAAAGCCAATAGATGTATTTATAGGCACTGTATAGAATAAAATGGTATTAGATATAGTCATGGAGGAAAGTGATATAGTTTTATAGCAGTGATAAGATGTTGAAGACACTGAAAACCAGCATTTTTGTGCTTCTTTTACCTGAATTTGTGCCTTGGTCCTTGTCTAGAGTTAAAGTAAGATTTTATTTGTAATTTTGTTTCCGGATTCAGTGTAATTGAGCTGAAAGTTTGTTCTAATAAATAGGCCCTCTATTTGTGATTTTTCAAGACAGAATATATTTTTGGCCTAATCTTTATTTTATATTGCCTTTATAACCACCTACTTCATACAGGTGATGTATGTGATTTCCTTGTTGTAAGAGTCTGGAGTCTGTTGCATGTTATTGTTTATTTACTCTATGCTGTATTTGAGCATGAGACAAAAAAAGGTTTTTTTAAAAAAAATTAAAGAACTAATCTCTAATTGAACCTCCACAGTTTCTCTTATAATTTCTGGATCTTAGCTGATAGCCAAAAAAGCTCATGATGTTTTGAGAGGACAAAGGCATATCTGTACACAGAAATATTTGTTAAGCAGCAGGTAAACTTATGTCAATAGAATACCCAACCAAACATTCAGAAGTGAGAAAGGGCTGTTGAGTAGGTGCTTCCTTGCCATTTCTCAAGTCATATACTTCCTATTGTCTAGCCTTTCATGCCCCTTCACAAAATAAATTTAGGGTTGGGAAATGTGCTTATACAATTCACATGCATTTCTTTGTTAGCAGTGTCATCCAGAGTCTTTACTTGTACATAAAAAAGTAGACTTGTGATGTTGAGGCATTTTTGCTGTAAGTAACTTTCCTTTCAGTTGTGAGGTAGGACTAGACTCACTAGGACATGGAGCTGTACTTGGCAATCCCTGAAAAACTAGTTGAAGATGAGGCTCCTCAACTAGACTTCAAGAGCCTTTGTGGCTTCACTTTTTAGGGAGAGAAAGGCCTGAAGCTGTCTCCAGTCTTTTTTGGTGCTGTTGTTGTGGGGACTACTTGACCTCATGGTGGTGATTCAGGAAGCTATGGCTCATGGCTGGGGCCAGCAGTGCTGGAGGCTCTTTTGTTGTCACACAATCTCAAGGGGGGGAAATCTCAGAGGTCTGTCTCTGCGTCCTTGGACAACTGCTCTGATACATCTGGACTCCTTTTTGGTTTATGGTTTCTGTTGGGCAGCACAAAACCTCTGATTTCTCTGATGTAAAACTAGATTTCTCCTGAAGCTTGACAGCCTGTAGAGATAGAAGGTGTCACTGATGCAGTGTATTGAACTTTTCTTCAATTAAAGATTTTGTACTTTTAAGTGTTAGGTATTTTATACTAAAAAACTTTTTAAACTCTTCTAAAAATTAGTATTCAAAGTTTCTCAAAGGGAATGAATGTCAGAAGGAATTTTTGGGCTATTTTAAAGAAAAAACAGGACCCAGATTTATGATCTATACTGAAGTCAGGGACTGTATCATATATGTGATAATAGAACAGCAGTTTGGCTTTACATCCACAATCAGTTTGGTATAAATACATATTGCAAATTAAGCAGAACAGAGTTCCAACTTTCCAACTTAAAATAATACTAATTTCCAGAATCCATTGTTTGTATTGCAAAATTAGATTATATACTTTTAATTTACACTAGCACTCAGACTAGGTATATTTAATACAATTGATAGAGCTGGCTGAAAGGGGGATATATTTTAAGACAAAGATGTGAATCAGTGGTTTGCTTTCATAAAAGTATGTAATTATGTATTCTTCTACTCTGACATACTGGAGAAACGTAATCTTGGCTGCAACTAACGTGTAAATAGCAGCCCTGTGTTTCGAGGAACAAAGGGTGATATTTACAACAGAGACAGCATGTTATCATTGTCATAATCTCTCTGTAGTTAACAGCACCTCTTTCTGAAGGGTCCCTCAATGTTACGAATTTTGCCATTTAAGATCTGTAGAACACTGAACATTTGCTGTTGTCTTCCTTTTTTAATAGAAAAATTGTCTCAATAGTCAATTGTATATTCCAGGTTGCTATCCGCATTAAATCTGCTAATGCCATTTTAAGCATCAGTGGCTGAGGTGCCAGGTACAGTCTTTCCAGGTCCCATATCTCTGCAGACAAGGTCTCCTGTCCCTGTTTTGGGTTTCTCTGCAGGATGCAATGCACAATCCCCATTGTACTGCTGGAGCCAAAAGAGTATTTGGTGGGTACATATGGTTGGCTTACAAATACTTCTAAATAATTCTCCTCTTCCTTGAGAAGGGAAGCCAGCACTTCTCCTTCTGCCATTAATCAGTGTCACACTGGTCTGGATGTTAGCGGCGCAGGAGAACTTTCTGAACTGTTCAACATCCCTAGGGACAAGTTTTTTTCTAGGTTCTCAGGTCAGGAGTTCTCATCTACTATATTTCCTTTCTCCCACCTTCTTCCTTCTTGATCTCTCATCAGACATTTTCTGTCTTTTTTGGAATTCAAAGTGACTAAGAATCTTGCAAAGCACATCTTGATTACAACTGACATGCTCCACAGTTATATCAAAATTAAAAACTGTTAATCAACACATTACAACTGATATTTGATAGAAGTTCCTTATTGGTTGATTGTTTAATATAGGTATGAGGCTAGACTTAGGTTTATGTATTGTGAAGTTACTCAACCTAAAAAATATTCAAACAATGCCTTCCCCACTGGGTGCATGTTAATTTATAAGGTGAATTAACACTTATTTTCATGTTCTTTTTCCTATGTGCCAGGAAGAGGAGCAGAGATAAAATCGGAGAACATATGCTAATTAATATGTTCTAAATAACAGAGTGAGTCTATCAGAGTCTCAAGCACCGAGGTTTACATAACTATCGGTTTCTTTTGCAGCTGCAATTATTCTGCATCAGTTGTTCCCTAGCTTTCCCTTTTCAGCAGGCCATCAGGTAGAAGCAGGACCTGATGCAAGGCTTGCTGAGCCTAGAGAATGTTTGGAGTCTCTGTATGTGGTGAGGATCACAGTGCTGTGCTGGAAGTACAGACACAGGCTCATCACCCATGTTAGATTCATAAAGAAAGTATATTTATGCCTTGCAGTCTGGCAAGTGTTTTTGTTTATGGCAGGGTAGAGCACTTAGTGGACAGCACATGCAATCAAATTACTACTTAAAAATTTTTTAATCTATCAGAATACATATTCTTTAGAGACTGTTTTTTGGGTTATGCTCACACTCTGTGTCTTGCACTTGCTTAGAAAGTTAAAAGTTTGTGGCAACCATGACTTCTATTATTTCAGATCAGACTCGGAACTGAGACAAACTATCTGAATCCTGAATTTTGTGTTTGTGGTCAGCTGCTACTGAATTAGTACTGAATGCTTTTGAATCACTGCTTGACACTTCTAATACTGCTGACTTTTGGAAGATCTAGAGTCCATTGAGGTCAGTCACCAAAAATCATGAAGTAGGAGTTACTAAGAAAACAGCAGAAATTGTTGGACTTCATCCTTATTCCCATTAGCACGAATACCTGTTCTTTGTTTTTTTTCCAGCATGCTTTGAAACAATAATATTCAATGACTCTAGTTGTATCAGGCCATGGGCTACATTATTGACCTATTTTTAACTCAGAGTTGTACAGATTGCGCTGCTACTTCTCTCTGACTAATTTTTCCTGCATGCAAACTGGGGAGAGTATGCTGTTTTCAGCTTGAAAAAGGGAAAATGCAGTCTTTTTCTAAAGCTTGATAGCAGGAAAATGATGGTTTATTACTATTATTTCTACTTTGTTGCCCTGAATAAATGACCCCTGCAAATATCTGGTCTTTTTGTAGTCTGAAATGGGCATTGTAATGCTTTCTTGTCTTTGTTTCTCTGCAGGAGGGTTTTAAGAATTAATGTGTTGATGCTTTGCTGTTATTCTATAGATTAGATCTATGTATCCAGGTATTATCTACAGATACTGATTGTGACTGTGTATTTCCCTCAGTTGTCCTGAGATAAAAATATGCTGAAAGTCAAATGGTACTCTGGTTACATAAGGAAGATCACAAGGGACAAATGTGTGCTATCTAACTGGAGTATATTACTAATTATTTAAATTATTTTGGGAAAGAAAAGAACTTTAGTTTCTGTATAACATACTAGAGGGAAAACAGCAGAAATCTACGTCCTTTACAAGCTGAACAGATCTAGTGCAACACCCAAAAGTACAACACTCCAAATGAAAGAGGACAACTGTCTTTCCCTCCTGAATATTGATACCAAATGATATGTCACCTACACCTGTATTCAAAGGGGACTACCTTTTTTTTTTTACGAGAGACTGGATTCTCATCAGTAAGCATTCAATAACAGACACTCATTGGTATGTTGATCTCAGTAATTTTTTACTGTAAGTTGTATGGCTGGACCTAAATACTGGTAGAAGTCTTCACATCTCAATACTTCTATAAACTGTCTGGTACTTCTGGATATTAATTTTTTTTAAACAAGTTATTTGAAAGCACTATGACTGTCTCTAACATAAATATTTAAGTGTTTCCTCACCATTATATGGGGTATTTTTTTGTTTTAATTAAAAGATACCTCTCATCAAAGGAAAAAAGTGTAGCTTTGAGAAAAAAAAGTGTAAGTATAAAACCTGGCTCTGAATTGAAGTAACTGGTATTGGCAAGAAAAGTACGATCAGTCAGTAATTAAAAATACCATTAAAAAATTCTAATAAAGGCTACAATTCTGGATAATGGAGAGAGATGCAAAAGAAAATGTCTATCATCCAGTTGTCTTTAAATATTACTACTACTAATATTAATAGGAGTTGGCTGTGTCCTGGGGAAGCTTAGCAATCTGGGACATTTAATTAGCAAGAATGATTGCATTTCTAAGCTTGCTGAAGTTCTTATTTCACAGCCTTACTGGAATGCTTTTAAACTTAACACAATTCCCTTTCACAAGGGAAAAAAATAGGAGGGGGGAAGAAAAAAAACGGAGTGCACTCTTTAATAATGTAATATAACTTTTACTTTTTGGACAATTATTCTTTCTACTGGCAAGGCTAAATCTGGAAGAGCTGAACATCTGAATTCTTAGTTATTAAAATTTTAGTTCTGAAAATGAATATGGAAGGGAAGGAATCTGGTCAAACTCACTTTCCCTTACCCTGGCCTCTATGGAAAAAAAAAAGGTATAAAAGAAGTAGTAAGACTCTTGAGCAATTTCAAACAGATTTGGCAGATAAGTAAAGTTCTTCAGAATTAAAGTTTGTATCAGTCTTACCACAACTGATATCCGTGCAGAGGGGAAACCCCAAAGCAGTGCTCTTTATTTCCACAAGAGCTCAAGTTACCTCTTCTGCTTCTAGTCCAGGCAGTCAATGTAGATGGAGCCAGAGGGACTCCTGCTGAGTCTGAGGTCAAAGAAAGGAAGCACCAAGTTGAGCGTCTGTGGCTATTCACTGGTGGTCTGTGTAGAAATGCAGAGCCCAACTAGACAGTGAACATGTGCTTTGTTAGTTGTGGTGCTTCTGGAATTCATTTGTTATTGAAACAAATTGGTATAAATAACTTAATGCTGAGTATCCATTAGAAAAAGTATTCACTACAGTGATCTGAAACATACAGTGAGTTTTGGTGTAAGGAGGATGTAAGAAAGATAAAAGTGATATTGTCCTTTAATGTTAGATAATTAGCATTTCAGATGGAGTTTACTATTCCTTGAGCTTTCCAGCTTTGTGTTTGCACTCAAACAGCTAAACACTGTTGAAAAACTTACAAAAAGTTAGTTTTTTTTTTCTTTTTTACAGTTAGTATTTAAACACCTTAGTAAGATCTCTGAAATTGAAGAAAGATTGGTTGCTGGATATCCAGACTGATACAGAGTGGAGTCAAATACAGTAATAGCCCTTGCCAAAGTAAATTTGGTCAAAATAAAAAATGACCTTTGGCTGCTCAGAAATTGTATCCACACGCTATGGCAAAAAAAGTTAAAATGCAATTTAAGAAAAGAGATGTTGTATCAGAGAATTTTAGTTAAGCTTTTGGCTGAATTGCAGAGTGAAGTGCCAAGTGAATCTACCAGAAAGCTGGTGGAACACATACATGCATGCACACATTCTGCTATACTGAGCCTGTACAGGAATTGCAATTCCTTTGAGCTAATGAATTCTGAAAGTGATGTAATGGCTGTTGTTGATTTGTTTGTTTTCTCTGAAGATGCCTTGCCTTCACACACTGTGTTATCTTGCCAACAAACTACATTTTTTTGCCAATTTTCTTGGAGTGCTTCCGTTAGTAGAGTAACCTGTGAAGCAAATTCACATTGCCTGTTTGATCTAATATGCTTTAGCAACTTATCTGTGAAGACATCTTCACATTGCACAAATGCAAGCTGGGAAGGGCATAGTGTGATACATGATTTGCATGTGGTTACCTTTTGATGGCCCTAACAATACAAATGCAAAAAGTAATACTAACTTCCAGTAAAAAAAAATAATGCATGGGTATTTAGTTGCTTCAGTAAAGGGTGGAGTTGACAATTCTGGGATTTTTTTTAACCAGTATACATGAGACATGCACTTCACAGATTAAAGTATCTGGCCATTCTACCAGCAGAACTCAGATGTTGTATTAGGTGTTCTATATTTCCAACCACTCTCATATATCAACAAGAAAAGATAGGGACCTGTGTAGTACCAGCCTTTTGGAAAATTATTAAATATCTGACAGTATAGTTCCAGCCAAGCAGGGTCATGGATGTCCTCTGCTCAGGACTGATGGGTGCTGTGAGTTAAGATCAACACGTGGAGAGCATCAGAGATGCTCCTTTTAATTTTGTATGGTGAACATGAGCTGAACTTCCCAGCATCTCCCAGTATGGGCTGTTGGTACAGCTATAAGCAATAAAATGCTCCATGTTCTTCGAGGTCAGAGGCCTAAATGATGTCTTGATGACATTTTTGATATCTTGTTGTTCAGCATGTTTAAGACAGAATGACTAAGATAGATGCATGGAGCCTGGAGAAGACTTCCCTATGTATCATTTATCTCAGAATGTCTAGATGAACATCTTGCTTTATTATATAAAAAAGGATTTTGCATGTCAGGCTATAACAAATACTATTTTGAGGTAAGGGCTGGTTTTCATTAATACCAATCTTTTTCGATACTTGAAATTATATATTTGTACTTATAAGGTATCAGTGTTTTTGTTGTACCTGATATGTTGTTACTTTAATGTCAGAATCCCCCGCAGTGAAATTTCAGAAACTGTGCCAGAGAGAGAAGCAGAAAAAGATATAAATTATATTCACAAACATGAGCAACTTAAATTATGTGGGACTGATCAGAAAACTGTTTTTTCTTACTGCTTTTGAGGGAGTGGTAATTATAAATAATAACTTTTGGAAGACTTTTATTAGATCTATTTGACTTGGAAAATATATACCAAAAAGAATCTGCCTTTAAAACTAACCAAGTAACGGAGACTTCAAAATCTATTTTTGAAAGTGAATATACAATATATCTCACGCTATAAATTCTTTGAACTATTAATGTCTTTTGTTGCCATACCAACAGTTTGGTTGGAAGCTGAAACCTGCTAGACATGTCTGTCTTAGATGTCAAGGGCTTTTTCTTTCAATAGTTTTGGCTTCCTATTCACTTTTTATAAGATCAATTCTTGTGAAATCCTGTATTATGAAGGGCAATACTACAATGTGAACATAAACTGGTTCTTTCATGTAGTGTGAATAAAGTAAGGAACAATATGATCTCATGAGTTGGGGGTTTTGCAGTGGACACTTTTTTTTTTTACCCAGACCTCCCCTCTTTTCAAAGAGAAAGCTTTCATGAAACTTAAAGTTATTCTTACCTGATTACCTGAGGGTTTCCTTTCTACAAGGATTGCATCTTCCCTAAATCTCCTGCAGTCACCCAGTACATAAAGGAAAAGATGCTGCTTTGCTTAGCAACCTGGTGGATATACAAATCACAGCTTACTTTTTTGGTTCCCATGACACCTATACAGCATCCATAAATATTTTAATCACAGACCTGGCATAGTGTGGGCTTGTTTTAAAATTTTATAAGTAAACAATGAAAATAGATATGGATGTAGATGAAAGGTAGTTAAAACAGCAGGAAGGAAGTACTCATATATGGAAGAAATCACATGATGGTGTCAATGTGTAGCAATCAAGATAAAAGCTTCGCATGAGCAATTTTGCCTGTCACACTGTAGAATCACAAAATCACAGACTCAGCTGAGTTGGAAGGGACTCACAAGGATCATTGAGTCTGATATCTGGGCCTGCATAGCACCATCCCAATGAAATCTTACAAGTCATTCAAGTGGCAGTGAAATGAATTGATCTGGGTTTGTGGTGACTTTATGGGCCCAAATAGAAGACTAGAAGAGAAACTTGTCTTTGAGACTTCTGAAGTCAAGGTTTAAAATCCTTTTTCAGGTTTTTCCTTTGAGATTTGTTCTGTTGTATTTTTCAGCTCAGCAGATGAGTCAAAAGGGCTAGGGAAAGACTGGGGTGTGCTTGAAAATACTGTATGTGTGCATCTTGTTATTCTGAAGTGTAATATAGTAAACTAGACACACAAATACATCCTTGTGCATATCAGTGTAGGTGACTTACATAACTTCCTGGCTCTTACATGGATGCATAATTCAACCACAACAGACTTAATTTCAAGCACATTACTGCCAGCTTTATCTTGCATACGGTGTTCAGAGGTAGATGCCAGATGCACTTTTGCTGTGGAAATCTGTCACTGATTTTTTTTTTCCTGTCCTAGAAACCACCAGGTAAGTTTATTTTTGTCTCTTCAAATGACATATGTAACCTTGTAGCCCAGTAAATTTGAGGACATTTTTGCTTGTAATAGGCTATAGATTTTCCCTTAGGCTCTATTTTGGCCTTCCTGGAGATGTGTTTTGAGCTTGCAGCACTACTTATCTAATGACCAGGTGACTATAACCTACTTTTTTTGGTATTTGTTTAGCCCTCTATGATTGTGTGGTTGTGATAATTATTGCTTTTTCTGCAAATACTACACAATAAACAAACTAATACACAATAAATAATGTTAATTGTGTGTGGAATGAAAGGCTACAATGAACTGCAGCACCGAGAAGTAAAGGCACAGGGTGACAGACCCAGGCATTAAAAACACAGACATAGACTTATACTGGAGACTCTGGGCTGTCAGCATCTCTCCAGTGACCAGCAAAGGAATGAAACCTTGGCAAGTTTGTTATACCAGAAACAGATTTACTGACAGGAGTTGAAAGAAAAAAAACCAAAAAAAAACCAAAAAACCAACCAAACAAAAAAACCAGAAACCAAACAAAAAGAAAAAAAAAAGACAAAACAAACAAACAAACCGCCCCCCCCAAAACAACAACAAAAAAAACCCTAAAAAAAACAAAACAACCCCAGCAAATTGATTTCTTCTGTGGTCTTGCTGAACAATGAAGAAAAAACAAGGTCTGTAGAATATTTTATCAAACCTAAAAATTATTCTAAGTGAGGAGGAGAGAACCATCTTTATTGCTATCCTCCTGGAAAAAATTCTCTGGATACTGCAGGTTCCCATTCTTTTCTCCTCTCTCCTGCATCCCTTCAGTTCCTCCTGCCCCTCACCAAGCTTTTGAGCTTAATGTCAACAAAACATCAAAAACGTGCCAGTTTGGATATATATAATTTGAATTGTGTATAATTATATGTATGCAATGCATCATATTGCATTTTATACCATATTATATGTGTAATAAAATTTTAGTATCTTTGCAACTAGGCTAAAAATAATACATCAGGATGTTAAGACTAATTAAGCTGCCGATAAATTCTTGGGCTTGCATCTAAGGTGTGCTCATTTTGCCCTTGACATTTTTGGTTTAAGTGATGAGAACTAACATCTGTAACTTGCAAACAACAAATGGGCAATACACATTTAGAGAACATGGTATAACTGGTGGCATCCTCTGTACTGGAACCCTCTTAACCCTTTATAAAAAGGAAAATCTAAGTGCTGTAATTAAGGTCACAGCTCAAAGGCTGATTGCATTTTGATGGGATCTGAATCACTGCAGTTGAGTTCTCTATGGACACCGGTGCTCTCATGCACAATTCAATGCTAGTCCAGTTAAATATCCTCTGTTATAAATAAATTACCTGTACAACCCCATATAAATAAAAGATTTCAGCACTAAATAAATAATGTGAACAAATAAAAAGAAAGACAGGTATTTATATGACTATAATTAAACTGCAGAGGAAGTATGTTTTGCAAGAGGTTTTTTAAAGGAGAATGAATTATTTTTCACTGTCTCCTGTAGGCCTGTGCTTCAGTGCTATTCATTTTAGGAGATAGCATTGCTTAAGTGCCATAATAAATGCATGGTTGCACAGAGATGGTACCACTGCAATTACATGTGAGTTGGCATTTTCTCTAAATCCTCCTTTGCTAGTCACTTTGGATTTCCAAACATGTTTTCATTTGACAAAATTCGTCACTTTCAGTGTCTAACCAAAACTGCTTATATTGTTAATTTTCATCATAGGAGGGTTTGCTAGACTACCAGCCAACAGGTTTTACTTGCATTAATGTAAAAAAGGAAAAACAAATTACAGAATCTCTCTTACCCATCTAGCTGAGCACTTCATTGCTAAAGTTGGCAGGATGCCTTCAGTGGAAACATTAATGTAACTGTTCACCAGTGCAAGAACACACCATCAACAGAAAATAGGATGTTTTTATCTGCATTTATTTGAATAGAAGTTCATATATACTCCTTAACATTGGAAATAATTACCTGATTCACTTTGCAGAATGATTTAAAACTTAATGATTTATTAAGGACTAGTAGGCATTCATGAAAATAATACGATAGTTGTTTTGTTGTTGTTTGGAAATGCAGATAAGTTTCTCTCTAGTAGCTCAGTGGTTAAAAATATGTAATGCTACTTATTCAGTCTCAAAATAGAGCGGCTGAACCTGGCACCACAAAAGGAAATACAGCCTTTCAACACTGCTGAACTAAAAAAAGATAGTGCAGATGTGCTAGGTTGGTTGTTGTTTGTAATTAATGAATATTTCCTGTGGGTTTTGGATCCATTTCTGATAAAAAGAGATAAAAACATAGATAAAAATCAGTGTCTGCTTTAGAACTGTGCTTCTTCCTCAAAAACAAAAAATGCACTTGGAAAATCTGCTTAATATTTGTCCTAGGAAAAAGTGAATTTGAATATTGTTATGGTAAAGTTTAAAATGCATTGCACTTGGTTTTTTGCTGTTGCTCCCTTTTAAACTGAATTAAGTTGTGGAAGTACATGAAGTATAACAAGGGCAAGTGCCTGATTCTGCGCCTGGGACGGAGCAACCCCGGTTGTGTGTATAGACCAGGGAATGAGAGGCTGGAGAGAGCACTGTGGAAAGGGACCCAGGGGTCTATGGCAACCTGAATCTGAGTCAGCAGTGCCCTGGCAGCCAGGAGGGCCAACCCTGTCCTGGGGTACATCAGGCACAGCATCACAGCTGGGCAACGGAGGGGATTGTCCTGCTCTGCTCTGAACTGGGGCAGCCTCACCTCAAGTGCTGGGGGCCGCTTTGGGTGCCACAACAAAAAAAAGACATTAAGCTATTAGAGAGTGTCCTAAGGAGGGCCATAAGGATAGTAAAGGGTTGGAGTTGAAGCCATGTGAGGAGCTGCTGAGGTCACCTGGTCTGTTCAGCCTGGAGAAGAGGAGACTGAGGGCAGAACTCACTGCAGTCGGCAACTTCCTCGTTAGGGGAAGGGGAGGGGCGGGTGCTGATCTCTTCTCTGTAGTGGCCAGTGATAGGACCTGCGGGAATGGCCTGAAGCTGTGTCGGGGGGGGGAGGTTTAGGTTGGATATCAGGAAAAGGCTTTTAACCCTTAGGGCTGTTAGGCACCAGCATAGGCTCCCTGGGGAAACGGTCACTGCTCCAAGCCTGAAGAGGTCAAGGAGCATTTGGACAGTGTTTTTGGGCACTGGGTGTAATTCTTGAGGTCTTANAGGGCTGTTAGGCACCAGCATAGGCTCCCTGGGGAAACGGTCACTGCTCCAAGCCTGACAGAGGTCAAGGAGCATTTGGACAGTGTTTTTGGGCACTGGGTGTAATTCTTGAGGTCTTACCTAGGGCCAGGAGTTGGACTTGATGATCCTGATGGGTCCCTTCCAACTCACCATATTCTATGATCCTATGTTTCTATGAATACACTTGAGGTTGAACTAAGCTGGTCAGTGCTGTGAGAGAGGAGTCTAAGGACACACAGTCTCTCCCAGTAGCTCATTGATCACATCACAAAAATTTCTTTAATGGCATAGCTGAGTTAGATACTTTGCCAAGTAAAGGTTCATGCCTTTGTAGGAGACCACACTAAGACCCTTTAACCTCCTTTTCTGTATGAGCCTGGAGTTTCAAATACTCAAAGCGAAGATTTGGGTTTCCAGATGAAAGCATACTGCATTACTATGGAAGAGAGGAATAGCACCCAAACACAACACCTTTTTTAGCTCCTACTGCCTTTACAACTGCCCCTTTATTGTGTTATTCTAATATGGAATGATTATATCTGTTTTTTCAGATATATGGTTGAGATTTATCTACAAATTAAGACATCTAAACTGAAGTGTCTCAGTTAGGTGTCTAAGTGTATCATATGACTGAGATCTCACAACAGTTACTGCAGGGCAAGTCAAGACAACCTTTAAACCAGTCCAGTCCCCTAAAACAGACATCTGCTCCCTGAAACATCATCTAGTCTCTGTTGCCTGCATTTGATTGTTTTCTTTATAATTGCAGCTTTGGCACCCAACTCACAGGCATGTAAGTAAACACACCTTCACGTACACACATAAATTAAGGTTTCGTGCTGTGAGACTGAATTTCAACCAGTGTATCACTTAAGATCGTGTAGTATCTTGTACAATGCGTGGAATATAGATTGCAGTGATTTGAATAAAATTGTTTCTGAAAGGCTTTTTTGAGTCTCACAATGGTGAGGTGACACTTTTAGACCTTCTATGAAAGCATGGAGTCTTAGTTTCTCCTTTGAAAACAACTTTAAAATAACTGTTTCCTATGAAATAACCACAAAAATAATTTTGTACAGCATTTTTTTCCCTGAAAGACAACTTTTGTGTTTCCAAATTTCAAACCTAAGTCAAAACTAAATTCTGAAGTCTGTACAATTGCATTCTTTCACAACTGTTATGAAAATTTCTACACCATATCTTGAAAATATAAAGTGTGATTTCATTTATGATCTTATTTTGGAAGGGATCAACCCTGATCTTGTAGTATCTTTGAGTCTTCTCTCCCAAACTGAAATACCAAATGTTGCACACTCAGAAAATGTGGCATGCTTTGGGAATATAACCCCAGAGAATAAGCAATGTGAGTTTTACAGAAATGCAGGGTCTAGTGCAGACTCAAACCCACAAAGATCTCTTAAGTATTTTCACTTTCGTGTGGGGTTTAAGCAGGAGTCTCTCTGCCTTTAATGCTCGCTTGGGCTTTTGTAAGCAATTGGAAAGTATTCATGTAGCTGATAGCATCTAAATGTACCTGTAATGGAGAGGTGTAAACACCACAATTTGGACTTGCTTTTTGAAGCCAGTATGAGGATACCCACATGTACTCAGTTCATTTTATAATGCATCCTTCCCTAGCTGGCATCATGATCTGTTTAATATGGGTTGAGCTGCAGGAAAAACTGATCGTTTAGTAGTGACCTTATTAAATCCATTCTTCTTAGGACATAAGTGACTTTTGATACTTCTGTTTTCCATCAGGTACATGGTGATAAGATCTTATACTTTGGCTGACAAGTCATGTATCAAAACTAGAAACAAGCAAATCTCTACAGCTTTTCTGTTGCCTGGACTGTGAAAAGCCCAGTTGTGTTTCTATAGCAACTGCAATGGGACAGCAATGATGTCATCACCCAGCAACCAGCTAAAACGTATATTACGTTATTGCAAATACTGGGTAAAGATAAACACTGAGTCATCTAATCGCTAATATGAATAATTTTGCCACCTTCTTTAACAACTTGCAACAAAGGAGAAAAGAACTCATACCTGACTGGTCAAAACAGGAACCACACTCAATAATTTGAAAGAGGGGGAAGGAATAAAGAAAAGTCTTTGTTGCCAGACTCTGCTCTTTCCAAGCATGTACAATGTAGAAAATGACTGAAAATATTTTTTTGTGTTTGTAGTCAACTTGTAAAAGTTTGTGATATTAGTTGTGAACTATGGGAGATACTGGTATGTTTTTTGCTGAAAATAATTAATCAAACAGTCACTGTACATGCCTGTACCTGACACTGTAGAGTGGAACTCTTGAATGACATACAAGCCAAACACAGGATACAATTGTTACTGCTTGATATTCTTCTCTGCTGGCTAGGCTTGAAAGAAAGGACTTGGTGCATCTCTAAATTTTGTAAGGAACTATAATTTTTCTCCAAAAGCCAATGGACAAGTAAAATGAGCCAATCAAAATTTCAAGCGAAGTTTATCATGTTTCATTGATTTATCATCAAGTTGATTGAATATTTTCCTGCTAAATTTATATAGAAGAGCTGAGTAGTAATTCTGCCTTCTCTCCCCAAGTCATGGGTTCCACAGTTTTATCTTGCTGCCTGATATGGCTTCCACTGCAGGCCTTCATTTTCAAGCAGAGACCAAGACAAAGTTTAGTCCTTCTGGTACAAGTTGCTCACTGCTGTATGACTACATTTCTGGATCTGAAAAATTAGTATTTTTTTCTCAGATCTTTCCATAAACCTATTATGAAAAATCTTGGTGTTTACAATCAAAGACTGTTTGACCCTTCCAGATCCGCTCTTTATTTGTATATTCATTTCTAGAAAATTAATTTGCTAATTAATCAGTGGTACTCTTAGCTTTCTTGGTAACTGTAAGTGATGTTTGGTCCCTATTCTTTGTCCTCATTGTTCAAAGAACTCTGTTTTCTCTCATGGTGGGAAGAGAAGATGTGTGAGTTCTTCACTGGAGTTTTTTGTATTTCTGTTCACTCTCCCAAAGAAGGAGATTTGAACACCTCTGGTGCCAGTTGGTACACAGACCTCCCTCTGACCACTGCAGTATATCTGCCCTCCTTCCCTGCTTCCATTTTTGGCCTTAACTTTCTCATATTGCCTGTTCTGCCTTTGGTCTCTGTTTTACACCTGCCTCATTTCCACAGGTCTTTTCTTCTGTTCTAATCTTGGGTCTAAGTCAGCAGTTTCCTTTAGCTTGGCTTTTCAGTATCTTTCTCTAGCCCTGCTTAGGCTCTCCAGCTGCCTTGTCCAGTTCTGCCTTGGTTTCTTAATATTGAATGCAGGAACTAATGCCCTCTATACCCTATCGTTACAACTTATAAATTTTCTTTATTATTAGCTCAGCTTTCCCATTATTGCATAAGTCTGAGGAAAAAAATATAAGCAGGAATGGCAAAGTGCAAATATAGTGACATGATCTTCAATATAAAGGGTTTATTAGAAAAACCCCAGCCATTATGTAACAGGTACCTAGAAGCAAGGGGATGACATACAGAGAAGATGTTCTGTAAAATTTCAGAGAGATCTGCGAAATCAGTTTGTTTATCTAACTCACAGCATAGTGAGAGAACTGCCTTATTTTCTGTATCCTTGAGAATGCTGCGATTTGGCCTGTGCAATTGCCAAGCCAAAGGCTTTTGTGAAAACACACCCACATGAAAAAGTTAAGCAGCAGGTGGATCAGGACTTTAGTTTTGTGAGCGGATGTGAAGTGAATCCTTAGGAACGGTGTGTGAGTAGAAAAATCAAGCTGAGGGTTGAAAATAAACATAGACTGGGGACTAGGGCAGCAAAGAAATGTCAAAATTCTAAGTACATTTTGTTCTCAAAATCTGAATTATAACATTGCTTTGCCTCTCAGAGTCCCGAGAACTGCTGCGTACAGTATATCCCTGACCAAACCATGGAATAAAATCATAGAATCATAAAATGGTTTGGGCTGGAAGGGAACCCTAAAGATTATCTTGTTTAGTCTCTTCTGCTACCTCCTCCCAACACCTTCCACTAGACCAGGCTGCTCAAATGCCATTAGTATTTCACCCCTTACAGTGAATTTCATGCCTTCTACTTTCTTCAGCATAGTTTTTATTTGAAACTGGGTGTTTTCTCTAGATAAAATCCAGTGCAACTGCTCTTACCTCAAGAAGAAAATAGATAAGAGGCATATTATTCCTAGTACTGATATTTTAATTTGATCCTCATAATTGCTTCAGCAAGCTAAACAAACATTTCTCTGCCTAATCACCAGAGCCAGCTGTTAGGAGAGCTGTGGCTTTGAGAGCTAAACATGTTTTCAGTACTGGAAAGTGTGAATTATCTGTATCATTTTCACAGTTTCAGCTAAAGATATTGCCTGTCCTTCAGCAGACACTTTATGTATGTGTCTCCATGACATGAGATACAAGGGGAGATACTGATGTATGTTCTCCCTCACTGTGGATATCTATTCTTAGGATGCTGAACTTTTGTCTTCATTCAAGTAGCATGTTATACTAGAAATACCAGTTCAAAAATTTTATGAATCAGAGCACAAATTCAAATTATATAGGTTTTCTGTGCTTGGAAATATTCATTGACACATGAATATCTCACAAGTCTGCCCGACTCTGAGAAAAGTGGATCATCTAGAGATTGGCCCTGTTGACCTGTGCCAGAATTTTCTCTGCGCAGTCAGATACATCAGTTCTAACTTGGAGCAGAGTTAACCCAGCTGGTAAATTGAGAATGATTCTACCAATGTTAATTGCTTCAGCTTATGAGTGTTTCAGTATTTTGAGTTGAAATACTTGCAGCAATATTGATATGTTATTTTATTCTTATGGTCTGTATTGTGTGAAGATTTGGGTTTTTTTCAGGTAAACTTTCTTATTCTGCTCTCTTGTAATGATCTAAAGTAATGAAAAACCATGCACATCAAATGTCCATAATATGTGATATTCCCCATAAGTTCCTAAATGAAAAAAAGATGATTCTGCATCTGGTAATTAATAACCACCATCAAGATCCTTCAATTCCTTCTTTTTCCAGAAATTATCTTGACTTAGAATGTTTAATGACATAAAGTGAAAGTTCTCTGCTTACAACATCCCGAACAATTTATAGTGGAAACACAATTTTCATCAAAAATTAGAGAAAGGTGTGAAGAGGCAATATGTATCTACAATGTTTGCAACTGGACAAGAGAAGTAAGGATAAAGGGCATTTCAAAAAAATCCAAACCCAGTTTGTGGGTTTTCCTCCATCACTCCAATTCTCCCCATTGTCCTCCATGGGGACCTCCTTCATGGGGTCTTCAAGACAACTCTTAATGGTGCAGGGACTGCTTCCATCCATTTCTTAGTACTAAAGAGTAATTTCATCCCACTGGTAAAAGGGATACCCATAGTTTATCTTAAAACTCCAGAATTTTCTCTCCTTTTTTTTTTACCTTTTGTGAAAGAATTGTGGTTAGCACTGATTAATCCTTTACTGAAGGCAGAGGCCAGAAAAGTATTGGGTGCCACATCATTTATTTGTTCTCTTTTGCAGTTTAAATAATGGTCTTAATCTTCATTCAAATGGACCTGTATAACCTTTATGACTCTTTATCCTTTACTTTTTAAAATTTCTTTTTTATTCCTTCATATCTGCACTCATCTTTATATTTCCATATTTGACACCTGCCATTTGTCAGTTCTTTACCAGTTTCCACAGTGCCAGAAGGTTGTGCCATTCTACATTTGATGCTGCCTCTCTCTGTAAATGACACTTTTCACACACATCTATGCATTGCATCCCCTTACTGATTTACCCACCTGTTCCCTGAGTTGGCTGGGGCTCATTTGAGGAGAGAGGCAGCTCTCATTCCTTCTTTGTGTTATTAAAGGGCTCTGTATCAGTTCATGAATGCTTGGCCCCAAATTTATATCCCTGCGTTCTCAAAAAACTTCTTCATTTTTAGCTGGAAACAACTTTAAAATATCATTTACTGAGTGATTTCATCCACTTTCCCAAGGAAAGAATACTACTGGTATCTGTACCTTCATCCTCCAAGAGTGCCACTCTATTTGGTTCAAATGGTTTGTGGTCAGTAGGCTGTATCTGTATTGTTCTAGTTCCTTTTACATCTATACAAAATATCGGACAAACCTTTCTCTCACTGCATCCTGAATTTTACGTGCCATTCTCAGCCTGGCCTGAAATAGGAATTGTTTGTTGCTGTGAGGTTTGCAGATCATTCCTGCAACAGGTTTTGAGATTCAGCAATGCTACATCTCGACTATAAGTAGTTTAAAAAAAAAAATTGAAATTTTTATTAGCATTTGATCCATTAAGTTTGACTGGCATTACAATGTCCATGTGCATAGGTGTATTTGTTTACACAATGTAATAACACAGAATGGGAAATAACTCCCTCATCACTGGAATACATTTTTCAGCTTAATCTCAAACCTGTCTCCATTAGAAATGTGAGATGTGGCAAAACTAATCAGGTATCATCTGTCGTAGTAGTTTAAATAAATTGTAGTTTCCCTTTCTCTACACAAAAATCCCAAATCAAACTCCCTAATTTTGAGCAGTGTTATACTATCTTTAATTAGTTTTAAGTAAATATTCAAACTTAATAATGCAGAAGTTTCAGTGAGCATGCTATGTTCCTGTATGCCAATGACATTTATTCTAACCTAACATAATTTGATAGTTTTATGAGATTCAACACAGTGTCAGTCAGTGCCTGTTCTGTATTTTCATGTAAATGTTCCTGTCATCAGGAGAAATCCTTGAAAAGAGAAAGAGAAGTAGAACGTTTTCTAATAGCTCATCCTGAAAAAGCAAAAAATACAGTAAAGAAAAACTGATATTGTCCTTTTGCTGTATCATCTAACTGTATTTCAAACAATTAGCTTCACAGTAGGGGCCTGAAACAAGAGAAATTCTGTTTCTCTGAGCACTTCAGTGACTACCTCTTCCGGGCAGGGATAGAAAAATTACATTAACTGTTTTCTGTGAAGGATGCTTCAGGCTGATCAAAGTCTGCCAAGTTTTAAATTTTGATATAAATTTCTTTAAATATACTTTCCAAATCTAAAAATTACTTTTACTCAATCACTTTACTATAAGAAGGCTAGAGAGAGTTCATACAGCTTATTTCATGTTAGAGAAACAGTGGAAGTTTCTGATGCCGAAAGGAGGACTGCAGAAAAGAAAACAACATCCATGAAAGAGATAGGGAGAAGGAAAATTTCCTCTGGAGGTGTTCCCCAGTCTGGTCCAGCACTTAGAAGGCCTACCCATTGTGGAGGCAGTGTTACTATGCCAGTATCCTTTTGTGGTCTGATGAAACATTAGCCTGGGAGGCTGGAAACAGCTTATTTTGGCTTTCATTCTCAAGACAGAGCTGGCCCATTTCAATGGGTCAGATCAGCTCAGGCCTCTCCCTCCCGCTGCATTACTCATTCATTGTGTTGACTCATCTTTTTTCAGTCCATGTATTTTTTTAATTATCAACAGATAATGCTAATTCCTACCTTTTAGTTTGTACTGAAGTGCAAATCTGTGTTCAGTGTAGGCTGTTACTGGAAAGATAAATTTAACTGCCAGCTTACAGGCAAGGTAGTACTTTACTAAAAAATCTAATATAAAGTCTGAATGTTATCCAAATATCAAAAGAGTATCAAAACACAAGTTCTTCATTTAAATCTCAGAGGGAATTGCTGAGGTAATGCAGAGTGTGTTTGCTAATAGATGTACCTCTGATTGTAAGAAGCTAAGTTAAATGAAAGTAATTAGTATTTTTATATAAATATTAATGTTTCCACACATAGTGCATATTGATGTCATATTATAACATCAAAACCAGTCTTTCGTAATTTTATTGCTACAATTTAGCTGCAGTCCTTAGAATGATGGAAGCCCCAGATATTGGTTGGTGATGCTATTTGAGAGGCAATTGTAATTTTTTAAGCAGACAAGAAACACTCCCTCAATAAGAATGCAAAAAGCCCCAAACCAGAGTTCACAATAATGTTATGGAAAATCAAGTGACCCCCATTCTGTAATTTTTTGGTTAAAGTTCAGACAAAAAAAAAGAATCTTACATCCAGATATATTTCCTACCTCCTAAAAAGCTGTCTCATGGTATGGAGAGTTCCATAATTTTCCTGATTTTCTTGTTCCGTTTTAGTGAATATGCAATTGGAAAATACCATGCTGAATAGGTCTAAATAAGAATTTCCTGACTTGCTTCATTCTTTGTTTGAAAAAAAAATAGAAAAAGGAAGAAAAAAGAGTCTTGCAAATGTGTAAACAATCCAGGAAACATGAGTGAAAGCTACAATCTTCCTCCTGACCTTGTAGCCTGCTTCCAGGCTACAGAAATGGACTCCACTTCATGCTCTTCTGTTTAGCTTCTTTGCTACACTTCAGCCTAATTGGGGCTACGAAAATTAAGAGTGCCCTTTAGATTCACCAATGCCTTGATATGCCTGAGAAGAAACATGGGCCTTTCAAATTGCTTAAACAAAGATTGTGAACCCAAATTTCTGGCTGTGTTAACAGCTTAAGCAGTAAGTTAATGTGCAAAGTGAGCAATGCCCCTGCTTAATCAGGCCACTGCCAACCAAGTGCCCACTGCCTGCCTCGAGAGGCCCAAAGTAGGTGTCCTCTGTGAAGACCAGATTATCCATTCCTGGTCTAATGGCTTGGGAACCAAGGACCTTCAACCGCCCAATAGAGATGGTTACACCAGTTGACAATGCTCAGATATTAACTTTAGAATTCAAAATCAGTTGGTTGATGGTTTTCATTCCTTTTACCTTTTCTTCTGCAGTACAGAATTTGAATGACCACTATCATTGGTCTGAATCTGGCACTTATTACATTGCACATGGGCTATAAAGGGCTGAGCAGTCTAAAGAGATGCATATTTACTCTAATTTCAGCTTTGGGAAAAAACTTTAACTTGCTCAAACTGACTCTGGCAGTAATTACAGTCTGAAAAAAGTCAATAGATTACTTTCTGAAAAAGTAACCACTGCACATATTATATGCTTCTTAACGTTATTGACATTTTACAGGCAAAATGTATGTCTGGGGATTAAGGCGCCCGGTACCCAATTGACTGACACTAGGACCATGCTGGAGAAACATTGTGGGCTTTATTGGACTCAATTATGACTTCTACAGAAGCAAAACAAGCTCATTACTTCTCACCATATTCCCCTGTATATTGCTTTAGATTAAATGGAAACTGAACTGAGTCATGGTTGCAACTTTTCTATTGCTGTGTGGAGAAGCTGGCAGAGCCTAGCTCCTCAGTTGCCTATCTAAATGTGTCTGCCACCCCATTTTCCTAATGTCTGCTACTATCATTATGGTCTTGCACAACATCCCAACAAGTAAAAATTTTGCTGAGATGATTAGAGGTTCTGAGCTATTAACATTGACCGTGAAAAATTTTTTGTATTGCTACTACTCCTGGTTCCACTGCCAGGGCAAAGACAAAATTGTATAGGGTTACAGCTATACAACTCCAGGCATTTACCTTCATTGCTCTCTCTTGTAGTCACATGAGACATTTGTCTGTAGAGTGAGTTACAGAATGTGATTTCTGAACAACAAGCAAAGGAAAAAATAATTTCTGCCCTTTTGGAATAACATTGCATGTTTTACATGCATGTTTTTGGTAGTGCTGTTAGGCATTCTTTATATTTTTTTGAACAAAATTTAGATAGAGATTCCTAGGGCCATTCATTTAAGAACTGTTTTAAATGCACATCAGAAAAGATGTTTCGTCTTTTAGTGTTGGAATCACACCAGGAAAGGAATTTCACTTAATCCATTTTCTGAGGTGAATGTATCTTAGTTCCCCTCTGTGGAAGCAAATTTTATCCTAAAATGTCATCTAAAAATGAAAATATAAGATATTGAAATCAGGCTCCGTTTTGGTGACCATCAAAGAAACTGCAAAATGCTTAAGCAATTCTAGCTAGAACTGTATTTTGACACAGGAAAATTACTTTAAAAAAAGAAAAGAGAATTAAATCCACATGCAGTCAAAAACGTCTTGTGCTGCTGTAGCTCAGGTTTGGACTTGAAAGAGATCCATCACTTGAATACAAATTTTTTGTGGTGCAACACAACTGGTATACTTGATGATGCAAACTATCCAGGCCTAACTGGTGAGTTTTGGCCTCTTTATTGGCTTATACATATGTCTTTTTTTTTTCCTTTTTTTTGCCAGCTAGCAGATATTAAAATTCACTGGGCACAAGACTTTACAGGTAGATTAAAAGAAATCTGCTAACTCTAGTTATATAATGGTTTCAGGAGAGCTAATCTTTCTGAAGACTAGCTAGTGGTTGTGTTTTGACTTGGGAACTTTCACCATCTGCAAGGTATTCTTGACAGAAAACAGATTATTATTAACCTCTATTCATCTGTCAGTATTAGAAGAATATTAAACTGCTGCATATCCATCTTCTTGATAGTATATTTGGTTTGTGGCCTGCAACTTTAAAGTTTTCTACTGTATTTACTCAGATTAATTTTTAATACCAATTCTTCTCTTTTCTATTTGTTCTGCAGAGATGTTCATGTAGTTGACTTTTACCTCTAAGACAGTTGACTTACTTGCTTAAAGTGTATTAAAAAAAAAAGTATATATGTATATATACACATATTCCTTGAGCTGAAGGACTTTTGAGGACATACGTGTACCTTAAATGCTTTCTTTTGAAGTGTTTAGCCTCTGTAGTCTGAATTGGATCTCTGCCCCGCATAAATTTTCCTCCAAGAGAAGTAAGTATGCTTGTTTTATAAACCAAACATTCTGTCATGCAAGGTTGCAACCCTAACTGCACATACCAAATAAATTTGAATCGCTTTCCGAATCCTTCAGTGTCCCTGGTTTTTGCAAGCTGGCTTATTGCAGCTAAATAATAAATTATATTAATGATGCAACATAATGCTCATTGTCTTTGTGAAGCCAAAACACGCAAAATTCAGGAAAAGCAGTTTTAAGATGTTGCATACCAATAAGGAAGAAAAGAGAGGCAGATGGAAGTGGTGGAATTGATGGATCCATTGCATTTTTGTCTTGAGCAGTCATTGCTAGTTTGCTTTTCTGGGCTTCAATTCTTGAAAATGTGTGAAAGCTTTCTAGATGGGAGGTGTCCTCCTCAGGCAATGCAGTGATCCTGTCTCTTGCAGCTGGCTCTCCCTTATTCTGCTCTGTGAGTTCTGTGGGCTTGGTGTTGTTGTGCCTCTGCCCCTTCACAGCCTCTTCTCTTAAAGTGTATTGGGCATATACAGAGGGTGGGGGCATATGCAGAGGGATTATTACAGCTTTTCCCCAAGATGCTGCTAGTAAGATCTTCTAAAAAAGACAATTTTGAGCTGCTTTGGCCTTGGTCTCTAATAGCTTCCCCCCTGCCCCCCCCATGAGATAGATTGTCTTGCATGTAATTTATTTTTCTGAGTTGATATGAGATGTCAGTTCCACTTGGCTGCACTTCCTGTAGGAAACTACTTCTTTGCTACAGTTTCTCTGTTGGAAATCATGTGGTGGGGAGGAGGACGACCTTGCATGTCACTACTGTATGCATAAAAAGGAGCCATTTACATTAATAGCTGGTGAAGTAATTACCATTTTTCTTTTCTTTTTTCCCCCATTTTTTCTTCTTTTATGTTTTTGTTTTAAAAGGCAAGAAATAACAGCTTGTCTCTCTGAGAGCAAATAACACTCTTTAAAAGCAGTTGCCAAGCAACCTACATTTACAGTTTTGCACTAAACTCTGAAAGGTGAAGAACCTTCCCTTTTCAGCCCCCAAAATAAAATAAAATTGAAATAACAGATGTACAGAAGACCCACTATTCTAGTGCTCAACTTGTTTTTGGTACCACAAAGTGTCTTTTACAGTGATATTCAGAGTGGACCACCCTGGTAGTGCTGTGGAACAACACATTCAGATCAATGAAGGAGGATTATTTTTCTTCTGAAGTGCACTTATTTACCACAAGTTTGAGAGGGAATGCAGAAAAACTCTTGATAATTTTCCAGTCAAATACTCAGAAGAAAATTTCACCCCAATCCCCAAGGAACTCTGTGAATCACAACTGTTTCTATAAGGTATAGGTGCACACATTTTTCCCCAAGAGAGAATCTAAACACCTTGGATGTTTTAGGCTACTACCAGAGAGATGGCTGGGAGCAACCTTTGGTAGGGATCTGCTTCTCCCACTGTTTCACGTGTTTTTTTGGCATGTGAAATTTTTTTGTGAAATTTTAGATGGAAATACAGACAGATATGTGAATAATGTGAGAAGAGTGTCAGACTGTGGGATTGCCAATGAACCCGTGCACTTTAACACAGAAATTGTCAAGACGGAGATGTGTGTACACACAAAATTCCTGTATCTAATCTTGTAATTCAAGTGATTCAAATCTGTGCATCACTGAGACACCACAATATGAGCAACAAATGTTATTATGTGGGATTTTTCTTTTCCAAGAGGCGGATCAGAAGGGCTAAGGAGAGTTGTTAAGGTCAATTGTTGGCATTGTCCCTGCTGCAGTCAGCCACAAGGAGAATGTTCACCTGAGCCCTGGAATTTGAAGACATTTCAGGATCATGGAGTTCAGGTGAAGCTTTAAATCTCATAGATTTATGACCCAATCTACCATTTCTCTGCTATTCCATTCGGAGTGGAGTAACCCTGTACAGAGCCCACAAACTCTTCTTTGAACCTCTGTGTGAATCACAATATTTTGTGTCCCTCTATCATATCCCTTTGGAATTTTGGCATTAATTGTAATTTTACTTCCTAGTTTTCTCTTTTAAATTGCTGTATAGTGCTTCTGTGTACAAAACTGTTGCATTCTAGAGCTACATTTCAGTTGAGAGGGAGTTTATTACAGCTCCTGACAGATTCTTAGCCATTCTGGGCTGACTGAGAAGTGAGCTCTCCAAAGATAATGGTTTTGAATGCCTTGAGTCTTCATACTGCCAGGAAAAAGGCAATTAAATGCAAAGATTGTAAGGGACTTTGGCTGCTGAGTGCCAATCTCTTAATTTCGTTTTATTATCAATTCTCTTTGCTCCCTTTTCCACAAGAGAAAGGCACACAGAACTGCACAGATTTTAGTGCTCTGTTGGATCACTTTTGCCATGTGGCTCAGCATTAAAGTTGAGAATCTCATGGCCTCCATTTGGCATATTTTAAGATTAACAATACCTTGGGCAAGAGGGACCAGGTGGACACAGTTCACTGAACTCTTTCTGGGACAGGTTTTTCTCTGTAAAATACAGGAAGCAAAAGCACATTTCTGTATTGGTGTGTGTGTTTCTGTCAGTGACCACGAAGATGACCATGAAGATTGTTGTTTTTGCAGTCACTTCAAGTTGAATTGCATTTTGCACAAAGCTTTAAAGCCTGTTATTGATGCCTTCTCCAAATGACTTTTTCTATGCACAACAAATAATAATGGGATGGATCAAGACATGGGCCTGATAAATATTTGAGCTTACCTGACAATCTGTTAGTGAGCTCCCTTCAAGTACCCGAAAGCACTGTGCTTGCTTGCCTCCTGGTGTCAGCAGCAAAAAAGCTATTTAAGAGTTTGAGTGTCCTACATTCTTCGTAGTATCTATGGGCTTAAGTTGCCTTCTGCTCAGGGGAAGAAGGAGGACATCAAATAGTATCCAAAGAGTGAATTTGTATTGCATGACTAGGGTTTTGTTCAAAAACTTTTCAGGAAAGTTTAGTGGAGTATTCATAGTTAAGGAAGAGAATAGGAAAGACGGTAAATTGAGACTTAGCACAGAATTGCAGCGTGCTTGAGGTTGGAAGTGACCTCTAGAGGTCATTTGGTCCAAATGCCTTACTCAAGCAGGGCCACCTAAAGTTGATTGCCCAGGACCATCCAGATGGCTTTTGAGTATCTGTGATGATGGAAACTCCGGAACATCCCCAGGCAACCTGTGCTAGTGCTGGTTGAACTCAGTGGTGAGGATGACAACTCAGTGATTAAAAACTTTTGGATAGCAGCTTTAACAACTATACATCCTTGCTAATGCAAAGGCTTAGAATTAAGGACAGCCTCTCAGGATTTCCTTTATCAAATGTTTATTTTCTTCCTATATATTGCAACAATACTTACCAAAAAATTAAGAAGTGTCTTCTGGGAAGGTACATGGCCTGGTTAAGACAAATAAATTAGCACTAATTTTATAAAAACTTATTTCTTCTGTTCCTGTAACATTGCTTTTTCTATAATGATGCATTTACAGAAAGTTCAAAATAAATTTAAATAGTGGTTTTTAAAATTTTTTAATTTATTTTTTTTAAGGCTTTAAAAGTGTTGCCAGTTCTACATTAAAAATAATTTGAAGATAGGGTCTGTCTTTTTGGGCATTAAACCAAATGTTATTACTCAACCAGTTTTTAATTGGGATTAGTTTTTCTATAGTTCTGGTAAGGCTACCATAAGTATTGGAGTATTCCTGTTAGCCTTGGTGGTGCTCATAAACACCTGGCTACTTCAGAGACTAGAGCCTGAACTTCAAACTACCTTTGCTATTAACATTAGTTAAGGTAAACTCAGGTTTTCTGCGCTTCTGTGAGTAAAATATTGGGTAGAATATCAGATTTCTTCCTGCCTTTTCAACTACACCTGCAGATTGCAAAGCTGATTATAAACTCCATTTAAGCCTGCAGAGGTAAGAGGCTAATCATAGGGATTTTATTCTTTGCAGCCTGCATAATGCTTCTTGTTTCTAAAACACTGTGCAAAGTCTGCTGCCTATATGTATAAATACAATCTACTAACCTAATAAAATAAAATAAAAGGAGAAGGTTTTTGCTAACATCAAAATATTTTGTAAATGCTTCACCCGAAGTTACCCTTCTGTTGTATAGAATGTGAAACAGCAATTGCAGGTACCCACAGAGCAACATACGAGATGCTGGTGGGGTTTTCTTCTGACTGCTGGTAAGTGCCTTCAGTACAGACCCCGTGTGTCTCACTCAGATGTGACTGTCACAGCAGTTTGTTACACCACTAGCAGTAGACACAAGAATATGAGAACTTCAACCTATTTTAACTGGTTAACACAATCCAAGCACAAACAATTCTAAACGTACAGTATTAAAAAGAGACATTGAAATGCTGAATAGGGTTTTAGAAACGAGAACTCTTTCACTGGAAGGGTTTT
Source organism: Rhabdornis inornatus (assembly GCA_013397075.1). NCBI lineage: Eukaryota > Metazoa > Chordata > Aves > Passeriformes > Rhabdornithidae > Rhabdornis > Rhabdornis inornatus. Next base: position 1,435,915 of record VWZS01003250.1, on the reverse strand, counting down.
AGAGCAAAGAGGGATAAAACTGGCCTTTGGTTTGGGCTGTGACTGACACAACTAATTTTTCTAGACACTTCAGCTATCTGATTGCATACAAGAGAATAGTTGCTTTTGACATTCATTATGCACAGAGGACTGTTATCTGACTTTCTTCAACAGTTGGTTTTAATTTGTGACAGAATTATATTGTTTTTCATTTTTAGTGATCTGTGGATTATTTGTTTTTAAAATTTTGTAGTATGTTATGTACCTTCCACCTCCCATATAAATAGAAATAATGCAGTCTTCTTTCAACCTCTAGATTTGGAGGCACAAAACTTATTTTAAAGACAATTTGTGGGTAAATTTTTATCTAGCAATCTGTTCTAGAAGGGTCATGTGAAAAATTAAAATTAGATATTTCACCTTTTTTAAATTCACTAACTATCAGGACTTAGGAAACACCTAAAACACCTACAGGCTAACAATCCTGTACTCTACTTACAGGCCCAGGTATTCTGCAGTTTTCAGAACAATTACTCTAGTTTTAAAAAGTTAGATTACTATTAAATCAGCATAAAAGATCCTGGGTTTTATTAATTTTTAATTATTTCCATGTACATTTGTCTCAAAAATTTTTGAGAGCTGGTGTTTGTTTTGAAGTGAGCAGTGAAAATAGGTGGATCATCTTTCCATCTGTTTCTATCAAATGTCTAACACAGCAATGCAATAATAAACTTTCATACTTGAGTCCTCTGAAAAATATCACAGAAATGCTGTATAAAGCTTATATTTCCAACAAACTTTTTTAAAGGTAAAAATATAAATGCATTAGGTCAAATGCAATTTGACAATTTTTAACCATATCCAGCAATTTAATAGGAGTGTAAGTTACCATAAATATTGCTTGCTAGAGAAGAGAAATGAGGTGTATATGTGCTGGCATACCCAGCCAGTGTCCCAGTTGAAATATCTACTCATAGTCAGTAAAATATTTAAGTCATATTGATACTGGAGGAGTTTGAGTACATGCTTATAGTACTCTGATGAGTAAGGATGGATTTAAGTGTGCTCTTAAATATTCTGCTGAGCACAGTCCTGAACTTGTAATGTAATAGTGATCTATTGAACAGGTAGCACAGAAACCACTGAAATCAGCAAGTTTCTGAAGGGTTGTAAAGTCTGTCTTTGTGGAGGTTATTTGTGGGATTAGACCAATACCAGGAGTAACAAGTATTCAGCCTCAAATTAAATTCAAAGATGTTTTAATACTCATAGTTTAAAATGTGTTTAACATTTCCTGTAATAATAAAAAGCTATACTTGGAGAAAATTCTGCAACAGGACTCTTCAGAAATATGCACATATTCTAATTTTTTTAACTCTTAAATTTGTTGATGTAGGGTGAGATTCCAGTTGGCACTGTGGCACATGATCATTCAGCAGGTCTCTTCTTGGGTCTAGTATTCAGCTTTTATTTTTTGCATTCAACAGTTCTTAAAAGATGGAATGTGACATAAATACATCTATTATTTAAGCTACAGTTTTTGGTAGTTTATTATATTTTTTACCCTAATTTCCAAATTTCCTTGGTTGTGTTTTCTTTTTCTTCATTCCATGCACAGTAGCTATGTAATCCGAATATCACTTTCTATTCAGTAGTTCTAGGTTGCATTTCAGGCTGATCCAAACCTCTCAAGTGAATAGAAAAAGTCACGTGAAATTTGAATCTGATCCAACATTGTCATGCTCTTCAACATTTGCTGCAGTTCACATTTCCTCTACTGCAGGTTATTGCTAATAAATTTTTAAAAATCATGACTTGTATTAAGTAGGGGAGAACATCTGTCTAAAAGAAATATCTAATATTCTGTCCATGAGATTTGTCTAGAAACTGGCTATTTAAGCCAAATATTTCATAAATTCTAGCATTTCTATGATGAGTGTTTTAGAACAGCTGATAAGACTATTAATGCTGCAGGTGGGTTGAGCCTAATTATTCTCTATAATATAATTATATTACAGGACTTCACCCAGATGAATGATTTATTTTTTGGTATATGCCATTTTCAAACCCTGTGTAAGGTGTATTTTGCTCTAGAGTTTCATTATTGCTCACTATTTTTTTATTCCTTGTGCATTATAGTGTTTGCCAGCATATACAGTGAGAATATTCCAAGGAAGGAGCAATATCCCTCCAGCTGTAGGACCAGATCAGTTTTCGACATGTCCAAATTCAAGCAGAAGCAGATGCTTCGGGCTTCTCTCTCCTGCACAAAAAGAAGTGACCTCCAGTTTTGCATGTAACAATAGATTGCAAATCTAAGTCCTCCCTAGAAATCACTCTGTGAGTGTTCCTGGGACCTTACTTTATTCTTTTCCCAGACAAAGAAAAGAATAGCTAGCAATAAATTTCTCTGTACTGGTATTATCCAGAAATCATTTTCACCTGCTTGACAATTCTGTGCATTTATCCCATTTGATAAATTGATTCTGGCTCACAAAGACCACTGCAGAGACTATAACAGTGTTACATGATTTAGTCATTTGATTGCTGAGTGGCAAGGGAAGTTCATGGAGGAAAGAGGTCATATATTGGTGGTCATCCTGATAACAAATTTTGTGACATGGCTATTGCACTGGCTTAGCTCTAATTTTGCCCGTTCTAATTTAGTGTTGTGAGTATTCATGATGTCTAAATAACCTTGAAATCCATATCCTTTGGCAGATAGCAGTGCTGCCCAGTCAATTGGTGCTCATCTCAACATATTTAAAGCTGTGCCCAAGGTATTAGCTCCTTGACTCTTGCTGAGTTTAATTGAAGTACAATTGCTTAATTTCTCTTTACTTTCTATGTGGTTTTTTGAAAATGCATCCCTGTAGACTGAAGGGTAAATATAAGATGAACCCTATTTGCTAGACAATAGGCTATTCAAAATACTGGATATTGTTACTCTTGTTACCAGGAGTGGGTTTGTGGTCATTACCATGTGAAAAAGAAAAGGTCATTGTGAAGGAACAAAAACTCTGTTCTGAGTGGAACATAAGCACTGTAGCCTGATGATCAAAACCTTCCCTGACTTTTATCCACTTCAAGTGTTTCCTAAACTTACATAAAAATATATATTAATATTGTCAGTGTTAGGTATTGAATGCAAGGTTGGATAGTGTCAATAGTTTTGCTCAGGAAAAAAAGTTCTGATGCTGAATATCATGCCTGGAAACTGACGTAGTAACCGTTTAACTTGCAGAAAGTTCTTGGATTTTTTTTGACTGATAACAAACGGAATAAAAGCGCAATAAATTCTGTGGATTTTTAATGGTTTCACTTACACATCTCACCTGATAATCTGTGTCTTTATCATAGCCATAAGCAAGTCTGAGGTGTGTATTTATAAATTGTCATTTCCTTTTAGATCCTTTCCCTAAACATCCCCCTATTGAGGAAAGCAGCTGTGGAATTTGATATTCTTTTCACGATATGACTGAGTCAGGACTAGCAGCTTTAAATTTGTGCTGAGGAGGTGGAAGTACATAGCAACAATGTCATGCAAACAGCCTGTAGCAGTCAATACAAGAAACAATATTATTTCTGGACATTGCTAATTATTAATTATTCTTTATGGGTGTTAAAAATTATCATACTAATTTATCAGCCTAGGCATGATATCAATTTTGCAGTCATTTACTAAAGCAAATGTTTTACTCATTCATAGAACAAGATTACACATTAAAGACAAACAAAGCAGCAGAAAATAAGGGTACAGTGTCAGCAGATGCTGTACAGAAAAATCTGAAAGCAAACTTCCTAATCTCATGGGCTGTTCCCATAGATATGTCCTATTAAAAAAAATGAATCTATTCATTCGTATCTCCAGTGGTCAGATTTGATCTGAATGAGATAGGCCCCAATTACATTGTCAGATCTAAGGTGATTTAAAAAAACTATGTAAGCTAAAAAATTATTAAAATAGTGTTTCATATTTTCTCCCTTATTGCAGTTTAAATAAAACACTTGCTTATTTTTTTAAATGATAATCAAATTTCAACAATGAAAAGGAAGTCAAAAGAAGAAAACTAATAAAACCCAATACTATTCTTTTTGTAATTTCTCTACCCTAAGCAATACTTTCTTTACAATATATTTCTTACGTGGGTAATAAGAAGCAACATTTTCCTAAACTAGGTAGATTTTCAGGAAAAAAAAAAACGCTTCCTTGAGAATTTTAATGTCTAATTCAGAACATGAAACTAAATCTCCTGAGTTTAAGACCTGGTTGGTTTTGCACAGCACTGTTTGCCCGTTTAATTTCACTTATATCTTGCAAGCTTATTCTTCTCAGCTTTGGCAGTCAGCACTGAACTTTTCTTCCACATTTGGTGTTGAAAGCTTTGAAAGTGTCTCATGTATAGGCAAAGAATTAAAAAAAGATGAATAGAACTGAAAATAATAGATGCTCTTCAGTGAGGTGAAACCCTGAAGAGGGCACTAAGGGAACCTGTGTTTAGGCAGAGCCTATTCCTGTAGGAACCTGTTGGCAGGCTGTGTATTCAAGGCTGGAAAGAATCCTTATGAGGCAATATATGACAACATGTTACGCAAGACCGAAGCAGTGCACTTATATGTAAGAACACCTAGTTAATAATGCTAGCATAGAGCCATCTGTCTGCCCAATAAGTACCAAAATAAAGTAAAACAAAACCCAAGACCACTTGCTAGTCAGTGGGCAGATGCTATCTTTCAAGGGTAGGGATTAGCTAAAACCTACACCTTTCTCCAAGCATATCAGTATCTGTCAGCACTTCTGGAGACATTTCATTCATGCAAAACCTTGAGCAAAGAACAGATATCATCATTATTTTGTCCTGATAGACATTTTAATTGTACACAGGCTTTCCATTCTAATTTTCTGAACTCTCAAAACTCATGTTGTTCACCAAATCATTATATGTACAGATCAAATGCTTTCACCACGAAATATGGGACAAAATCTACATATTCAATGTTGTATACTTATTTATGCTGGCCTGCATGTACTTGGCCTAATTTCTTGTTATGAGGACTCTTGCTTATTGGTGTAAAAATAATGATAGCATGAGAAGGATCTGGAACATAACTGTGTAGGAAAAGAAAGATGCATGAATCATCAAACCTGTGTTCAGATTCTTAATTTATTTCTTGCCTGATATAATTTCACAAGAGGACATAACGAACACCTTATATTCTATTGCAAAAGGTTGCTGGGAAAATACATTCTTAAGAGAAGGAATAGTTGGAGGAAGAGGACATTTGTGATGTGGACATGAGTACACACACAGAGAACTACTTCTTGACTTTATTCCTAAAGTTGTGAAGTAAATCACTTGGCATTTAAGGATGCCATGAAGCACTTCTTAATTAATTAACTGCAACATTCCTTCTCCATAAGACACTGCTTAATTCAGTACATGCTGCAGACCTCCTCTGGGTACAGGCAAGGCTGTGTCAGAAGGCAACTGCTGTTTGGAATAACTCTGCCTCAGGGAATATCACGCATGTTACAAGTCAGAGGGCAAGAGGACAAGGAGGATGAAGCTGCAGGGCCATGACTGCAAGAATGACCAACTCGCAGTTGACCTTGAATTTTTTTGGTATCTGCTGCTCCAGCTGGATCCCTACAAATCTATGGGGCCTGATAATATTCATCAGGCAATCCTCAAGGACCTGTGTAATGCCAGTGCAAAGCCTCTCAATGATTTTTGAGTGATCTTGGGCACCTAGAGAGGTTCTAGTTTACTGGAAGCTTGTGAATGTCATCCCAGTTTTCAAGGGCAAGAAGGAGGACCCCAAAAACTCCAGGCCTATCAGTCTCACATCAGTGACTGTTAGAACTGTGGAAAGGATTATTGTGGGAAGTACTGAAAAACACCTGGAGGGCAAGTCAGTCAACCAGCATGGCTTTGTGAGGGGAAAGTCCTGCTTGTTGAACCTGATTTCCTTCTACGGCAGGGTAATACACCTGGTTGATCAAGGGAGGCCAGTTGATATAATGTATTTGGATTTCAGTGAACCTTTTGATACAATCTCTCGCGAAGTGTCCAGCACACAGCTGGATAACCAGGTTACGCGGTGGGTGAACAGCAGGCTCATGTGTCAGGTGCAAAGGGTTACAGTGAATGGGGTGACATCAGACTGGTGACTTGTCAACAGTGGAGTTTTACAGGGCTCCATCATTGGCCCTGTGTGCTTCAGAAACTCTTAGGTCCAGTTCTTTTCACTAGTGACTTGGATGCAGGACTTGAAGTAATACCAAGTAAGTTTGCCAGTGACAATAAATTGGGAGTTGTTGACTCCCTTAATGGCAGAGATGCCTCAAAAAATTGGAGGGCTAGGCAATCACCAGCTATATGTAGTTCAACAAGGGTGGGTGTCAGATTCTGGACCTGGGATGGAGCAGCCGTGGTTGTGTGTTCAGACTGGAGAATGAGAGACTGGAGGGCACCACCTCAGAAAGGGACCTGAGGGTCCTGGTCAGTGCTGAATTGAACATGAGTCAGCAGTACCCTGGCAGCCAGGAGTCAGCAGTGCCCTGGCAACCTGTCCTGGGGGGCATCAGGCACAGCATCACAGCTGGGCAAGGGAGGGGATTGTCCTGCTCTGCTCTGAGCTGGGGCAGCCTCACCTCAAGTGCTGGGGGCCGCTTTGGGTGCCACAACATAAAAAAGACATTAAGCTATTAGAGAGCGTCCAAAAGAGGGCCACAAAGATGTTGCAGGATTGGAGCTGAAGCCACGTGAGGAACAGCTGAGGTCACTTAGTCTGTTCAGCCTGGAGAAGAGGAGACTGAGGGGAGAGCTCACTGCAGTCTCCTTATGAGGGGAAGAGGAGAGGCAGGCACTGATCTCTTCTCTGTGGTGATCAGTGACCTGAGGGAATGGCCTGAAGCTGTGTCGGGGGGGGGAGGTTTAGGTTGGATATCAGGANGGGGGGGGAATATAAGAAAAGGTTCTTCACCCAGAATGTGGTTGGGCACGGGGAACAGGCTCCCCAGAGAAGTGGAATACCACTTTCTACAGCACCAGCCTGTACTGATTTCTTGAACCTGAGTTCAAGAAGTGTTTGGGCAGTATTCTTGGGTATGGTGCTGTATGGGGCCAGGAGTTGGGCTCAATGATCCTGATGGGTTCCTTCCTAAGGAGAAAGTATCTGTTATTAAAACAGTTCAACATCACCATTTATGATAATATTTTTTGAAAAAACCCTGTCTCTGCCACAACACCACACTTATATCACGTTTCTGTGTAATGCTGGCAATGTCATGTAGCACAAGGTTTTAGTGAGTAGCCAGGCTTTGAAACCCTGAGGTATGATTTGCAAAACTGCTGAGTGCATTAATCTGTCATAAAAATTAATGTAAAATACACACAGAATCGATTAAATAAAATATTTCTGTAGTAGTAGTAGTCTGAAAGGTTGGTTAGTGGGTGTCCTTATTGGATTTCCAATTTAGTTTGTCCTTACTGGTTTTCTCCCATGTCTCACTTCAGCTTCTATGAAGAAGAAATAGCTAACCCTCTTCTCCCATATCACAAGCGTGTTCTGAAGTTAAGTTCGTTGTTAAGAAATTCATATTCTGAAGCTATGCAAGAAAATGAAGTGGTGGTGAAAAGGTTTTTCTAATTTTTAGTAATGTAGTTGGCATTTTCAAGGTACCAAAAACATACAGAAATTTGTGAGAGTGAACATGTTAGATGTTTGTTTTGAAGACATAAAAGTAATTATTTTTTTACTTTTCTAGCTGAAATATCTTCTCTATGAAATACTGAATTATTTTAATTCAGAGTCTTGTAAATGAAAATTCTGTCTTTTCTATCTGAGAAGAATTTGCATTTAAGAAATGAACCATGTCAGAAAGGGAAAAGAATAAAAATCTTAACCTAATATTGAAACAAATTATTTAAATTTTAACAGTATTTTAAGTTGACTTCATGTAAGAATTTTGATCTTTTTGGCAGCCTATAAAATCTGAGATCTGAGAGGGGAGGATGACATAGTTCTAAGTATTAGTTTTAGACACAAAATAAAAATGAATATTTTTGTCTTTAGAAAAATCACCATTCTGTCTTTAGATGCCTTGATTTTGCTGTTCTTGTAGTAATTATTTTTCTGGGAAAATGAAGTGTAGGTCTTAGATATCTATATCAGCAATCTCTAGAAGCAGCAATACCAAATAGGTAAAAACCAGTGACACTTTTGGAAGTGACTACTGGGGCTAAGGAGACTTTCAAGCTTCCACAGGAGTATCCTGTTTGATCTGTTTGATTTCCTTGCTCTGACCCTGATTCCAACACTTTTTACTGTGGATCTCAGCCTGGTCTGACCTCAGAGCTGATCCTCTTTTGAGCAGGAGGCAGATCAAGAGCCCTTCCCTGGGCCCCGAATACTTAAAAAAGGGATAAGCATTGACTAAATGTATATTTTCAAAAGGCAGTCTAAAAAAAATTCTGTATGCCCTCACAAGATGGAGTTTGCAAGAACTTTTCAAAAGAAAGTCACAAGAGAATTTTTACAAAGGCAGAACAATCTTTTGCTGCAGCTATGATAGTAGAAATTACAAAATTGTTCTGGATATTTTAAAAATATATCAATAAGAAAGAGAGCCTGAGGTAAACAGCAGGTAAAGAGACAGGTATTTTTCCCAGTTACAAATTGCTGTAAACAAAATCTTACCCTAGGAAGTCACAGGCAATTTTAGTAATAAACAGAAATATCAGCCTAAGTTTTAGTAAAAGTTTGCGATGTGTCAGCTAGGCAACAATGTTTATTGGAAGCTGTTACCAGCGGGTTTCAAAAGTGTGAGATAATTCAAACAATCTGTATTCTTCAGTGGTGACTGATTCAGTAGAGTTTTTTTATGTTAAGCCTAGTCTCTTATGTTTGGCTTATTTACTCATTTTTATTCAATTTGTTTATTGGTACAATTTGCCATAGTTTTGATTTAAGCCTGCTCAGAATGAGACCCTGGAGACTGGGGAGATTACCAGTGACCGATTCAGAGAGAAAGTGACCTTGGTCTTTAAGTGTCAGACATCAGAGTCTGAATAAAAAGCAAAGGATTAAATAAAGTGTGGTTCCTAGTACTAATGCACATGGGATCTGGTGAATTTTTAGGAGGTGCAGTCAGGAAACCATTTGAAATGTGAAATCACAGGAACTTTGCTGTGATTACAGCTTGATAAATTCAGTAAATGCTTTTATAAATGTTTTTATGTAATGATCCACTCGTTAGCTGTCTTCATGCATAGTGGCTACTGCATATCTATGCCTGCACCAAAATGCATGAAATCCCCAGGAACTCATACCTAGGCAAGCATGGTGAACAGTGAAGATATTTTTTAATAAACCCTTGTTGAAATGACCATCAAAGACAAACAAAAGCATCGAAGTATAAAGGATGTTGGTTTTTTTCTGTAAATTGAAAATGCATTTTTATGATCTGGAAAGGAGAATATTGTTTTTCTTTGGATTCTTCTTTAATACTTAATATGATGGAAAATTACTTAAATTACTTGTTTTCCACTGTTCACGGGTTGTATCTTTTTTGTCTATAGACCATTATTTTTATAATCCACTATTATTATGGTTTATTTTCATCCTTTGTGTTTCATGCACTTGAAACAGGTTGGAAGAGTCTCAGGTTCTGAGATCCCTGTTCTATTTTGCAGCTTGCCAAGAACGCTATATTACGTTATGTCCCTCTCCTTTGCTTCTTGATAATGTTATCAGGTTCAGCTATGCAGCATTAAAAATAGTATTAATGTCACAATTTCTCTAACTCTGTCACATCATGTGTTCATTATAATGGATTCAGATCGCAAGTTTTCATTGTGTTAACCTGTGGGTGTCCCATGGTTTATAATATTGAAACAGAAATAAGCTAACTCATCTCTAAATACGTGAGGCTTTTCCTCCAGCATCTCTCTCTATGCAAGATTTCTTCTTCACGTGTTATTAGTCTAATCATATTTGGTAACCTTGGATCTACCAGTCCTGTTTTATTCATCTCTGTGATGTGTAGAGTTGAGAAGCAAGATTCCTGGTGGTTAAAAATGACACTGTGAGTCAGTTAACATTACTGGTTTTTTCAAGGAAAGATCCAGGTAATTTTGTCTTTATGTGGTTTTTGTGATTACTTTGTTTACAAAACCCTCTTTAACAAAATGGCAATATCTGAAAAATCTCGGTGACACTTGACTGTCTCAACATATTAGCATAATTTTAAAATCTTCACCTTGGCTTGATATGAACCTCATATTCACCTTAAAAACTTACAGGTACTAGAAACAGGCCTTGTGTAATTGTGCACAAGCACAATTTGTAGAACAACAGTTCTACACAAGCAGTTAAAAATGCATTTTTGAGTAGTAGCTGTTAAAGTAGCTCAGTTTAAATGACTTACATATTTTCATCATTCTCAAATTGGAAGTGGTTAGAAAGTTTAAGTGAAATATTATTTGCATGTCTCTGCAAATCTGCTTATAATTTGAACATGTCAGAAAAGACATCTGAACATGTCCTTTTGCTGTATTTGCAATCAAACGTGAATAGATTCTGGAAAGTTCCTTTTCCTTCAGTAGGGCTTTGATACCTGGGTAATAATATTTTCATAATTTTGATAGACTTTAATCCAGGGAAGTACTGTATAGCTGTACCATCAAACTCTGCTGCTAGCATCTTTCAAAAATTTGGAGGCTTTTTTCATAGAGCTAACAGATTTTAGTGAACTGCCATGTATGTCAGCTATTTGCTGCTTGGTCCTTGTTGTGTCAGACAGGACTTTAGCCTTGACTGTAAATTATTGCAATCTTGAAACTCACAGTGATTCCCTGCACCACTCAACAAAGTGATTACTACAGTTCTTCAGAGGAGGGTTCAGCATGAGATTGTGTCTTGGAATAAATGAAGGAAGGAGATAGAAGGAACTCTAAAGCTGTCTCTAGCAAGACCTCACACTTTTGCTGTCTGGGAAGTTAGTTCCGTTTAAAGATGAGTAAATGAATAATCATATGGTGCCCCAACATCTTGGATAAACTTGTGTGGGTGATCTATGTGTTTTAAACTCATTTCACTAAACATATGTAACTGTTAACATGCACACACTTCGTACTTACTCTAGACTCTTTTAATGTTCCTTTTGGGAATCTCTTCATCTCAAGCATGCTTTCACTTTAATTTCACGTTTCATTGACTAGCTTTAGGTACCTATGCAGTACCTTATAACCTAAGGTAATGCTTCCTAGGGCAGGGCACAGTAGATCCTTACACATTGTAATTTTTTCTCTTCTCAGAGATAATTTGATCTTCCTGTCCCTAGAATTCCTGCTGAGAAAACAAAAATAAACTAATGTTTAAATCCCTTGATTCTTGATTTAGTCTCTGTAATCTGTGTACTTCTTCAGATTAAAAGCGCAAGGCTTTGTCTCATTAACAATAATTAGAAGTTTGGTTAGTCTTTTCAAACTTCTGACAGCCCACAGGAAAAAATTTTGCTTTTCTGATAGGACCATAGACACCTCTGAGACAGTGAACTCAGCACCATCCCCTGAAAAGCAGCAGAAGAAATTAGGCAGGCTCTTTCATGTATAAATAAGCTTTTAAAGATTCAGCTGATAGAATGGAAATGATTAGGTGGTCTCACTCTAGAAGAATATAAAAATCTAGGATTGTAAAAAATATGCACATCTCTGAAAGATCTGGAAGTACAGCTATGGAATGGCTCAAATGATGAATTCATGAAATGAAGTTGATTTGGTTTTGATCCACTACCTCACTTGTCTCTTTTTTTAGTTTGCTTTCTTTTGTATGCTTCATTACAACCTTTACTGGATGTCTTAAAGTGTCACAAACTATCTTTGAATTTTATTTCCTAAGGGGAAAAAAATGCTGGAAGAGAGTTACTTTCTCTTAATTTGCTGTATATGTCATCTATCTTTAAACATAGCATCCTTTTATGGATATTCTACCTGTTACTGCTGTCCTTTCACATCTAAAGCTTTTAAAATGGGTTATGGCTTATTATGTGAGTTTCCTCAGTCATGTATTTTAAGGTTATTAGTCCAGTGCCTACTCACTTATAGCTACATGCTGTCTTTCTAATCTTCAGTTACCTATGCTAAGATTTTAGTAATTCATCCTATAGGTCACATTCATAAAAGTGGGACACTTATTCCTATAAGGTTATTCTGCTATTTTCAACTTTTATGGGGTGGTATTTTTATCACTGATCTTTTATGAAGACTGGGTGTTTTTTTGACATTCAGTCATGCTGACACTGTCCAATAAACCTTTATCCCCCTCTTTCCCTTTTGTGTGTCTGGTTCCTATTTTTCATGATACTGCAAGTAACACTGACTTAGATTCTTCTCTTGGTTTTTTAAGGCAACACATTCTTCTAAATTCTGAGTTCTTGCTCATTTTATCACTTCAGTTTTATTCTTTTTTCATTCAAGAACTGATGTAGTTCTTCAGGATGGGGATAGACGTTTTCTCAAGATAATATCACTGTATCTCTCCTCTTCTACACATTTTTGCTTCAGCACAGTATCGTCTAGGTAACCTAACTATATATTCTCTACAAAGGAAATTTTATGTATATGGGAAAGAAAGCCGTTTTAAACACTTGATGGGGCCCAAAGAGCAGACTATCAGTAACCCTCATAATCCAGCCCTGTGTCTCTTTAATGTCTTCGAATTTCCTGCGTTGTGCTACCCCTGGGCTCTGGGTTATCCTGAGCAGAGACAGACTAGACAGCAGGTTAATGCTGAGTGCAGCTGTGTGCTAATACCATCCTGGTGTATTGTTTCATACAAAGCTCCATGTCAAGAAGCTTTTGGAACTCTAAAGTTAAAACAAATCAAATTTTGTACATAGATATGAGTCCTGATACAATTTTTTCTAGTGCATGGTACTATAACTCTATTAGTTTCAGCTGCTTCTGATCAATTCTAGTCTCAGCAAGGTGAAAAATCAGTTTACGTGTTGGATACAAAGTTAAAATGGTTGCACAGATCATAGGAATTTTTCGTCCCCCAGTAGTTTTGAATGAGAACTGACTGTAATTATTGCAGAGTTGCTTGAATCTAACCAGATTCACATTTCCACAGCTGCCTCATCCCTGTCAATTACATCATATCCATGAAGCTTGGTCAATGTACCCAACGCAGCTTTGCTATACATGGGTGCTGGGGAGATTGCTGCCTATCAGGTGGTAGACAAGGACAAGATCTAGCAGTTTCTAGGACATATCTGACAAATGCAGATTTAATTCTACCTATGAAAAAATTGGAACAAATTTCTCCATGTAGCCTTATAGTAGCACATAGTCCAGCCAATATAGCTTCTGAGAAAGATTTTTTTGTTATGTGCAATAATGCGCCTTTATTTGTGAGAATTCATCTTGTCTCTATCAGTATGTTTCCAGGTTCATTACATATTTTCAAACAGTATAATTTCAATTGGTAAAACCCCACTCTCTTCTGCAGTTATATTTAACCAGTGACACCTTTGCTGAGCACCAACGTTATGTGGCTAGTTCTTGTTATTGCCAGCTTTCTGTAAGTGAATATGTAAAACTTCTTCCACCTATCCTCTCCCTCTGCTAAAACATGGGGACATTCTGATATCATAAGTGCCATGTATTCAGCCTATTCTGTAAGCATTCTATCCTTCAGCAATTTTCCAAAACATCTGAAGATGCCTAGGTCTGTGCACTGTTACCAAAATATTTAAAAATAGGAACTTTATTAACCCTGTAACTTTGGAAGTCTCTGTCCAAGCTTGAATGCCATTGTGTGCTCTTCTTCCTAAGTGCTTGACAGCTACTAATAAAGACTGTCAAGCTTGGCGTGAATTTTCCCACAGATTTAACCATCCCTCCCACTTTGCACACTCACTTGTCTTTTAATCTTTGAAGTCTACAATACCTAGGAATTGACTGTCTTCTTTAGGCCTTCCTTTAAATATTTCTGGAGCCTGAAGCTTTACATTTATTGTATAATTTGGGTCCTATTTCATAGCCCTGTCAAACGCACTCTTTTAGTCTTTTATGATGTTCTGTTGCTGTACTGTCAAAAGTCAGAACATCATCTCTATGTATTTCAATAGATTCAGATCCTTCAAGAAATATGTAGCACTTAGTGAAAATTCTCAGGAATGTATTTTAAGCCAAAGGAAGCCTGTGAAAGTACTACCTCCTGTTTAGTACATCAAATGTGGCTTGCTTTGAACTCCTCTTATCTGCGGAGATTTGTAAAAGCAAAGCAGATATACATGTAAGTTAGTGAAAGAATAATGCCTCACTTCATGGAACTTTTTTTCAATCTGTTTAGTTCTCTCAGATCTAAACACAAAAAGATAATGCAGATTTTCCTTCCCTGTTAGTGGTACCTATTGAAAGGCTATTTCTAATATCTCTTGTCAGTTGTTAACTAAATGGTTGAGTTTCTGTTTCCAGCTTAGAGATCTGTAAACCAACAGGATCTATGGCCTGTATACACATACCATTAAGGACAGCTGATCTCCTACACTGCCCTTTTTGGATTCTATCATGACATACAACCTCTCCATCTCATACTTGCTGCAGCAGTTTTAAACTGAGTTTGGGTCAAAATGTTTGTTCCCACTGATTTTAATTGAATTGTTTCAATTTTTGTTTTCATTTGAAGTCTTCTACTTTAGCTTCACATTATAAGGTCTCAACTGTACTGAATTTTCTGCTATGTAATTTTGTTTCTGATTCAGTTGCTTGGGGTGCCCCTCATATTCTGGTGTTACAAACTGACCCAAAGATTCTGTCCCATTACAAGGTCTGTACAAGCACCTTCAAAGTTACCTATCCAGACCTTGGGAACAAGTGCAAATTTGGAAAGCAGCAGGACTTGGTATGCCACAGGCAAGGCTTGAAAACACACATGTAAGAACAACCCAGGCAAAACCCATATCAGATAACCAGCACATGTTCCTAAAGACACACTGACAAGACACTGTAAATTAGTCCTATGATATATTGGAGTTCTACTCATTTAACCTCATGCTACACACACACCTGCCTAGCAGCCAACCTCATCAGAGCTGGAGATGCCAGTGCTCAGTCATAGGAGGCCAATGTAACCAACACCCTGTGCTTCCACGTCCTAATAACATCTTGGCAGTTACCACACAAGGCTGCTGCTTACTTGGTCTGATATGCCTCGCCAGCCTCATGACAGAAGCCAGAACAGCCAGATGTATCCCATTTTTGTTGTCATTTATAAAGGAACTGTGTTGTCCACAGCTAGGCATGCACAAGGGCACAAACTCTTAGAGAGAAGGTAAACAATAATGGACTTTATTTGGATTATCACTTTGCCCATTATTTTCTCCCTTGCCACTACCTTCTGACCTCTCAGTTGCTCTTAATCTCTGAGTTGCACTGCCTAAGTGCTGTGCAAAAGGCCAAGTAGCCAACAACTCCACAAATCCCACAGCTTGCTTTCTGTCTCTCAGGAAACAGAAACAGACTGTGAGTGAGAGGGTTTGGTCTTCCTCCTGAGCACAGAACTATCCTAATCTTTGATTGAAGTTCTGAAGCAGAAATATTCCAAATAATTTTTGAGGCCATTAACACTAGCAAAGACCTGGATTCATAAACCCCAGGCATTTAAGGTAGTGATCTCCCAGTTCCCATGTGCAATACTCTTCAACCAGGTATGCAAAAGTTCTAAGGTGCAAATGTTCAAATCATTTTTGTCTTCCTCTACCCATTTCCCTATGAACCCAGACCTTTCTGCACGCATGGTGAGAGTTTAATGTATATTTTGAGTTGACAGAGATGGGAACTGAGCTGGGATAAAGTCTGCAGCTTTGGCTGTGGCATGTTGTCTGTTGGAGATGCACTACCAGAAGTAATGTCCTGTAGTTCCTCTTTCCATCTCCCATATGAGGGCAAATCCATTTGTACACAAGAGAGGCACGGCAGCATGTGTGCTGGCACTTGTTGAGGCATGGTGATTTTCCTGCCAAGCCCAAGACAGGTACTGGGAAAGCTAAGAGGAGCAGAGCTGAGCTGAGGAGTGAGATCTCTGTGTAGCTGGGGAACAGAGGATCTATAAAGAAAGAAATTGCTGCAGTAAATAGGTAACTACCGTTTTTGATATTTTTCATTAAGTACAGGTGCATAGGAATTTGTGTTCAAACACATATATAACCATATAGAGAAATAGCAATATGAAAATATTTTGATTTTCTAAAGGCTAAAAGCAAGCAATGCTTTTGCAACTGTTGTATGTTCAGGATTCATATCCCCTCAAGTAGTAAGTAATATACATATATGCCTGAAGATTAAGTCAGATATACATTAGAAGTGCTGCTTCTGATTTGCATTATTTCAAATTGCGTACTGAAGTTCCAAAGACCTTTTTTTCTTTTTCTTCTTGGAACTTGCAGTAGAAATTACAAGAATAACTTTTTCAAAATGTATATAAGCAATGTATATCAATAAGGTGCTGTGCATAAAGAAGAATATGATTTTTTCAGCCTGGCTATTTGAGCAGTCCTGTTTTCTGCCAAGTGGAAGGATATAATAGTAAGCCAAACAAGAACCATATGTGAAGAAAAGAAATTACAACATATATAAAAGGAGATAGCTGGTTTGTTAAGAAAAATCGGAGAGGCTTATACAATTACAATGAGAGAAAAATAACCAGCAGGAAGGAAGTAAACTCTTGAATAAAGATAGGAAATAATGAGCTTAAAATGACTAAACTAGCTGCTGCTGAAATCTTCCTCAAGACAAAGGAAGATGAAGCACACATCAAAAGTATTGAAAGACTTTGCACATATAGCTGCTGATAAAAGAGAAAGAAATCAAATATGGAAATGAACAAAGAGGCGAATAATGCCAAGGATGTAAACAGGCAGAAGAAAGATTCAAATTTATGTTTTGCATGTAAAGAAATTAGTGAAAAAGCATACTGAAGAAGATTGTTATATGTATAAAATTTTGACCAGTACGGGTAAAAGGGGGGGTTGAAAAAATTTCTGGGAGTATTTCTATGTAGATATGAAGTTTGAAACTAGAAGCAAATTTTCAGCATAAACTTTCCATCATACAGCATTGAGCAAATCCCAGTAGTCTGAAATGTAAACCCAATCACTAATACTATTTCTATCTCCTTTTGTTTTCTTACATCTTATTTTAGATATCAAATCTGAGATGCACTCTCAGTTCCAAAGACTTTTTGAATCAAGAGAAAATAAATCCTTTGTTTTCTTTTCAACTTGGGAAAATAAATAAGTTTACTCTTTATTCTTTTTTAACTCAGACATTATAGCCATAATTATCTCAGACATCCTCAGGATGTTGTAAGCTATTTTCTTTCTGTAATGTCAGGGTAGCAGTGGCTGTTTCAGATCCATGCCCCAATAGAGCTGACATTACAAAGTTGAATAATTAGGGATTTAGTGTCACACTAAGGAGTAGCTGGTGTCCGTCTTTCTGGGCTACAAAACTTTTGTGAGCCTGTAGACCAGTCTAAGAACTCAAGGAGCTTTGTATTATAAAGATGCAAAGTTAAGACAGATTTTGAATTACTTTATATTGTTAGTGGAGTACTGTGCAGCAGGTATATCTTGCATGAATATTTTCTGGTATTTGTGGATAGATTTTCTGGGAAATTACCTTGAGCAAACTGTGGAATGAATCACTGTGGTTTCTCCTAGCCCTAGTGAATAGTGAATGTACTAAATATCTAAATGTGCTTCACTGTCCTTGGAGGGGTGGGACAGAGCAGCCTTTTTTTTTATTATTCTTTTGTATTACTGTTCTATCTTCGTTACTGAAGGCATGCATCAATACAAGAATCTTCATTTTTATTTAATATAAAGTAATTGCTTAACTCTTACAATTTCAAAGGATGCCTCAATGAATGAAGTACGTAAGCAATGAAGGCCCTAAAAAATCTCTGAAAATACATTGTATTGTAATATATCTTAATTTTTACGTATCTTATAGTTGTGTAGCCTGTGATCATCAGGTATTTAGTTCATTGGTAATGTAAAAATCACAGGGACAACCTATTTCAAGAAGATGTGAACAATCAATAATAAATGCTTCAACACTGCAACACTTCGGAAGATGAAGCCTCTTGGTTTTGGGTACTGTGTTTTAGTTGGGACAAAGAGTAAATTACTGTTGTATAATAGGCAGATTTCCTCACCTCTTTTTCTGAGGCAGTAAAAAGAGGTAATTTTTCTTGGTATTGTTTTTTCTCTTTATAAATGAGAAAACAGAAAGTTCTTTGCAAAGCAGCTAATGACCAATGTGGGCTAATGTTTGTTGGTTTGTGGTGATGAGATGGCATGTGGTAAACATGGTGCAAGAGAGGAGAATGGAGCAGCAGTATCTATTTCCATTATTGTTGAATGGGCTCATTGACTTTAAATGAGCTTCTGTTTCAATACAACAAAAAACTCCAGGCCTGGTAAATTAGACTTGTGATCTTGTGATTTCACAAAAGAAAAAAAAAAAAGGAACTAGAATCTGTCCTTACTGAGCTTCATGAGTTTTATTTTTATTTTCTTTAAAGAGAAAAAATATTTTTTTCAGAGAAGGCTGTCAAATGAATACTGGTATGAGCTTCTCTAAGGATTTCCTGAACATAATCTTTTAAAAGGTTGTCTTATTAAACCAATTCCCATCACACACTTCTCTGTCAAACCTGCCCTGAAAAATAATCCTTGCTATTTCTGTACGTTGATTAGACAGGCACATAACAAAGTTATTCCTCTGTTCTCTTTGGATATTAGACAACACAGTCCTAAGCTGGAATTCATTGATGTCCACAGCTTTTGAGTCCTAAGGTAGAGACTTCCCCAACAAGGTAGTAAAAACTGACCTAGTAAATATTACTTTCATTGTCTGTCAATTCCATTATTTTTTCCCCCAGAATTGTTTATTGCCTTCCTGTTTTCTTGGCAGGCAGAATTGTATGGCACACATACATAAAATATATAACATATATATGACTAGAATAAGACAGAATGGTATCTTTTTTTGGGAATGATATTTTACTTCAATCATCAAGATATAGTTTCTGTTTCCCTTCTTTTTTTTTGTGCAAAAATACAGTTTCCAAGTCATAACTGAATTCAGAGTGTTATTGTGTTCTACCACTGACATTTGAGACAGTTCAAGCAGCTCCATGACAAATACTAGCTCAAGCTCTAATTTTGTTAAAAAGATTTATTTATTTTTTAAAATTGTTATTCAGAATACAAATATGCATTTATATTTTATTGGTGTTTGCGTGTCTTGTAGCACAGTTAAACTTGATGCTGATGGAAATAAATAACATTTTTGTAGTAATTTCATTTTTTGTACTGAGTCAGACTTCCAGGGATAGTTCTGCTCTTCCTCTGCCAAAACTGTGTAGTTCCCACTAATACAATGCCAGTCTTCAAAAGCTAATTCTTTTTAACTGATGCAGCATCCTACTACTTAGTAGTATTTCAGCAGGGATTAAAATGTAATTTTCAGTGTGCAGTCACTGGCTGTCCATGCAGAGATACGGCCTCTCACGCACAAGATAATGGCTGAGAAGTTTAATGTTCCTCCACCACTTAAATCATGGCAATATCTCGAGGCTTTCATGGAATGAAGCCCCATTGTCTAGACAGTGTGAAAGGGTGAAGATTGTGTGGTGTAGAAAGGAAGAATAACTGGGGAAATAACAGACAAGCAGATGAGAAAGAGAAAAGAGTGGGGTGGCAAAGGATTGCTTGGCTGTAGTGGGGGTCACTGTCTAGGACAGAGTGCATGGCCCTATATCACAACAAAGACAGGACAAGTGAAAACTGGTTGTCAAATAGAGTTAATTCCCATTCATATAAATTCCCTTTTATCTTTTATCTGTGGTTGCTGTATAGATGATACATAGGTTTCACATCTGCACAGCTCTCCCATCTCCTCCTTCTTCCCCCAATAACAACTGCAGAGGGAAGTTCACTGCACAAATTTTTTTAAAATATTACTCTAATTAGTCAAACATTTTAGATTTTAAGTAATGGTTAATTTTGCGAATATTTTTATTTTTATTCCCTCTCAAGTAAAAACATAACATGTTATTTCATAAAGATACCATATCTTCTTTTTTTTCTTCTTCCATTAGTATCGTTTCCTAAATATTGTCAAATGGGACATTAGGTTAAATATTTTTCCTTTCCTACAACTGGAAATATGATTTATATGTATTGGATAGGTTATGAAGTATTTGTATTTCAAATTACATTGACTATCATGTAGGAATTTACTACTTTTCCTTTCCTTCTTTCCCTTCTCTCCTACTTTCAATTCACACAGAAAATAATTTTCTTTCCAATGGTTTTATATATCTGTATTTATCCACTGTTCTTTAAAACTCTCAAAATACTGACAGATCTGCATTCTTTCCCAACTGTTGTGTTCTCTGCCTGCCACGGACTTTCTGAAAAGCACCATGATTGAAGTGACCTTGATATCACCCTCATATTCCTTCATTTCTCTAACTGACTGAAGTTTACTAATCCTGAGCAATCTCATTTATTTCCTTTCGTATCCCTCATATAAGTGAGTGTTATCAGACCACAGTTAGAGGATCCAGAATCAACCCCATGATGAGGGATAAGTAATTTGCTCCATGTACAGTTGCTGGTCCCTCAAGGCTCAGGCTTCTATAGGACTGTTCTTTGTGTCCATTCCTCCTGACTGGGCACATTAAAATTCCCCATGCTTTAGTTCTCACTGTAATGGAGTTTTAATGCACCAGAAATCAAGTAGAAAGGAAGGTATAAGACTAAGCACAGGTGGCCACAGTAGAAGGTTAAAGGGGACTTGGAAAACTCGAACATTTGTCCTTCCTGAGACAGCAGAAAGCAGATGAAAGCACTCTGCCTGTTAGGCTTTTAATCACATCCCAGGTTTCTCCCGAGGTAGTACCAACTGTGCAATCTTCCTTTACTTACAGCTCTCAGGACATAATACAGAAAATCTAGAGCTCATTATCTGGCTCTCTCCACTTCCATCAATTTTTCTTGCTTTATCCCTTCTACATTTTTGTGAGGAACAGTCCTTGTATTCAGATTTTCAGACAGCTGTTCTTACATTTGTCCCACAAGAGTATTTTTACTGAAAAGGCTATTTTCCTTTTTCTCCTCACCTTTTTCTGTTCACAGGTTTGTTTTTCTTCTTGTTGTTGTTCTGTTTGGGTTTTGGGTTTTTTTTTTGCTTCTTTTCTTTTAACTTGCATGTGACTTAAACCCTGTAGGTTTTGTTGGTATTTCAATGGATGAATATAAGTAAGTATTTTTTACTTTGAATGCTTTGCTAGAAGTAGCTGTTTTTTCTCCAATTTTCATGTATAAACATGGATTTAAAAATTTGCTTTCAGAGTTTGTTGATAGAGGTAGAGTAGATTTCTGTGAGTGGTTTCTTTGAGATTGATTCTAAACCTTTTGCATGCAACCATAGAGTAAAAGGAAATAACAACACTGGGGACTTGTCACCTTCTCCATTGTTTTGAATTTCCTTTTCTTTCTTACCTTCAGGAAAATGCAATGGTCCAGTTTGTTGTCATGAGGGTCATTCTCTCTTCTGCCTGGACATGTTGCATGTTTGTGATGACTATAGCAGTTGTACTTGTGGGACAGAAACATTAAGAAGGCAGCATTTCCCATCTCTATTTAAGAGACTTTAAAAATCATTCAAAAAGCTGAAAACACCCATGAAGCATCCTGACAGCAGGCTTTAGTTGATTCCATTTAGCTTTTACTCTTATACATTTCTTTGTCCATAAATGCAGCATTTTTACTCAAGACAAGTTTCTGCACATTGCATTTCAGATTTTCTTTGCATATTCCAACACTGCATGAAGCAATTGACAAGTATGTGTTTTCTGTTGGTCCATGCACATTCTTCTTCTCTAGAATTCATGGAAGGAAAAGGAAAGAGTTCTCTCTTACTGTCTCTTGTAGGAGGAAAGTCAAGTTAATCTTTCACAGTTGTGCCTTTATTCAAAACCCAGACAAAATCAGGTCCTATTATTAAAAAGCTTGCTCCAGTTTTCCATTAGTAAGTTGTAGCATCATCACTAATTAATAGAATTTGATCCTAGGAACACTTAGATTGCTCTGGGGTCAATAGATTAATGAAATATAAAAGAAGTTTTACCTTCCTAAGTAAAAGTGTAAAACTTAATTTATAGTAGCAGATTTGTTGTCTCCCAAGTTACATGACTCTAATGATCCAAAGGAAATGACAGGAATGAGACAAATTACTTAAAGGGAGATTGCATTGACTGTATATCTTCCTAAGCTATAAGATCTCCAGGGATCTCTTCCAACCTAAATTATTCCATGACTGCATAAATAAAGGGTACAAACAGAGCTTCTACATCAGAAGCAAAGTCTTCATCTCTTTTTGGGACAGATGGTCATTAAGACAAGTTTCCATCAGGAAAATATCTGGTGTCAGAGAAGATATCCAAATATATTGCCTGGAAGAAATCTTCCAATTCATGTACAACTTGGGATATAGATGGAAAAAAGATGCCTTCTCAATCTTCAGTACAGAACTAACAAGGAAAAATATTTGTTGTATCCATTTTGAAATTAATCTGATTATATTGTGCATTAATTTGGTCATTTGGTAAATTGGCCTTCTCAGTTGTGGCTTTGATGCATTTTTGTATTTTATTTAGTCTAATGAAATGTCAGTAGTTTACTCGATGTACATTTACTTAATTTCAGTTTGGCTTGACATGATAAAAAGTATATGAGACTTTTCTACTGCAATTTTAAGCTTGTCTCAAGTACCTGTAAGAATGCATCTAGTCTGAGCAACATTTTGGCAAATCATTCTGCTCCTAAATGTACATCTGTTCACAATTTTTCTTAATGTTTAAAACCAATAAGTGGGTTTTATATTTTTTTAATAAAATCTTCAATATACATTTCTGATTAGCATAACTTCAAATGAAACCTATCACTTTTAGTAAATCTTCACTTATGTTTACGCTTCAGTAAGTCTGCATATTAATCATTATCTTTAAAAGAAAAAGGCTTTAATAGCTGCTTTTTCAGATCCCTAGATAGTCAGGAGGTAGGC
The DNA here is from genome assembly GCA_013397075.1 of Rhabdornis inornatus. Lineage (NCBI taxonomy): Eukaryota > Metazoa > Chordata > Aves > Passeriformes > Rhabdornithidae > Rhabdornis > Rhabdornis inornatus. The sequence continues at coordinate 1,412,786 of VWZS01003250.1, read as the reverse complement.
ATGTATTGCTGCATGCAAACTCAGCATTTAAGTATGCACCTCACTATGGCTATTCCATGTCCCACCTGCTACAAAGTGAAGTTACTGTGGGATACAATAACATTGTTCTGCATGCTAGCAGGAGAGAGAGTGAACCTTTTCCTTATGTCAGTGAGTATCTGCCATCCTAGCTTTCAGTGATGTCAGCATGACACCTGGAAAGAATAACACTTGAACAACCTGAATGATAAACTCATGAGCTAGTCTTTAACAAATACATTTAAACAAGATGGCACATTTCAGCGGTTCCTCTGAGAAAGGTATCTGATAATTTCCAGTTATATTCAGGACCTTTTTGGTTTTAATATGGACTGGACACCTGAGACATAGATGCCTAAAAGGCTGTTACTGTCCTACTCTAGCTCTGCTTGCTGCAGCAGGAACTCTAAGGTGTAGAGGTTAGCCAGGTGGTGTTGAACTAAATTTGGCTTAGACAAGCATAGGACTGTGCTTAAATTTCTCATTTTGTAAGTGTATAGCCACAGGAATAGACACTTACAACTTTAAAACATCAGTAATTGCAGAAGGGTAAACCAATAATACTTTAATATATTTTTAAATGCTCTCTAACATTTGCTTCAGGTCAAGTATAATAGAACTGTCTGAACAAAGCGGATTATAAAATAAATATCAAAGTTTTATACTTGTTTAATGTTCAGCAATTGTTCATCAAAAGATTGGCTAATTTTCAGGTGAATTCTTTATTCAAACTATTAATTGGTTTTTTGGTTTCCTAGCAGTTCATGAGTTTTCTTTACTGACACAATACAATACTATGCTAGTAGGTTATTGAAGTTTAATAATTTTATTCATTCTGTGTTTATTTATTCAAGCCTTCAAGCATTACTTGTTTCTCTCACTGGAATGGTTTAGGTGCTTAGGAGATTCACTAGCATAATGTGAATTTTGTATTTCCCATATCAATATGTTATTTCAAGCAAATGACTTATAAATATTTGAGTGGAAATTATACTATTCATAATATTCATAGTAATCTGGATGTTCAATTACGCACAGAACATGAAAAAGAGAGAATGGTAGATAAGGGCAAATTTAAAATAGATTTGGTAGAAACAGTCATTTACAGAGATATTCTAATATATGATAACTTTGATTAATATCTTAATGAGTTTTGTGATTTTATCATGAGTTCAATTATACTTCTTCTTTTGTTCTTTATTTTGTTCATTCTGATTTTCAAAGCCCATTTTAGTATGCATTAGTATGGAATGGATAATGGGCTCTTACCTACAGCTGCTCACACAGTTTCTCTGCAGACACAGTTTCATTAAAGGGCTAGCAAAGCAAAAAGCAGTTCCTAAACAAATATGTGTGTAAAGGTTCCATTTTCAAGCATGAGTGTGGAAAACGCCTTCCAGAAACCTTGTGAGGGTATGAAAAATAGAAAAATATGGAAACCAGTAATGGCAAGCTAATGTAAGATATGGGATGTCCTCTTCAGCTCATCATATTTGAAATTGGATTTATATTGAGAAAATGACTATAAATTCTGTATATTTCTCTTAACTGTTGTAAGATGACATGTTTAAGTGATGGCTTGAGGGAATCAGCTAAAAATATAAACCCTAAAGAGAAGCTTTGGATTACCCTGTGAAAGTAAGAAAACATCATGGAGAAATCTAAGGCTGCAATTAATGCTATTTTTGAAAGTATTGTTTGCATGCAAATGGAAATGGGATTCTAAAATGCTTCTGTATTTTCCTGTTCCTTCACAGTACCTCGAAAAACAAAGCAAGGAGGGAAGAAAGGAACTATGCTTCCGCTTTTTCTGATTGTGGTTAGGGAAGACATCTTTGCTTTATTCTTTTCATAAGTGCAGAAAGTTAATATCCAAGCATCCAGCAAGATCTGGTGGAGTGACATGGAGCAATGAGGGACTTGTGTTCACCTGATCTCTTTCATGTATTTATATACATACCTTTCCATGTATTTCCAGACTGTTTCCCCTCCATATGTTATCTCTCTTTTTAGTCCTTCAGATCCAGCCCCAAGGCTGTAGATGGCTGGAGCAGAGGTAGGAATGATTCTATTCCCCTTTACATGGTTGCACAGAAAAGACCTCAGTCTCTAACTTGCAGATAGATTGGAAGAACCAGCAGGAATATTTCTTCCTAATTATCCTTCCTGAAAAGGGATTACAGTTGGGCTCTTTATAGCACGAATGACCATATCCTTACTATCCATATTCATTTTTTGGCAGAATCTTCTTGCACATATATCAAAGCAAAGCAGCAGCAAGGGGATACAAAAAACCCCCAGGAGCTGGTACAGAAATGTCAGGCTAAACCTCTCTGTTTTCAGATTTATGTGTATTAATAAAATGGTGAAAAACTTGGATTTGACTGCATGTGGCTGAAGTTGTGTCAGGGAGGTTTAGTTTGGATATCAGGAAAAGGCTCTTCCCACAGAGGGTAGCTGGGCACTGGAACTGCTCCCCAGGGAAGTGGTCACAGCACCAAGCCTGACAGAGCTCAGGGAGCATTTGGACAATGCTCTCAGGCATGTGCTGTGGCTCTTGGGGTGTCCTGTGCAGGGCCAGGAGTTGGACTTCGAACCTTGTGGGTCCCTTCCAATTCAGCTTATTTTATGATTCTGTATTTCTGTGGTATTGGAGCCCAATGAGCACCTTAGATGAGGCACAATGCTAAGATTAAAGTTTCATATTTGTGTGTGTTTGTTTAAAATTAGATATTCTTTACACGCATGCCTCCATTTGGAAAAGATACTGTGCTTTTATAATGCCTCGTGTTATGAATTTCAGACATGCAGAGCAAGGATTTAATCCACTTGTCAGTCTGTGGTGAAAGCATGTGTATTCCTTTTGAAAAATTAGCTATTGCCTTAGAGAATACATGTATGGTTGCTGATTTTCCAAGATATGCAGCGTTGTGCACCCTTGAGAATGGTAAAACCTTTCCTGCATAAAAGCAGCAACTACGTTTAAAAATGCCAAACGTATCAAGAATCTTCACAGTAAAGACTCTCCAAGACATTGCCTGCATGATAGGCAGTGAAATTACATTATGCAAATTGAATGCAAATATATGCACCGCCTATGATAATTAAAACCTTTGTAAATACATATTTGCAAAATACAATCCATCATGGTCCACAAGGTTATAATCTACATTTTTTAATGAACAGTGCAAAAATTTGAACATCCACAAAGAAGTGAATGATGATAATTTGAAACATAGTGAACTATCATTTACCAGCTTTAGGTGCTTTACAGAGTGTCGTCCATTAAAAAAAAAATCCCTAACTGACTAAATCAAAGTTTCAAGCCCTTACCAACATTTTTTATTTGGGTGAAATGTAATAACTAATGTGCTACTGTGACTGTGAGCCTTCATTAATCACGAATGGGAAGTGAAAAATATTGTATGCCATGTCATGAAGAAGAACCTGACAAGAACAGAAATTTTACAAAGAAATGTGGCAAATCACTTGCAGAAAGTGGCGTTGGCATTATTTTTAAGCTTTTTAAACTTCATAGCTCAATTTATCTCAGGAAATAAGTGTTCCAAGACAGGCTGGATGTGGCTTTGAGGAACCTAGTCTAGTGGAAGGTGTCCCTGCCCATGGCAGGGGGGCTGGAACTAGATGACTTTTAAGGTACCTTATTACCCAAGCCATTCTATGATTGTATGTTATCACCTGTTGGTTTCCCTTTCAGCTGAGAAAATTTAGTGAACTTGATTCTTCTGGTTTTGAGCAGGCCTCAGGTTCAAGAGTGACAGTACATAGCCTTTCAGCCTCCTCTCGCCAGTAGTGACATACAGGCTTGTCTGTAGCCATGGGATTGTTTTCCTAATATTGCTAGAACTTATAACACAGGTAAAACTATGCTTCTTAAAAATTCCTGGTTAGCAACTAAAGAAAGCTCTCCCACCCTTCAATGCAAGTGTGTAATTCTAGTGAATTAGCTAAATGAATAAGTGCAAAAATGGCCTTTTGTTTCTCATGTTTGTAACAATACTCATTAGCAATAATGATCAGCACCCTTTCCATGACACTGCTGACTGCTGGGATTGACTGACAATGCATATGCCTGAGGAGGAAAGTCACCTTGTGGGTTGCTGACTTTTGAATATTGGACAGTCTCAATTTTCTTTACACGGCATCTTCTGTTTAAAGCATGTGTTACACAGACACTGAATATCTTTGGTAGTGTTCCTTATTGCCAGAGAATAGACTATCCTCCTTCACAATAAGGTAATTGGGTTTTTCTTCACATCAGGCTGGTGAAATAAAGAATTCTTTAAAAAATATACTCCCAGAAGAAGGCAGCTGAGCAGTCAGCTACGGAGCTGTTCATGAGTAACTCTGGGCCTGATTCTGCCACCTATGATCATAGCAAGCAGCAACACTGATTTTTTTTTCCTATGAAATTATTCCCCTTGCCACATTGCTACTTTTTATGCTGAGCTCTGAGTTTCCATCCATGCATGCAAACAGGAGAGTGTATGCAGGCTTTTCCAGTGGGGTCCTGTCAGAAAAGACCTCTATAAAATGAGAAAGTGAAATTTGCAGGCTTCTATGTCTGACCAGCTCTGGAAATTGAGAGCACTGGCATTTGCCAGAATCAAAAACAAAATTATTTAAATGCAACTTATCACTATTTTGAGTTTTGTAGCATTTTGAAAAATCAGTGTCTGACTACTACATAGAAAGGCAGTTTTGTAAAAGCACTTTTCAATTAAAATGTACAGCCTTTAAAAAATATATGTATATAATCCTGTATATAATAATTGTTTTTAAAAATACAGATATTAACATATTAAAAAAATGTCTTGGCACTTTATTAAATGTTGAATTCCCTGACTGGTGCTGTCCTCATACTTAAATGTAAGTAATAATAAATTAGAAGTTTGACAAAACGGCAGGCCAGCTGGCAGCCTTGAGAGTGTGGCAAGAAGGCATTCAGCACTGGGCTCTGCAGGGATGTATAGCAACACAGCAGGGGGAACTGTACTGACATGGACTTTAGTTTTGTGGAAAGGAGGCAAGGCAAGACTAGATTCTGAGCCTTTTCTGTGACAGCTATGGTCACCTAGTTCCCTGCTACTCTGTTTGAATGGGGTATCTGCAGGGAGCCGCTGTGAAGGTTGAACACTTGAAGCTAAAGAGATAGAAATCATGTTAATGTGATTTATTTGGTTTATAATGACAAGAATATCTGCTGTAGGCAGAAGGATTGTTGCAGAAATAATCTAGCATTTAAAAGGGCTTCTTGCTCTTAATATATTTTCTTTTATAACTTGCCCAGAGAAAAAGAAAATATCTCATCATGAATGAAAACTTCTTAAGAAAACATAACCTCACCTAATGCAAATGGAGTTGCAGCTCTCCAGTCAGAGGAGTCTAAATCAATTGCCCTTTATATCTTTGGTCAGTCAGATCAAACTATTCAAGGGTGCAGGGATCAAATTGCCCATCAGTATCCAGGATTAAAAATGTGTTTCATTTTCTAAACCTGTGAAAAGATGCTAATTTGACAATAATCACAGAGAAAGCAGTCCTCATAAACAACAGCATGTTTACTTTTGTGGGTTTGTCTGTTTAGAAAAAGCAGCTGCATGAGTAACTCTGAGCACTGTGCTGAGAAGCAGAGCAGAGCTGCTTCTTCACTTAAGAGTTAAGCCCTGAAGAGATGAAAATAGAAAGGCTGATTGCTGGTTGTCTCATCAGCCCTTGTGAAAAGCAGCTGACAGTATTCATGTTTGGAAGAGGAGAGGAAATTGGAAATCCATTTCTCCCAGTGTTTCAGTCACAAGAATATATGTGACTGCAGTTTAGAAAATATAAGGAGGCTAAGGTGCTTAAGCCACAATTCAGTGATGTCCATTGTCACATATTAATAGAAAAATAAACTGATTGAAAAAAAAATAGCTTTGTTTCTTCAAACTCCATTTGTGATAGTGGGAACAAGGACTTCTGATTCTCTGAGGTAGCTTTGAGCTTTTTCCATTTCCACCTGATTTTTCTTTGTGAGTGAACATTGAAATTTGGATTTGGCATCATTAATGTCAGCCACCAGCCTGGAACTTGGACCAAGAGCAGCTTGCAGAGTATTAGTGACTGTTTTGACTGTGATAAACACCACAGAACCATAATAAAAGCTGTTCTTTCTCTCCTAAGAGCAAAAAGAGTGGTTGCTACTTTGACACCCACATGCTTTTCCCTCCCTCACTGTTTCTGTCATCACACTTTAAACTCCCTCACAGAGCTTCAGATCAACAGTTGCACAAGATACCCAGCAAATTTCAAGGCTAGATTGTCATATGCATGGACACATATCAGGGATGGCAGTTTGGGTAATGGATATTGGGCCACCTCCCAAATCTGTAGTAAAGGCACACTGAAAGACAGGCTAGCAAAAAGATGCTATGTGTAGTGCTATTTGCTATTCAGCAGGATGAAAGAAGCATAGTAGGTGGAATGTACTTGTTCTGACAACAAAAGAATAGTATGTGCTTCCTTTTTAAAACGAAATTTCATTTTTATGCTGATTCAGCTATTGGTCTTGTGATTCTGTCACTGACATTTACTGCCATTTGACCATCCATATCATGCTGTTGCCCAGCAATAAAAATGTGACTTTTTTCCCTACCATCTTCTGGACACTATCCATTTATTCATATGACACCCGGGGTGCTGTGCTTCCAGACAATCTTTATTTGACATGTAGGTAAACAGCAAAAACGAATCCAGAAAGATATTATAACAGGATCTTGGGTCTCTAATAATCCTCCCACAGCTGCTGGTAGGGCTGCACATCCCACTTAGGCCAGATTTCAGCTCAGTCAGCCTGCAGCTGCCAGGATGGCATGGATCTCCTAAGAAACCAGAGGACTCCTCTTTTCTTCCTTGACTTTGCTGAAAGTAGACCAAAGCTCCCATATGAGATTCAATACATATGAACTTTTTTTCTCTTGATTCCAGTGCTTTTTCTCCACATTTTGCTGAAGATAAAACTTATCAGATTTAAGAACTTGAGGAAGTTGAAGGAAGAATAAAAAATATTTGGTGCCACAGAGAGACAAAGAAACATTAGGTGACAATCTGTGTTCTGGTTTAAGGGAACTTTTCAATGAGAAAATGAGTTTTGACTTGACTTTTCAATGAGTTCTCTGCCCTCAGAGAACTCAAAATGCAGTTTCTCTTGTTTTGCAGATTTTCTCCATTTTGCCTTCAGAGTTTATGTGGCCATTTTCCAAGCTAAACATATTGGGGAAGAGGAGAGGAAAAATAAATAACTATTTTTTAGCTGGTAGCAATCCAAGCAGTAGTGAAACTACCTCATTTCAAAAATTTGAATTTCTACCATTTGAAAGCCAAAACCATTGTGACAATTAATGAGGTAATTATGCAATTAGGATTTAATTACTCATGCTGCAAGAGCGATCTCTTTCTTACCTTTCCCCTACATAAAAAAAAAAGCTGTGTCTTTTTCATCTCTCTAGTAAAAATTTCCATCTTGAATTACATGAACTCAAGAAAGTTAATTTTCATGGTTTTACCTTTGTAAGGTTATCTAGACCCCAGTGTTTGTTAGGAAGTAGTCAGGGGCAGGTGGTACATTTTATTATTTGTCCTCAGCATATGGACAAGTGAAGAGTGGGGGGATGCAGAGATGTTGAACTGTGGCTTCTTTCCCTCTCCTGAATTTCAGGCAGTCTGCTGGGGCAGGGAGCAGGAATGGATAAATTGTAGGTTTTTAATTCTGTGCACCCCTGTGCCAATTCAAGTGCTGCTGTCAAACCAAGGCTGAGCCAGGTGGGTGTCACTTGGGCTATATTGGTACAAGACACTGAGTAACCTGCACCCCAGGCTGTGGGAAGAAGTGACCAGCAGCTTCTGCCAGGTTCAGCTTGACAGGGAAGAGTCCCTTTGGGACATTTCCAAAATTGCTGTCTCCCCACTGTGACCTACATCCTGCATCTCCCCCAGCTCTTTGCTTTTATACTGCATGTGAAATGCAACATGCACACATGTGTACCTCAGACTGTATGAAGATATTTGTCAACAGTTTGTAAACTCAGAAATTTTGGGTGGTTCTACTGCAAGACCCTGGCAAAGGGGGAAACAAAGAAATCCTGCCTCAAAGGTGCCATCTTAAAATATAGATTTGTGAGTTTCTGAGACTAGGTAGAAAGGAATGTATTGATTACTCTGCACTCCCAGATGCCTCATGTCTCAAACAACTTCCATAATAGAGATTTGCATTGTGTTTCTGATGTGGAAAGAATTTAATACATGGGTTTTCCTGTATTTTCATGGAGAACTGCCATTTTCTTTCTGGATGCTTAGAGCAGAGATGCAGCAATTAATGTGAATGCCAACTAAATCATGCAGCTGTTTTGTCTGGTAGCTGCGGACCAAGAGCTCACATATGTCCAGTACATAGTCACTTTACAGCTGTTTGACCAGGACTGTGACAAAGCCTGCCACTTCACATCACCTATATTCTCTTTTGTGGAAACCCAGGCACACCTGTGCTGAGTGTCTCACAAATGCCCTCACCTGGTAATGGTCTGCACCACAACACTCTTCCCAGGGCTGTGTGTAAAAGGCTTCTAACAAGGACATTCTTTCAATCTGTCTGGAATTCAGGATGCAACCCTCTTTAGGGTGAATCTGGGGCTTCTCTCAGTGGTGAGTTGCATTTTTCCTCTTGAGCTCTTTGCCGCTGGAGGTGCTTCATCTGTCTGCTATTCACAGAAGCAGTGCAGCTGATTTGACTCTGAGTGCAATAGACCTAGGTCTGAGGTGCCAGAATAATCTATTTCTCTTATTACATGCCCAGCATTTTAAGATTAAGCAATGGCTGACTAATATTTGCACTTAAATTAGACTGTAAAAGCACTATTCTTAGGGGATGCTAATAAGAACTGGAGAATGGCACTAAATCAATGGACTCCTAAAGAAGGAAAAAAAGAACTAAAGAACTAAACTAAAGCTCAGATGCTAAGCCCAATGGTCTTTGTTCAAAAATGTTAAGATAGACTTTCCATGAAGTAATGTTGTGAAGAAAGAGCTTTATCTTCATGTTTTCAAAAGCATCTCATATATGAAAAAACAGGGAAGTAAAGTAGAAAGCCATTGTTTCTTAATTAAAAAGAAAAATAAATAAAAGAAAAAAAGAAAAAATAAGGAGGAGGGGGAAAAAGTATGCTATCACAAATCCCATGTAGTGTGAGAATAGCATGTGGTTTTATTTTTAGTTTGGTCAAGTAGTCTTACTCCATTCTCTTCCAGCAGAACACAATTCTCACTTCATGTTTGATTTCAATTGCTCTTCTAGCTGTATGATCCATGCATGCTGAGGTCTATTTTGAAAAACATCCAGGATCCTGGCTCATTTTCCTTTTCATCAGCAATAATTTTCTCAGTTTCCACCTCTTACAGGACAGCAGAAATTAGGCAGAATCTCTTCAGTCACAGAGACATCACAGCACAAGCTATGTCTAAATAACCTTTCCAGAAGGACAAGGATAAAACCTCATTATTCTGGATGAGTTAATGAGGACTCTGCACGAAATCAGTCAGACTGCTCATTACAAGTTGCTATCACTCTCCTTTTTCTGCCTGAATTTTACATCTTTAGATTCCCCATTAATCACTTCCAAGGGTGCCAGCCTGTCTTTGGCTGGTTCCTTTTTCAAAACAAGCTTTCTGTTCTTGTGTAATAAGTGGTTTTTTTGCCTCTTTTCAGTGATGGTTGGGCAGACAGAGATGAAGTCATTGAAGGTTATGAACCTGAAGCAAATGGAGGCATTACTATCAAACTGCAGTCTCCTGAGGTGCTGGCATTTGATGACTATTACCTGAAGCTGCGCCTGGACACCAACACCCGCAACCCCTGGTTTCCCGAGTTCTGGCAGCACAGATTTCAGTGCCGCATTCCAGGGCACCCACTAGAGAATCCCAACTTCCAGAAGAATTGCACTGGTAACTCGTCCAACATTTTAAATATTTTTTCCAGTTTTTTGAATCTGTGCTCTGGCAAAAAAATTTCCTTTGTTCTCCTGTTGGCGTTTTATTGGCTTTTTGTTTGGAGTTTTTTGTTGGGTTTTCTTGTCAGTTTGTTTGTTTTTTAATTGAACGTTTGTTGTTGTTTATTTTTTGTTTATTTTATGCAAAGAAAGATGGTGACCTCAAATTGTACAGATGATAATTCCAGCTCTGGTGGGAGTATATCTGGTGCTGGTTGCACAGCCTCCTCTCAATTTAGTTCCGCTCTGTTATAGAGTGACTTGTTCTGTTTTTATGTTTTAGGGCTATGCTAAGGCTGAGTGCCTAAGTTTGTAATATGGCTTGTAAAAAATAAAGAGCCATGAAATTTTAACAAAAATAGGAACAAATTTATGCTCTTTTTCCTCAAAGTCAGCTTTCCTGATCAGCTGAGAGATCAGGAAATTCACAGACAATATTATGGTAGAAAACCAATTTTAAGGAAAATTGATGAGTCTTAAACTTGGCCAGTCATCTGCTTTACTTTTTTTTTTCCCTTAACACATTGAAACATATACAGTTTGTTTCCACTATATAGAATTCACATGAAAAACATGTCTTACACATGGAAGTAACTCTTACCTCATAGCAAGGGAAGTGTACCTCTATAGAGAAAATTTTTCTCTTCCATTCAGAATCTGAGTAAATGAACTAAAATATTTCAGTGAGATTAAATTTATTAGTAAATTAAGTGAGAGATTATTACATTTCTATGCAATACTTGCTGAATGATTTTTGCAAATATTTTGTTTGTAGTTTGTAAATACTTAATTTGTAGTCAAAAAGGTATACTTGATAGTAAGTATATGAAGTTATTTCATTAGAAACAAAACTTATAACTTACTTCCGATTGATTTCTTCACATTCTTTACATTTTGACCTCCTGTATCCCCTAGCAATAATCTCAGTTGGTTTTCTCATGTTCCCTGAGCTGCATTCCCATAGTTTCTAGTTCTTCCCTTTTCCATCAGTAATACTTCCTAATAAGAACTTCTACAATGCCTTTTATTTCTCCCCAGTTCTCCTATTCACCATTGAGGCACATCACCAAATACTGCCACTGACTTAAAACTGGCCTGATGTGTTGACTGGCAGCCAGGCTGGTCTGTCTAGGTGATGAGGGACTAATATCAGGCCAGGCTGGCTAAATCCATATTGAGTTTATACAGATAATTTTTTCTCAAAGGAGTTATTAACTTTGAACTTTACCAAAATATTGATTGATTGTGTAAATATTTAATCGGCTTTAGAAATGCTTCAACTCAGACAAAGAAGTTGATATAGGCCAACAGGGGCAAAAATTGCTATGGAGAGTTGAGCGATCTGTGCACAGCCTTCTTTTTTAAGAAAAGAAACTCAAAATTGCACAGTTTTGTTCATTCCATTTACACAAATAAATTTCATGCTGGTAAAAAAAGGTTCAATTTTGAGATTTCTCAGTAGCTGCTGTAAACATGGATAGTTTGTTATTCAGCCTCTCTTTGGTTATGAAACCAAAAACTTGAGTCTGAACCATCATAGTCACCGCTTACCTGGTTGGTCAAAGGCAAGGGAACTCCCCATGTGGTGACTTCAAAATGGCCAACATAGGGTACTTCTGCATAGAACATGTAGGTGAGTTTTCAGAGAGTGATTGCTGTAGACTCTAAAATTGTACTTAAGCAAAAAAAAACATTAAGAAAATCATGAAAGAAAAGGAGTGGGGGCTATTTTATTAAAAAATATCCCACCCCAAACTTTTCAGGACATCTCAAGTTTGAAGTCACTGGACATTGGAGAAGTTCTGAAGAGGTATCATCACATGCCTGCCCAGCATTCTGGGCTTCTCAAGGTGTCAGGGACCACTAAATTCTGATAATACTAGTGAAACACAAAGTAATTTGTCTACATCGTTATACTCTGACAGCCAATAGTGTCACGTCAGGCATTCAGACATCTTTCCCTCTTATAGAAAACTGTAAATTTTTGCATGAAATCTCAAAATACGTGATACTTCTTAGGCTTTGCTGAAAAACAATCAGCTCTTAAATTTGGTGGTGTACCACTGATAGCCCTCAGGCTTATCACACACAACTAAAAAAATCCATAAATGTCTGAAGTCACTAAAGGGAACCATCACAAGGTATCTTTCCCAATAATGGCATGCCTACAGAATCAAGAGCTCTCCAGGTCCCCAGCAAATCTGTGGGCAATACAATAGCTAATTTTATTTAACTACACAGATCTGACAGCTGACTGTCTAGCACCACCCTAGCTTTCTGTGCATATATCTTTATTTGACATTTCTGGAAGGTTAAGAATGTCGCTTTAAATACCAGCAGCTTCAAAGCTGTTTGGTGGAGACTTTTTCTCCAAGGAGGTCTAGTACAAGAGTGCCAAGAAACCGCCTTCTTTATCTCTCACAGATATGGAGGCAGGCCTTTTCACAAACTCTCCGTTAAAAAAAGGAGTCTCTTGCCTCTCCCCTCCTTCACAAAGTATCTCCATACACAATTTTGAAAGAGAAAATCCATGATTCTTGATTTAAAAAAAGCACAAATATTTGAAACCCATTAAAAGTGCCAATAGATGATCTGAGTTTTTGTGGTACTACAAATTTAAGTACTATTGCTACTGCTATATCACCTCAGGAAAATAATCAGTAACAGTATTGGTATCAAGTGCCTATCAATCTCCAGTATATCTAAGAGCTTTTACTCCTACCTCAATATTCCTATGAAAAGGCCATACATCATGGAACAAGTTGAGTCCCCTGTGGTCCCAGGAGTGCAAACACATTATTAACAGGTGTTGTGACTGTCTCTGGGCTATGACCTCTTTTGTATTACAGGAGTGTGCTGCTAGTCCTTACTGCGAATAAAAACACATCCATACTTCAACATAGACAGCAATTATCAAAGGAAATACTGCTCAAGTTCGTCTGTGTCTGGAGAGCTGACATCTTAGGAAACTATATCATGAAAAAGAGACCCATGTACAAAAATTCTTGTGATAGGCAAGCATAGTGTAATTGTATTTACACAGCAAGGGGATTCCTAGGAGCAGCCAGAAGGAAAAAAAAAACAGCAAAGAAAAGACAGTGTTCTTCAAATATCTTATTGAAAAGTATTCACTATATTTAAACCAATCTATGTTTTGAAAAGGAGATTAATAGCAAAGTTTGTATCTGTTGAGAATCTTCAGTTACTGCCTGCCCATTATAATTTACTCATATACAATCTAATCAGTTTACTGAGTAATTTATTCAGAATTACCACTGGCATGTGAGGTTCAATTTTATCATCCATGGATAAGCAACGACTTCTCCTCAAGCAATTGTAGCTGCTGCATCTGCAATTTCTCACACGCTGTTACTGTTGAGTCAGCATTAGCTTGGGATTGCATACTCTCTGCAAAGCAAGGGAAAGCTAGTTCCTAGAAATCTCCCTGCTCTGATGACAGGAATTACTGCTGGAATTCCCTCATTCAGTCTCTGAGAAGATTGATGTTATACTTCAGAAATTCTCATACTACACTGAGCTCTGAATATACATGTATGTTTTGGGGAAGAAAAAGTTTATCTGCTCTAAGCACTATTGGAAGTCAAAGTGTCCTCTACTCCATAAAGGCTGTAGGATGCCTAATAGTTTGCCACATTTTCAGAATAACTCATCTGGATTACTAGAACTAGGTAGTAGTAGCAACAAATTATTGGGAAGAGAAGAAATCCATCAACTGTTGCAGTTACTGCTCATTTGGATCATCCCTTCTTACAAAAATTAAACAACTTACTTTTCCCACTTGGGTGGCAGCCAAATGAGTGGGAGCTGTTTTTGACCCATTCTTTGCAGTGTTTTAGCCAAATGCCTCTTGTAATGGAATGTGTTTTCCTATCCCTCTCTCCCTCCCTCTTTCTCCAGCTGCTGTCAGAGATATTCTTCTTCAATAGATTCAAGTATAGAAATCTTATTATATGTAGATGTATTGGATTTGGCTGAGATGGGCTTAACTTTCCCCACAGCAGCCCTCATAGTGCTGTACTTTGTATTGGTAGCTAGGAAAGTGCTGGTAACACACCAGCTTTTTAGGGCACTGCTGTGCAGCATTCACACAGCATCGATGCTCTCTCCCACCCCATATCCCCACCCTCAAAGGCTGGTAGGCTGGGAGTGAGCAAGACACCAGGAAGGGGACATAACCAGGACAGTTGACCCACACTGACTAAAGTTTCCACACCCTATGATGTCATGGTCAGCAATAAAGGATGAGAGAAAGGACAAGAAGTTGGGAGAGCGTTTGTCATTAAGACATTTGTCTTGCAAAGCAACATACTGAGGCCCTATTTCCCAGGAAGCAACTAGACATCATCTGCTGACAGAGTTAGAGAACACATTCTCCTTTTCTTCCAAACATGGTATTTGGGGTTTTTTTAATCAAACTACCTTTAAAAACCCATGGGTTTTTAATTTCTATTTTATATATTTTTCTCCCATGTCCTGCTGAGGAGGAGGTGTGAGGGAGTGGCTTGGTGGGCACCTGATAGCCAGTTGAAGTCAACGTACCACATTAGAAAACACACATTTGTATATGGATATTCTCCTAGAGTTTCCTGGATATCCAGCAGGCCAAAACCTCTTCTAGTACAGAGCTCTTCTTAAACTGTCTGTGCCACTAAGGTACTTGTAATGTATCCCACGTAGCTGCTACAGTCTGTAGGAAACAAACCATGTCCTACAACTCTGCATGGACCCCTGACACGTAGTGGAATTCAGAAATTCACACCATTCTTCGTGTCCTTCAGATGAAAAGTCAGAACAGAGTGTTTTAACTGTAACAAAAAAGGCTGTTGCTGAATCTGAGGTACTAAGACAGTATCTGATTCAGGATGGACCGTGACAGAAAGTTCCCTTAGCACACAATCTCAGGCACTGCCCGAAGGAACAGTCCCTACTTGTCTCAGTTCATTAGAAAACTCAGCCTTTTCTGAATTTTGCAGATTGTACACTGACAGCAAGGTTAGATGTTAGACTGTATGTCAGGCAACAGAGTTCAGATATTTTCCGTTCATTTCCCTAGGATGTTTTCTCCTCTCTGATCTGATAGCCCAAATGGAAGTGGTTTTTTTCCGCTCAAAAATACACTGGCTAATCTTTCTCTGTTGCATGTGGTGAGCCCACAAAAGCCAGAATTAAATGCAGGTCATACTCACACAGAAATGGTGCAAAATTCAGTGCAGTGCAAACACTTGTAGGAATGTTTAAATGCTCTTTTACAGAATGCCTTATTGTCCTGGCAGATAATACAATGGCTGGAGTTTATGTAAACCAGGTGGGCTGAGTCCTTCTCTGCACCCCAAGAGACAGTTATGAACCTGGTAATGGAACTGATGCAAATAACAGATTATGCTCACAGCAGTTCATCTGCTGGGACAACAAAATACATTGGCAGGCAATCAGCACAAACATTTTTCAATAGAGCAAAGTGGAACAAAGTGGGGAATTCATGATTCATTCATTGATTGAATTGATCTTTTTGAAGAAGGGTTATTTGTCAGTGAATGTATTTATTGCAGATAAGAAAAAGAAATGTAGATGTTTTTTGTTCCAAAGGAGGTCATAGTCCAAGTTCCCTTTAAGATGCTTACTCACACTTTGGTCATGCCATAAGGATTGCTTTATCTGCTAATTCCTATCTTGGCCCAAGAGAACTGCAAGCAATCAGTCTGAGTGCATCCAGAGTCACAAGGACCACATGATCACTCAGTCTAGAAGGTAGCTCAGGAAGACTGTAGTCCAGCTCCCTGTCAAAGCACGGTAACTCATCAGTTCAGACCAGGTTGATCAGGCCTTGAAAACCTCCAAGGTGGCACAGTGTGTCTGGGCAACCTGTTCCACTACTTGAATGTGAAATAGTTTGGCCTTATATCTAAAGAGAGAGCCTAAATCTCTCGTTTCAAGACATGCCCATCATCTCTTTTTTTTCCACCAAACTTCACTATGAAAAACCTGTCTGTCCCTTCTTCATAACCACCCCATAGGTATAAGGGGCTGTTGTAAGGTTCCCCTGCAGTCATCTCTTCTTCAGGCTGAACAAGCCCAGGCCCTTCAGTCTGCCCTCAAAGGCAAGGATTGCAGCTCCAGATCATCTTGATGGCCCTCTGTTGCAGGTACTCCACGTTATCAGTGTTTTTCTGTATCAGAGATTCACAAACTATATGCAGTGTTCTAGGTGCAGCCTGATCAATGCCAAGTAAGGGATGGTGGCAGTGGTTAGATAATCACGTGCTTCAGTCACTGGTTGTGCTGTTGTTACCATCCTGCTTACAGGATGCTGCTTGCCATCATTCCTGCCAAGAATCTGTATGTCCACCCTATTCTTGTGTCAAATTTGGTCCTAGGAAGATGTATCTTTTCCCATCTCCTTTCTGCAGCAGACATAAACTTTCACCACATCTGGCCAGTTCTGAAAGACCCACATAAATTGTCATACCATATTAAATCATGAGCAGAACATAATGATAGCAGAAGAAGCTTGGGAAGAAAGCTAAATATTCCAGAAGAGGCATTTATGCTTTGGTATTAATAATGCAGAGTCATACTTCTTGAGACAAAAATGTCAGGGAATATAGATTATTTTGTGACTGTAAAGACCTTAGATTACATTTAGTATGGCCAAAATCTGAAAGAGATGTGAAGCACAGTGCTGAAGTGATTTAGATATTAGAAACCCACATAGCAATACAAAAAGAGGTGCAGTGTTACATGAACATACCAGTTCAAATAATGTATATCTGTGGGATATTATCCAAGCATTTCAACAATTGGTTCTAAAGTCAGGTGGAGTTGTTAGCCTTTAGTTAAGGTTTCTCTGGAAAGCATCCCTAAGTGTTTGCCAGCATTATCACCCACTCATTAAAAAGTAACTAGTTTTATCCCATCCAGACACATAGTTCTTATGATTTTAGCAAAAGGTTTTGGTTTTTTTCTGACATCAGATGTCTGCAGTTTAGAAACGGTGCCTCCAATTCAGTGCCTCCACCAAGACTCTCCCAAACTAGATGCCACTCGCTTAGTCACCCCCTTCCCCTTCCTGGTCCAGGAATGGAGTTGAGAATTAGAGGCACAAAAGGTGAAAGCCATGGGTTAAGATAAGAAAAATTTACTGGAAGCAAAAATGAAATAAGAAAGTGAACAACAGCAGAACAATAATAACAATGGAAGGTATAAGAAAAAGAAACAAATAGATTATTTACATGGAAAACTGCAACAAATACCAACCAACTCTTGCCCACCAGACCACCTTTTCTCCCACAGGAGGGGAATGTAAGAGAAAGTGCCTTTCCCTCACCTTGGCTGTTGAATCTCAGGAAACTGAAGTTTTTGAGCTTTCTGTGCTTCCAGGCACAGCACCCTGGAAAACACTGCACTGGACTTGAAACCTTGGAGAAGATTTGTAAATATAAATAATAAGTTAGAAATCACAAATGTGTAGTGGGTTAGGTGTGTGTATTTTCACTGCGTGATGGGTTTAAATTTGAGGTGTTTACAGTATAGTGGTAGTTAGGGGACAAAATGGAGAATTTTGGGTGGTGTCTTTTCTTCTTGCTCATCTTCTTCTCTTCCTTCTTCACGGAACTTAGGTAGTAACCTTTGGATTGGTCAGTCAAAAGTCACTCTAAGGGTCATGGGAATCAATTATTGGTTCAAAAGTATAAATAATATAGGTGTAAAACTTTTATTGATGTGTTTAGCTTTAAAAGGCCTTGAAGCAAGCTCAGCTGGAGCCATTTTTTTCCTAGTTCTAGCAAGAAGCTAGAGGTGCTTTCTGTAATTCTCTGATAAGATATAATAAACATCCAAGTCCGAACATGAGAAACCATCTCAATTGCATTTCCAATAATCCTGGCTCCGAACAGAAACAGACGAGACTGATGACAAACCACTAATTAGTGGTGCAAAGCCCAGCATACACTCCTACACTTTGCAATGATGTAATGATGGTACAGAATAACATTACAGTCTTGGCTACAGCCCCTCCCAATTATTTTGGCTGAAACAAGGACAATGACATCTTTTTGAGAGATCTACAGGGCCTCTACTCATGGCTGTCAATGATGTTTATATTTCTGTTTTTGTTTGTGAAGTTCTCCTTGACTGCATTTATTGTACCACATGGAAAGACGGAAGACTGATGGCTGCCTATTCCCATCCTGAGACACAGTTGTACTTGGCCAAGGCATCTTTCAGATTACATCCAGGCCACCAGTAATGTAGTTCAGAGCTTCTCTTAATGAAGAACTTTTTTCTCAAGACACCCCCTACTTTCAATAAATTTGATGGGGTTCTCCTTTACTCATCTTAGTTGACAACGCACACCAGGATGTCTACTTGATTTTTCTACACTTTTCTGAAGGAGTGAATGCATTTCCAGTGAGAGGTGATCTGAGTTGTTTCCAGAGTTGGACAAATTAGATCCAGCAGGCATTACTAGGACTCATCCAGCTGTGTCAGACAAACGTCTAGGTGTTTCTCTGAGAATGTTCTTTCGATCTCAACATCTGCTGGGCTCCCCCATAGAGCACCTGTCCCATGAGATTTTTCATCAGCAGAGACACCTACAGTAGGAATTGCTTCCACTACAATAATTCACAAAAAATAATTATAAGACAACAGCCTGGTGTGCACTCTTCCAAGTCAGCCTCTGCCGGTAAATCAACTTTCTGGTGTATAGGAGACATATTTTTAAGCTTCTGAAGGAGGAAACAAGCTATTGACATGCCATAATTTCTTCAAAATATATTTTATGTTAAGTATCCTGTGACTTGTACGTGCTCACCTCTGCTTTGCATTCTCATTACATATTTAGGTTCTGTATCACATTCTTTTTCCTCAGTACGAGGCAGAAGATCCTACTGATCCCAGTAGTGATCAAAACTGATCGCAATTTCATTGGCACCTAGAACAAAGCCTACTGAGGACAGCTTGTCTGAAAATATTCCAGTTGCTACCTTTCTTAGTCAAGGCTTTTTTACAGCAGATTAGACAGGAGAGTAGTAGTTTCATTTTATTTCCCAGACAATGTTACAGGCAGCTTTTAAGGCTTAAAGATGAGGAGGATTAATAATGTGCCTATCTGTGATAAATGATGTGAATTATTCATGTGAATTATATCATGTGAAAAGATATAATGGCCAGGTTTTGTTCATTTGTTTCTAGCTTTTTGTGAACATGTTTGGAAAAAAAGCAGTTACATTTATCTTATATTTTATGTTTCCAAAAATAATTTTAAACCAGGCTATCAATATACAATAAAAATAAATATCTTTCTTCTTTTGGGGTCCATAAAAAATGACATCATGATGAAATAAAGGAGAGTAACAATATACATGTGCCTTTGTAAACAGCATAGAAGACAGTTTGCAGAATTATGGATATTACAGCAGAATATGACAAAAATTTTCTGAATCTACACCTACATTTTCCATTTTGGACGTTAACAGTAAAAGCTTGCACCTCTGGGATTAAAAAATCCCCAGGTAGGCTTGTGACATCCATCCTCCTCCCTTACACAGGTAAACTGGTGGTGTTACTAAGGAAGAGGACACCTGAATCATGCTCCCTTGAACCTTCTTCAGGCTCCTGTCTCCTGTTCCTAGAGGGAGACAGGGCCACTCCTGACTGTTCAGATTGCTACAGATGATGTAAACTTTTATCAGGACCATGGTGAGGACAAAAGCACACAGTTAAAATAAAAATTGACTTGTTCCTAAAAATCAATTGTTTGTGCAGGTTGCGCATCAGAACAATTAGCAGAGATACAAACGTTTAACCAAATCAGGAAGTCAGCCAGATGAAATAACACAAGTAACTGATCTGAACACAAGGCAATCTGCTTTCTGATACCACCCCATGTCTTTTATTAGATGATATCTTCCATTTCTTAATTTGCCTGTAGGTGGAAAGTTTTAAATTCAACTTGCAATTTTACAGGTTGTCATTACTGGCAGCATTATCCCATAAATACAGGTGGAAAGGTGAAGTAGTGGAAGCTAACACATGTAGGCACAGTCCCACATACTCACACCTGTCTAGCTCCAGACTAGAGATACTCTTTGTACACAAAGATATTTTCTGGAAAATAGCCAGTACCATTCTTAAAATAAATGGGTTCCTCTTAAAAGATTGTGGGCAAGCAATGGCATAAATTATAAAATAAATAAATAAATTATGAGCCTGAGTGGTAAAACCTAAACCATGAAAACCACAGAATTTCCGACTTAGAACATACTATATTGATATCCACAGGGAGAATAATCTGATGGCAGGTGTGTGCTCTGAAAAGTAGTGCTGCTAGAATAAATCTCTGTTTTCCCATTCATACTAGGATGTCTGGAGAAGTGCAGAAGTCTGCTCGTGTGGAGAGAAAGAGTTAGGGAAAAATGATAACATACTGCATCTACACTGGGTTGCTGGCTGAGCCAGAAATCCACTATAGCACAGCAAGGTACTAAACCAGATGATTTCAAAATGTTTCCTTCAGTTCAGTTGAGATTTTTGAGATTCATACAGTAGAAAGTAGCTTTGGAGGAATCCACAAGTTGAAAGCTTCAATTTAGCTCTGGATTCAGGCTCAGTTCTATAGGAATGAAAAAGTAGGGCTGTTTCCTTTGAAGCAGTAGCACTATGCACATCATGCTAAGCAGTGAACTGTCTACGTTCTGCAGAGGCCAGCTTACTCTGCTGCTTTATCTAGGCTTATTTTGTCTAAAGATTCATACCATGGGGCCCATTTTCTTGTGAGACCTCAAGTACTTGAGTGTTTTCTGCATTGTCACATTTGACTACACCGAGGAAAACAAGAGATGGGCTAAAATGGATGCTTTTAAAATTCTTTCAGGTCAAAAAGAAATCTGCTTCTGCTTTTCTGTTGAATTTGACATGTGAATACAGATTAGGGCCAATTATTTTATCTTCTGATTTGCTTAGCTATAGTTTGCTGCTAATCAGTGATGCATTGTCCTTGTGCAGACATTGTTCAGAATGTCTGAAAAAAAACAACCTCCTAATCTTAGCTTATCTTTAAGAAGGATCACTTCTGTGATACTGATCACAGCTCTGGGCAGGTGTCTGGGTAAGGGGAAAATAAAGTGGGTCTTTGTGATCTGTGTATTTGTGATTTAATTATTGCATATTGCAAGGATTAAAGGGAACACACGGGTGCTCCTAACAATCATTTGAAAACTATGCTTAATTTCACCAAAACTGTGCGTGTACTCTGCTAATTTACAACATGGCCCAGCTGGTTGGGGTGGCCAAGACCACTTTGCTCCTCAGCTCCAGAGCAGCTGCAACATCTGGCTTTGGTCCTGGGAAGCCAGGGTTTTTTCTGGAAGAAGCTGCATGTTTGCAGGACTGCTGTGTAGCCTAGGCCTTCCACTTTGGATATCCATGTGGCTCCAGAGAGCCAGCCCTTCAGACATAGTCTGTCTTGTGTGAGGATATGGACTGTTAAAAACAAAACAAAACCCCAAACCAAGAGCAAACTTTGCAAAGGAGAAATTTAGAGTAAACTTTATTTCTGCAGAAGTACGGCACATTGGTGTTAGTGTTGATTTGTATTCTGACAGCTAATGCTGGTGGCTTTAATACCACCTTAGCAGTAAGAACAGAAGTGAGGAAGAAGGTTCGTTCTCTTAGAATAATTTTTTAAAAATGAAATGAAAGAAAAAAACCAGTAATACTGACTGATGGGTGCCACTATCACTGCCAGACAAGAATTCTGAAGCCCCTCTAAAATTAATAGTGATTTAAAGCAAAATAAATAGTGGATATCTTTCCTGGCTGTTCTTTGTACACATGCAGAGCCACTGGAATTTAAGATAGGAAAAGACCAGTTATGCCAGCTAGTTTGTGTCCTACCACGAGGGGGGTGTTTGGTCTGCTAACATGAAATTTTGGCTCACACCTTTGAAGTCCTCAGAATCTCATGCCCATGCACTGACAACTACCGCTCCTTAGATATTTACAAGTCTACATCAATGGAGGGAAAAGGGTTTGTGATTTGTTCTGTTTTCTGTCTCCATGCGAGATAGGAGCACAGATGAATATGTGTATTTTATTACCATCATCATATTTTTCCACTCTAAACTAAAGACCCTGACTTTTTGTTTTGAGTCTTTTGCTGGTGCCATATATTTAACATATACTGAGAATAGATCTCTTGTTAATTCCTTTGCTCCATTTGGTGGTAATACATTCTATGGTTAATATGAAAGCTGCTTATTTTCAACTCTGAACCAGCATTTTCTGATGGGGATGCTCAAAATTAGGCTCCTCAAGTGCATGCTCTGAGACCTAGATAAATTGGCCTGATTTTTAAGGGTACTGATCTCCCATAATTTCCATGAAAGTCAACAGCAGCTAGAGAAGTTCAGGCATTAATCAAGTCAATTAATTAGGTGCCTGAATATG
Source organism: Rhabdornis inornatus (assembly GCA_013397075.1). Taxonomy (NCBI): domain Eukaryota; kingdom Metazoa; phylum Chordata; class Aves; order Passeriformes; family Rhabdornithidae; genus Rhabdornis; species Rhabdornis inornatus. Next base: position 1,390,260 of record VWZS01003250.1, on the reverse strand, counting down.
TATTCAGGTTCCTAATTTAAGTATTGTATGGTGGATAATGTTCTGAAAGCTGCAGCACAATTACTGAGTTCCATCTCCTTCTTTCAGCTGAGGTCTCAGGCTTCATATGAAAAGCATGACACCTGAAATATAATCAATCCTATTTCCTGAACTTTCCATTTTTCTATCATGGTGTGTTACAATGGGACATCTGCAAGGGTATCTGACTCGACTTTTTTTCTTTTTATTAAGAGTAAAAACTTGATTAAAACCAGCCAAATAGCATAAAAGTCTACATAAATTTCTTTACATATGTAAATTACTTTGATTTTGTGTTCATTCCTGTCTCATGTAAGAGTAGCAGTAACCTATTATCTGCTAGACTTGTTCCAAATAACTGATCTGTTAAGAATAGTAGTTCTAAATGTGTTTTTAATTGAGTCTGTGAGGAAGGCAGCAAGGTTACATAGCTACCTGAGGGAGAGGGAAGACTGAAGATTGAGATTTCTTTCTTTTTAATTGTTTCTCCCCAGGAGTTCAGGTCATGTAGAAAATGGTTTCTGTGGAATCCTGTTCTTAGAGAATCTTGGTCAGGATCCTCATGGCACTGGGAGAAGGCTGTGAAGAAAGCAAGAGATGAAGGCAGATCCAAGGTCTCTGTGATAATAACTACATCAAATAATATTAGCATTAAATTGGTGCCTGAGATCTTGGGAGCATGGACACTTGCGGAGTCTGAGAGAGGCTTAGAGATAGTTTATTGCTGAACTCTGATAGAGGTAGATATGTGAGACACAGTAATAGTAACAAATTAAATTCTCTGCTTTCATATTCCCAGGGAAGGAGACAGGAGAAAAGAAGTGAAAATAGTAATAATAATAATAGTAATAATAAATAATAATACCACAACAACCCCCAAAATAACCCCCCAACAAAACCCATGACACCTGTATGGCCTCTGAACGGTGTGAGACAGTTCAAAAGCCATTCCATTCCATTCCATTCCATTCCATTCCATTCCATTCCATTCCATTCCATTCCATTCCATTCCATTCCATTCCATTCCATTCCATTCCATTCCATTCCATTCCATTCCATTCCATTCCATTCCATTCCCACTGCTTGTGAACCTTCCATTAAAATAACTGTGCTGCTGTCTATGTCCTTATGTCCTTTAAATGCAAAGGCTGAGCCTGACCATTCAAATGCCTTTGTCAGCATTAAATTTTAGTCAGTTAATGAAATAATAAGATGGATTTCAAATGCTCTATTAGGATTTGAATCAGCGTCTTTGTTGATTACATATACAAACCATTCAATCAAAGAAAAGATCATCTGGCACATTTTATTCCTGATTATAGGATGAAATATTAATTTCTAATTAAAATAAGAGCTGGGAAAAAAGTATGTTACTGCAGGAAGTAAATAATAATTTCAAATAAGTAAAAGAACATACTGTGGTCATTTTGCAGGTGCTGTACACAGTCCAGCATTTAAGGAAAACAAATTAATCATAATAATTATTTGGCAAGCTCTCATAATAATTGTTCTCTGTTTCATAAAAGATGCTGGAATCACCTCACATTCTCTTCTATGTTGTTTTTTTCTAGAAAGAATATGCAATTTAATGTTCTGTCCTAACTATCTGAATTAGCATCGATTTATTTTAAGCCTAAACTGCTTCTGACTTGATGGATTCACAAGTTCAGAATCAACATCAGAGTTTTATTGATTTCCAGTTTAAAGCTGCGCATATCACGTTTGAGTATTTGACCATAATAAGCCGCTGCATATCCATGCAATTTCCTGGTCAGTTCCATGAGCCTTCCAATATGTGATCACAGTATTTTCATCAGGGATGACCTTCCATAAGCTAGAATGGCCAAATATTGATTATTTTTATGATCTGCAAGTAGATGAAATATCTTCACAGCTTACTTGCTTCATGATTGAGTTAATTCCAAACATTTTCATTAGAGTGTGCATAAAAATTAATGTCCATAATTTTATTGCATTATGGCATTTTAAAGTATACTTCTTTTGGTTTGGTGCATGACTGCAGCCATGAAAATAATGGTACATAAATACAAAGTCATGCTTCTTTTCAAACCATTTGAAGTGGTGCTTGCTTGGAGTATAAGATACAGAAACTGATCTATTTCAAATAGGGGCAGTTATTTTCTTCTGTTATTTCCCAGCCTATTAATTCCAAAGAACAGGAATTAAGATAATAGGCAAAATGAGGCAATCAATAACCTCAAAAACTTAGCATTTTTGGCAGGTTTTTGTTATCTTGCTTCACTGTTGAACATTCTGTGAATTGTACTTCTCAAGCTGATTACATGGAAGTACACACACAAATATCACGGGTATGAATATTTATTTTTATGCTTTGAAGTGGGCTGAGTTTTTTCACCTTGCACTGAGCTATACTTTGTAGATCTGTCCATTTCTATTTCATTAAAAACCAGTCTTCACTGCAGAGCTATTTCATCAAGATCATTCCACTAAAAGCTAGGAACAAGGGGAAGAAATGCTAAAATGTCCTGCCAAGACTTTAACAGTTCATAGCAATGGATGTATACAGAAGGGGTTTCAAATACCAGCTTGCACTCTTGTTTAGAGAGAAAGGAATCTCAGCATATCGTCCTCATAAGGCCATAATTCCTATATTTTTTTTTGTAAGTAATATTTCTCATGAGGAATTTTAGCCTAGTGGGAAGAAACACAGAGGCTTCAGGCCATGTCATCCCCTACAGAAGCTTTATTAAGCTGATGAGCTTCTGTCAAGCCATCTGCTCTAAGTGGGTTTCTCCAGATCTGCATTTAACTGCATGTCGCCCTGTACATGAACTTGTGGAATTTCTCTGCTTGTTACCTAGTTTCTTGCTGCTTTTCCTCTTGCTATACGTACTTTTGCAGTATTACATACTTGTAATTTTTCAACTCTGTGATCAGTTTCTTCAACTCTCAGTGGTAGGAGTTATAAATGCATGGGAACAATCTGTGTAGGTTGCAAAACCTCTGGTGTTGGAGAGCTACACCTTGCCGGGGCAGCCTAATGAAGGAAGAGACAGCGCTCTTCTGGGGCTCCTGGCATGCAGACAGCTGTGCTGTTAGTGTGGTCCTCAGGTGGTGCATTTCCCTTCAAGCCCTTTCTTTTACTGCTAAACAACACAAGAGACAGAGCAGGAAATGCAGATTTATGGAGAAGGGGGAAAGGAACTTTTTCTCCAACACAGACCTATTTTGCCCTCACCCGCCTCCCACTCCAGTGATGCAATTCTGGCAAAGCCATGGTGGCAATCAGATGAAGTGCTTGTGATTATGTGGTATCTCACCCAGAAATGCCCTGCCTGCTCACTCCTGAATTGTTCTGTGGCATCAGGCATGCCCAATCTTCACATTCACTTGAGGTTGCAGCCATCTCTAGGAAGATGACAGTCTTCTCATCCCCTGCTTAGCTTCTCTAGGTCACAGAAAGGAGACTATCTATTCTCCTGGACAAAGACACATTAGAACACATCTTTATCATCTCCCTGCATGAGTTATGCCACTTGTCACTTGTTGCTCCTCCTGAAATCATATAGTTGTGTGAGAGTCTGAATGTCCATGGGAAGAGGCAGAAAGAGCAGAGTGGGAGCAAGCTTCAGACTCTTGTATCTGTTTTGCAAAGTCTGCAGACTGGGAAATGGAGGAGGAGTTAGATAGTTGCCTTCTGTTTTGCTCCCAAGTCATGTGGTGGATGGGTTGAACCTGTGAATTCAGACTTGGCATAGAGCTGGCAGCACTGCTGGATCCCCTTTCTCCTGCCCTGTGCTTAGAGACTCTGACACTCACTCCACATCTGATTAATGAGTGAGTCAGCAACTTGTAGTCATTTCTCCTCAAAATGTTTCAGCTTCACTGTGGCACTGTTGTATTTGTGTATGCCAGACTTGTTCCAGAATCTTTGACACTAAGCTCTTAAAGCCTTAATGTGCTTACATAACATGATATGGAGAAACAAGGAAGTAAATTTAATTAAATCTTTCCCCACTCCTTCTGGCACACAGGGAGAGACAAAAGGAAGACACTTCTTTTTGAACTCTGGGTAAAAACGTGGTATACTCACAAAAGCAGCAAGGAAACTGAAGACACTGGTGGTGCACAGTGTATATAAAATGCGCACTGATCTTCTAAGGTTTAGATATTCAACATCTGAAATGAGGGAGGATCTATACCTTGATGGCTGAATTCACATTCTGACTTCTTTTAGCCATGGAGTTGACATCTGTGAAAGATATGCTGGTAAAAATAAATTTTAAAACCCCAATTCCTTTTAAATTCAATATCAACTTTATTTCAGGAGAAGAAATTTCATCAGTGATTTGACTAGATTTGCTAGTGATGAAAAAGAGCCCCTTGCATACAAATATTGCTGCAATTACCATCCTGTTAATGCCTTGGAGAATTCTAGTGCAGATTTTTGAGGAGCTTTTGCTGAACAGTCAGCTTTCAAAAGGGTGTTTCTATTCTCTTCTCTCTAGTTTTATACAAGAATTGAAATATACTAATCCCAATTAAAAAACATCATTTACCAGATGTAACAAAGCAGTAATATCTGAGAGTCTCATAGATTTTACCATGCTCAGAAAGAAAATAGCAGGGTATCTCAACTGGTAACTGTAATTGTATCCTAGCTTTTCAGGGAAAAATACATCAAATGTAATTGCATCAATTGAATCTCTTTGCTTGGGGAAATAAAAACCATTTGAAGAATGGAAGAAAAACCTTTCTGATTTAATGACATCCTGAAAACAAAGTCTGAAACCCCATGAACTTCATTTATTGCTTCATGGGTACTGTAAGATGTCAAATGTTTATCAGCATGTTTCAAAATTTGGTGCAAAACCTGCATATTGTAAGATATTCCTTTATTTTAGCTTCTCCTGTGAAAGCTCTGCTTCCTCTCTTGCCAAAAGGTGGAGAAACTTGCAGTTCTAGGTAGAGAAATGCATTGCTTCCTACAGAGTGGTGACATGATGCTCAGGTGGAAGTTAAGGAAAGATCTTTTCTTATTTAACAATAATACATCCTTCCTCAGCCTTGCCTTACAAATAGAGGAGCTCCATCCAGTCAAACAAATAGTTCACATACAAAGGGAATTGAGTTACCTGTTTCATGTTGTGCCTTTTTGATAGTTCTATCCTCCGTGTATGGAACCCCTGTAAGGGATCTCTCCTCTCTTCCATTGTATTCAGCTGTCTCTTGGACTTGCCTCCCTGATGCAGAGATACAGACATCAAAGTGAGAAGTGAGCTGGTAACCATCTATCCTTTTCTGTTTGAAAACAGTATAGTGACTGGTTTTCTGGGAACAGAAACCATGAAAGAAACAATCATTTACTATGATGGGGTCATTTATTGTAGGTTGAATGAAACATTTATTATGGTCTCTGAGAAATTTTTCATCCTATCAATTCTGTCTCATGAAAATTGCAAATGTTTTTTTAATTGAGAATGAGGCAAAGTCTTGTTTTTTTCTGAACATCTTTGGGCTTGGAAAATATGCTCCCCTCCTGCCCCAGATAATTTTTTCCACTAATTGTTGGTGGTCACATTAGCTTGCACATAGAGACAGCAAAGTCATTGAGAAAGCCCATGACAAGTGGAACCTGTGGCCCTGATCTGTAATTGCTTTTTCTAGTCATCAAATAATATTTCCTGGCCTTTTCCTCGTAGGCAGTCAGCTACAGCTTGAAATGCCTTGGAAAGCAGGCAGTTATGTAGGAAAATAAAACTTTGAGAATTCTTGTTACTGTATATTTGATTGTGGGCTGGGCGAGGTTTTTAGATGTTTTCATATAGAATAAATGACTTGTTGCCTGTGACTTGTTTTTGGACATAGTGAGTAAAGTAGCATGAACAAAAGTTCACTTTTTATTCTTTAAGATGTGCAGATTTCATTCAGCCAGACAATATTAATGATTAGAATGTATTTGTTTTCAAAAAGGTGATATGGAGAGGAAAAAACAAAAGATGCACAGGTTTAAACACACCATCATTGTACTTATCACATCTAGAGACATTATAACCTCTGTTATTCATTTTGCAGTGCCTTGAAGTGAAATTTTTAATACAATTGTTATCTTTGATGTTAGATAATATAAAAAGATGTTACAAATAGAATATCAGAGGGGGTGAACTGGCAATGTTTCTAAAACATCTGAGTCAATAATAGCAAATGAGTTAAAACAAATGAAACCCTTTGCAAAAATTATTTTATACAATCATAGTTTGGCATGGTTGTTACAGGATTAGCTGTTATTGAACATTCCCATATGCAGAAAGATAAACAAGGGTAGAAGACTGACCTGTCTGAACAGACACCTTTGGCTTGAACTCAGGGAAAAAAAAGGAGAGTTTATGGCATTTGAGTGAAGGGGAAACCAATTCAGAAGGACTACAAGGATTTCATAAGGTTATGCAGGGAGAAAATTAGACGGGCGAAAGCCCCACTAGAACACAATCTGGCTACTTTCATAAAAGATATTAAAAGGTGTTGTGGTGGACTTGGCAGTGTCAGGTTAAGGGTTGGACTCAATGATCTTAAAATTCTTTTGGAACTTAAATTATTCTAGAGTTTTAAATAAAATTAAAAATTTAATTTTTCAAGGAATTGGTGACAAAACAGAAATGTAGTATTAGTTACATTTTTCTCTTCTACATGTACAAAGATAAAACCATAATTTAATATTTAAACATCTAACTAAAATTGTTCCAACTTCTCTAAGTATACAAATATCCTAAAATTTTACAAAAATCACCATTAACTAAGTTTGTTCATCACCATTAATGTGCCATTTGGTTTCCAGAATAAACTTTAATTCTTACCTTTAGGGTCCCCGATTTAAAATGACTGGTCAGTTCAAAATGCTGACCTGCCATGCTCCTCGCAAGATCCTATAGCACAAAGTTGTTGTGGTTGAAGTTTGTCAGGTCTTCTCTAGCTCGAGCTAGTGCAAGATATGTGACTTCCAGTGTTTTCCAAGGACATGCTATGACGCTAACACCTCTCTACACAAACCTGCATAGAGGAAGATGAGAAAATTTTCTCAGACCCACTGGGGGTCTTTTGTTTCATTGGAGTTTTTTAATTTCAGTTCTGTTGGGCCTAACCAGAGTTAAAGGAGATTGTTAAGGGCTTTGTTCAAAGGGCTCCAATTGCTGACAGGCTTGAAGCATTGGCCACCTCTGCAGGAAGCCTCTTCCAATATCTGGCCACCCTTTGGTAAAGGCAGTGTATGTTGGGACTGGAGGGGAGCATAAGGAACCTGCCTCCACAATTTGTCCAATGCATATGGACATTTCCTATGAGCCTGGGTACTGCTCTACCAGTTCATATCCAGCATTTTTTGGGGGGAGCCCTCTTTACTCCTTGGCATATGCAACCCAAGTATGGGAGATTTATTTTATTTAATTTAATTTCCCAATGAAATTTTGCCCCAATTATCCTTCCAGATTTTTTCTTTTTTTTTGCATAAATTAGCACTCATATTGAGTGCAACCATCACCCATGTTGTAACTTGCAACAAAGCTAAAATCTTATTTGGCTTTGCAATGAAGCATGGCAGTCCTGGAAAGGACCACTGCAAACCGAGAAAGCAGTACATACAATTTTTAATAGTTCCTCTGTCAGGACCACCTGAAATGAAGATAATTTTTATGACAGGTGGTAACTTTTTATTTCACCCTAAGTATTCAGCAGATGACCATAGCAAACCATAAAACTGTCTGCATATTCCAGATAAAATATTATCCTTTATAACAATTTTGCTGAACAGATTTGGGCTTTTTAAGCTAATCAAGAGTCATCTGTGAACAGACTGTGTTCTTTATCAAATGTGTGTATTTGCTCAAAATTTGCCAACTGGCTAGGTATTCATCAGATTCCCCAACCAAAATGTTTTTACATTTATTTCCATCACAAATTCTCTCCTGCCCTAACCTTTCTGAGAACTGCAAACGAGTAATACTTGGTGCTTCCTTTTATATGGAATATGAAGAGACATCTCGTATCTTTACTTTTACATGATTGTTAACACATGTCTTGCCATAATTCCAATATCATATTTTTTCTTTATTTCAGCTTGTCAAGTGGGATTTGCAAAATAGGCTCTCTGTTCTCAAGAGCACTGTTAGCTCCACACTGACTTCACAGCAAAAACACTAAACTAAATTCATGGCTGCTTCACAGTAACATCCTTCTAAGGACTTAGCTGAAGCTGCTATTAGTTCGCTGTGAGGTGCATTATAGTAAATGGAAAGATTAACAGTGAGTTTCATGAAAATTTGGACTCTTCTTTTTCTTCCTTCCCCCTGTACATCAGTATCACTTTTGGCACTATTGGGAGTGTTTTTCAGCTGTGTGCAGCCAGGAGGTGGTGTTTGGTTTTTTTGTTGGGTTTTGTTTGTTGGTTTTTTCTTCTTTTCCTTTCTGATTAGTAGTGCATGTGTCTACGTGCTCTTGCCTTCCAAGATTTACTGACAGAAAAAAATCAAAACAGTGATTAAAAAAATTACTACTGAGAAAATGTTAAACTTAAATTATTAAAGGAAGAGTTGTGTTACATCCAATAGAAAATTAGGTATGACATTTAGGACATCTGAATTCTTCGAGGTCATCCAAAAATTAATAGTCTAATTTGTGTGACTTCAATTAATCCAGTAGTCACATGACTTATGACTTACAGTTTTTCTTTGCTTAAAAAATTAAAATTTTTTAATTTTAGAGCTAAGGTCTCTAAAATTAAAAAAAGTAAAAGGAAGAAAGCTAACAAAATATTTTTCTATTAGTCTTTGTAGCCCAATGATATTTTCTTCCAAGGGCTGAGAAACAAAGAAAAAAATAAGTTTCACTGTTCAGAGTTCAGTTTTGCTCTTTGTTAAATTTCAAAGACTTACTGAGAAAAAATACAACTGTACAGAGACGGCCCATGACAAATATAGTAATACTTTGGCATTCATTAAAAACTTGCCCTATGAAAACTTCATTGAACGTTGTTTTGTCTCTGGCTGAACACAATTACATGATTTCTTTTGTTTTAAAACCCCACACATTTCTTACTGATTGTCTTAAGTGAATTTTACAAATTCAAATGCATAAATGTATTGATAACTTATAATGATGAAAATGAAATAGAGTGGATTTTGACTCTGGGAAGTTAAGTTTAGGGAAAGCATGACTTCTCATTCTGGATTTACTGGAAAATCTCTTATTTATATATAAGGATTTTTTATTACTCATCTTGAGAAAATTCATTCAGACAATTCACATGTTGCTTTCCACTACAATACAATTATTTCTATAGGTGACATTAAGGCAGTCACCTGTGCAGTGTGGGACTATATGCTTGCAACATTATTTTAGGTGTTCATTCCAAAATAGTCAAAAGCAAATCCTTCAACCATCAAATATTTATTATCTTTGGAGGTATGCATATTATATTGAAATATGATAATCCAAAGCAGGTTTTGCTGAGTGAATACATACTTAAGGGAAATGGCCTGATTTTAAACATTGGCAAGTCCTGTTACATGTTGTTTTCTACCTCCATCACCCACATGAAGGCTTGCCTCAGGAAACATGTGGATGCTATCCTTATCTCTTGCAAGCATTACTGATGTTTATGCTGCTTTTTCTTTTTAACTGATTATAAAATTGAGGAAGATCTGAGATAAACTTTCATGTAGAAAAGGGTAGATAGTGAGTGCTGTGCACTATCTGTTTTTGTGATCTCTTCCACAACCCACTGCTTAGAAGCTTCACAAGAGGATTGCTGTGCCAAGCCAGGTTCTTTCTGCCTCTCATTCACTTAGGGACTGAGAATAATTTCATTTTCTAGCTACAAGAAAGCAGAATCAGTGATAAATTCATAGTGTGCTAATCCTATGCGATTAATCAGCTGATAAAACACACCAACAGATACTTTACTGAGACCATATATTAGCATATACAGGCACACGGATGTCTAGGCTATGCTGTATATAAGTGTATATGCATTGGCATGCTCTCTGCTTCCCTGGGTGAATGTTCTTGTATACAAGGCTTTTATTCTTTCTGTGTTTCTCAACATGAATCTGCATCATGTTTGTTTCACATGATTTGAATGGGAGCTATGAACCTTCTCTCGCATAGAAAGTGGCAGATATGTTGCCTCTGGAAAGAATTTCTGCATTCTTTCAAGCTGTTCCTTCCTTGGTGGTGCTTGTGGTGAATGTATGGTAGCGAGGAGCACATGAACTCATTCAGTCAGATTATGCTATATTCACAAAGCTTTTTAAATTCACCTTCACATCTCTTTGCTATGTTAAGCTCATCTGGAAGATAGTTACTGAGGCAAAATTTTCTTGGCCAGCTGCAATGAAAGCCAGGGAAAGCAGGATAGACATCCCTGCATTTGGGCTCTCTGCCGTCCTAATGAATTCCCAGCTGAAATTTCTGAGTTTTAGGGCAAACAAGCTAAGAAGACCTACCAAATCAGAGCCTTTTCCAATGACAAATGTAAGGACAGTCTTTACGGTTTGATTTGAAAGCCATATCATAGCTACATTGGGGCAAGGAACTATTTTTTGACTTGAAAGTTTTGGTGAACTTGCAGATTTTTACCTCCTTTCATCATATTAAAATGACAAATATCTTCTCCAACCTGGATTCAAGAAGTGTCAGTTAACACCTAGTCTCTCACACATCCTACCTCCCTGGTGTACACAAGGTGTTACTGAGACAAAATAACAGAGACTGGATTGCAATTGCCTGTTAAACATCGAGTAGCGTGGGAGGCCTACAGATAAAAGCAACTTGCAGTTTGGAGCATATTGTGATTGAATGACTCAAGGGGAAAGAAACAAAACAAGGAGGTTTCTTTCTTCCAGCTGCCTCGGGAGCCTGCAGCACAGGTGTGGAGTGCCTTGGGGTCGGTGCTGGCAGTGCTCTGCAGCAGTGCAGCTGGCAGAAGGCGAGCAGGGAGCAGCCCAGGACCCAGCAAGGTCCAATGTGAAGGGCAGCTGAAAAACAGCACCTCTGACAGTGGCCAGCTGCAGATCAGAGTTGAAAGCCTATGTGTGGAGAAAACCTCTGCTGCCACGCTGTTTCTGGTCAGAGGAAGGAGACTTCAGTGCCTGCTCAGGCTGCAGTCACACAAAAGCTTAGCACTACAAACTTTGGCTGATTTCTGTAGCAATCCTATACTGGCATATCTACTACCACTTTTAACTAAAATGACTGTTTCTGATAACTTGAGAAGTGATGCTGATTTACGTTGCTTAGTTATTAACACTGAAAGGGACATTGCTATCTTGACCCTCAAAAAGATGAGATTAGAAAAAAATCTTCGAATGTAAAAAAAGTCAAATTTTCAAGGAAATCACTTTAAAAATTTGTTCCAGTGGAAATCTATCTTTTTGATTAACCTTCCATAGAATATATAACATTATGGAATGACAAGGAAAAATAAAAAAAAAAGGCAAGCAAAAGTTGACAACTTGAGTAAACAGGTGCTTTCTCATGAAGCATTTCACTTTTAATGAGCTCAAGATTTCTGGGGTGGTGGTGGGCAATTGTTTTATTTATTCATTTATTTAAATCCCTGACTGGCACCTTGTTTATGCCTCTAAAGCTTTAAAAGAGAAAGAAGGGAATCTCTTTTTAGGTATCATTGCTTTTTCATATTTTCATGTCACTTCATCTTTCTTTATAATAACATTTTTTTCTTACTGTTGTAGGCAATGAGAGCTTAGAAGAAAATTATGTGCAGGACAGTAAAATGGGATTTGTCATCAACGCAATATACGCTATGGCTTATGGGCTACAAAATATGCATCATTCCCTTTGCCCTGGACATGTTGGACTGTGTGATGCTATGAAGCCAATTGATGGCAGCAAGCTCTTGGAGTTCCTCCTCAAATCCTCATTCATTGGGGTTTCTGGAGAAGAAGTTTGGTTTGATGAAAAGGGAGATGCCCCTGGAAGGTAAAGAGGTTTCATCTCAACTAATTAAACCAGAGGGTGGGAAGTGGGAATGTTACTGTGTTTGGTGATGTAGATTTCTTTTGCTTTGTTTCTGAACCATAAAGCAAGGACCAGTCTTTCCAACAGCCAGGAATAACACTGGTAACACAGGGTATCTTATATTGGGACAGAAACTACAGTAGAGCCTATAAATTTCTAGTGCTGCAGGAGATGACAAACCTTGTAACTCACAGACTTCCGGTGTGCGAGATACTATTGGGTCTCAGCACCAGGGTTTTAGTATGCATAAAGCCTAATACAAATGATTGGAATTTAATGAAGCATTTACCTGATGTGATTTTGAATAGAGGGCTGTAGAGCAGATTCTTTTCCAACTGGAGCTCTGCTGAAACCTTGCCAGAGACTATTTAGTGTTGATTGGTAAGCTTTATGATCTCCTTAATTTGTTTCACTCCAAATAGAATCTGAGCAGTCCCAGAATTTAAAGATAGCTGCTCCTGTGTAGAGCAGGACAAATAATAGGAGGGTTTTAGCAGAAGTTTCTGTGTTTCACTTATTTGGTGTCTGGTCCCAGCCGTGGCAGCTGCTATTGTTTAGCCCTCCCAGCAGACACAGGATGTACCCAAGCAGTGGGTAAGGCAGCACCTTGGTGGACTTGGATGTCACCTTTGTTTCTCTTATGGGAGCAAACTGTCAGAGATCTTTCCTTTCATTTAGTTCTGTGACTTCTATTTTAACACATGGATTTTTTGTTTGTTTTCTCTTTTATAAATACATTTAATTCAACTGCTGAAGTACAAAATCCATTATTAATTGAAACCTGCCCAGGGATTGCTTCACTGAAGTTTGTTTTCCTACTGAGTTGGTAAAGTGTTATAAAAGGCTCTCTCACTCCATCTTTGGGTTTATTGCATAAGTGCATCTGAGTGCCAGCACCACACAAAGGGAGGGCTCTGGAGCAAACAAGAGCTTTCATGTCTTTTCATTCTTCCAAAGAGTCTTCATAAGACACAGTGGTCTTAAAGATACTCTTATCTTTATTACTAGGTTTTATTAGCAAAACTGGCCAAAGTTCTACCATTTTCTAGATTATGTTATTTTTCTATTGTCATATTTAAACAATATATACATTTAAGCAGTTTGTTACATTTAATTAGTAACAAAAAGCTTATCAGTTTGGTCTTGTTGAGGGTTGACTTCAGAATTTTTTTAGTCAAAGAATACAGATCAGTTAGGTTAGGCTTTGAAAGTAGAAGCAAGCAATTCTGTTACATTTGAACACATACTTATCGACACAAATGCACAAATCAAGTCTTTGCACATATAATTTAGATAATGTAGAGAAATTACTGCTTAGTGTAGCTTTATGCTTTTTGCACACTATTTGTGTCCATAAAACCATTACTCCAGCTTTGCATATGCTGCATTTTCTGTCTGTTAGCTATTTGGTTCGCTGTTTAGATGTAATTTCCCAATTTTAGCCTAATTCTTATTTATTATTTTGTCACCCAAAAGCATTTCTACAACTCTCATCAGTACCAAGCATAGAATTAGATTGAACAGTTGCTGAATTCAAAATATAAGAGAATTTATATCAGAATATGTCTCTGAGTATGCAAGAATGATGGAATTTATTCCATCCATCATTTTGATCTATAGAAAGGTTCATTTTTCTTGATTCCTTGACCTACTTAGAATTTGATAGGTTATTTTAGATAGGGAGTTTTTTGTTATTGTTCCTTATTTGTATTTTTACGGTTGGAGCTAGCAAGTTTGGGGAAGGAAATTCAATTAACTTTTTTGTTATTCATTCTGTAATGCTTGGATCAATCTGTGGCATTTATGACATGGGCAATATTGTATGAGAGAATGGCTATGTGTACATGAACTGTGATCTGCACAGTCTGTCAGATCCTTGTATGGCAGCACTGGTTTAAGAGAATCGTCTGTAGCTTCAGACTGGCTGTACTGTTTCCGCAGCTTTGTGTGGAAAGTCCCTTTGTGGGTCAGTGAACAGACCATAGCATTGTGTCAATACCCAAAAGAGTTTTTGTACCTCAGCAAGATAGAAAGATAAACACCACATACAACACCTAAGTATAGCAAAGTCAGCCTGCTATGAAATTTCCTGTTTTTTGGCTTTTCTATGCAAGTGCAAGAATGTCACACAAATGTGTAAAAAGGTTTTAGATATCTTGTCCTCAAATCATGTGAACAAATCAACCTCACAAGGTAGAATAATATTCCTTCTTAAAGGCAGCAACCTTTCTCATAATTTTCAAAATCTGTGAGGTTCTTTGAGCAATTGACTCCCACAAACTCCTAATCGTCATCATCATGAGTAGAGCAGATAGAGTTGCCTGTAGTTATGTTTGTCTGGCACTTTCATAATCTCCTGTTTTGAACCTGTACAGCTTCACGAAACCTTACCCATTTGTTTAGATACAATTCTTTTTCTGTCTCAGGCTGAATTCATGGTTTCAAGGTTTAATTAAAATGAGATTGGAAAACACAAAGCACGTAGCCAAAGGTGTATTTCTTCTGTGAATAATCTTTTCTTTGAATATCTCTTATGCAGAAATATGAAGCAAACTTTTACTGGAAGGGCACAAATGCAGTCATATGTGACTGCACTGCCTCTGGGAAAAAATGGCATGGATGTAACTCTGGAAATTCAGCAGTATGTGCTAGCTATACTGTCATTAAGAACATGCTGATAAAACTGCTGCACTTTTTACTTTCATTGAGTAGTTCCCACTTCCTTTCTCTGTAGCAATCATATCATTCAAATTTCCAGAAATGGCTGGAGAAGGTGTGAAGGATGCAGTAGTCAACACAACATACTTCTCTGGGATACAGAGATATCTTTTTAGCTCTGGTCAATTCTAGGTAATTGCCTCCTTTTATCTTGTGGTTAAATCTTACCTCTCTAGAACAAACATTTGCATAGACCTCTGACCATAAAATGCTTTGTGATAACAGGCAGGAGAATTTTCAGCCCCTACAATGAACCTTTGATATGTGGAGAAATGCTGAGATTCACAAAACTAAGAAAAATTTCAGCTATCATTTCATCTTAACTAGACATGGACTTAGAACCATGTATGTCTATTTAGTTCAAAATTTCCAGTAGCTGTTCAGGCTTCAGTCATGACAACACTACCTACACTAATGCTTTGAGTAAATAATCAGATTTTACCTCATGCAAAGCCTTCAAACTCGCATGTAAACAATTTGTTTTCAAATATGCGATTTTGTTTCGGCTTTTGGATTCATGGGTGGTTATTTCAGCTATTTACATCCCAGCATTGCTCAGCATTGCTCTTTTCTGTCCTGTCTTCCAGGATAGCAAACATCAGTACCACTCTGGTATCATGGCTATGGAAAAATGTAACTTCAGCTATCTCAGATTAACTAGAGTAAGAGTGTGCCTGTGACCAGGTGATTTATATTGTGTCTTGCCTTATAAGTAACTTGTTCATATGGCACCACCTATTGGGTCACATCATTTCCCAATATACCAGAGAGCTTGATCTTATATTAAAATAATGATTAATTTTCTTACCCACTGAATATTTTAATGTCTTCTTTTAATGTTGCCGTGCGTGTGAAATCCAACTGACTCCAAGAAGCCTCACTCTCTGAAAGCTTCACAACTCTTGTCAAATCCACTTCTTTTGGGGTCATAATTTTTAGCATGGACACAGCCAAAAATGGTTAAAGTTGTACATATGTGAGCAAGGGGATGGGAGGAGGTATTCCAGCACTGAATTTGTCTTTGCTCAAAGCGAAGATTTTTCATTAAGAAAAAAAAAAGGAAAGGATAAAGAACTTAAGCACATCTCCATATACCAAGCGCATTTGCTAGACCACATTTTTACATTTAAAATTCAAGCTGCATATCAAAGCTGCAAACATTGTACTACAACTTGTCATACTGCAAAACTGTGTAATAGCTTTTAATCTACATACTTTATTCTTTGACAGGTAACCTATAGGAGAGGGAATAGTATTACAAGAACACAGGAGAAACTCTTAATTGAGATTGCATTTATATCACTCTGTGCCTTGTGATGTATTTTTATAAAAATGAAAAAACATATGTGGGCTCAAAAATTCCAGTAAGGGAATGTGAGGCTTTAGTAATCTTTTATTCCCATTCCTGAATTAGTTTTCCAGCCCAGAGTAACTCATTTTATATCAGTCTAATATAAGGTCAAACTAAAATCCAAGTACATTTTCCTTGCTAGGAATAGGCATGCACATTTCTACTGAGCTTTACTCCTGTCTGTTGAGTATCCATTATGAAATGCCTGACTCTCACTGCTTCTTGTTATCCTTATTCTTCACAAGCCTGGAAACAGCATGTTTTTTTCAGGCACTTCCTTTAGAAGAACTGGGATATGAAAACCAATTGTTCACCAATGAATTTGAAATTTACCCCTTTCCTAAGCAATCTCTTGATTAGTGGCCAATTCCCAACCAGTGGAGCTGCCTCCTGCTTGGAGCTCAGTAGCAGGGGTCCCTTTTCACATGAGATTCAGTGGAGCTCTGCAGTGGCACTGGCGTTGTCTGAGCATACGTATTTGCAAAACTGAGGTCTAATTACAGCTGTAAATATGCATTTCTTTAAATCATCTTTAGCTAGAGAAACCCCAAAGACTCAGTTAAGAAAATTACTCTGCTCTACTCTAGAGAGTAATTCTAGCACCTCTTCTCTCTGTGAAGTGCAGGAAGAGTTGAATTTTTGCATATTTGGACCTCAAAATGGAAAAGAAACAAATGGATGTCTCTTTTTGCTCACAACCAAACATCCCAATTTTACTTATGGCTCATACTTTGCTTACCTTACCTTTCATTCTTAAAGCACATTAGCAACACTCATTATAAAAAAAATATTTTTTTCTCCAGAGACTGAGACAATCCAGTACAGAATAGCAAGGCAGTAAATCTCAGGCTTGGAAAATATAAGATGCTTTGTTATTTTCAACTCCAATGCTGATTCCTTGTTCTCAATGCTCTTGTCATTTATTAAACGAAGTCTTTCCCCTTCTCATCTCGAGACCAGGCTGTGGGTTTAGCCTCTTTTGTGGTTCTTCCTGTCTGTATACACTACAATATTCATCCTTCTATTCTTGCTTATTTCCTACTAAGAATCAAGCTACATTCTGTGGCTAAAAGAATGAATATAATAATTATCAATAAGGGACATGCACATATCAAGTCCAACACATTGAAGGCAATGGGGTAGGCTGGATGTTTATTGTAGCAGTTTTTTATGCTTCCCTTACCTTAGTCTTGGGAAGTGCTCTCCTTGCCTGGGGTGAGGAAGTAAATATTGTGACTGAGGTGCTAACTTTTCCTGACAGAATCACTGGGCTGCATAATATGAATGGTCGAACTTCGAACTTACAGCTAACTCATGGCAAACCAGTTTGGTTGGTTTGAGCATTTCTGCTTAAGAGCTCCCAACAAGGGCTGTATTGCAGCCAGCCTGCATGGAGACACCAAGTGAAGGTTAAAGAGGTTTTGACAAATTATTTGAAAACACAGCATCCAGACATTGCCTACGTGTCCATCTTCAGCAGAGTTTACTGTCTTTGGTGTGCAGTTCTTCCTGGACACACAACTTTTTAGCCACAGTTTTTATGCAAGCAAGGCACACAATCAGCAATTGTGTGTCAATCAGAGCTGACACTTCCCGTGATTCTGCTGCAAATCCTAAAGGATTTGGGTTTTTTGTGAAACCCAAGTTCCTGGTATCAAGGGATATTTAGAGGCAGAAAAAAAAGAGCCAGGTAAATTTTTGTCCTTTATGTTGCAGGACAACGGCTCACTGTTTTTTCCTTGCAGATATGACATCATGAACCTGCAGTACATAGAGCCCAACCACTACGACTACGTCCTCATTGGGACCTGGCATGAGGGCGTGCTCAACATTGACGACTACAGGATTCAGATGAACAAGAGCGGAATGGTCCGGTCTGTGTGCAGCGAGCCTTGCCTGAAGGGCCAGATTAAGGTATGCCTCAGACACTTACTTTCTGCTACGGAAATAGGAATATCCAGCCAGTGTTTTTCCCTAAACCCAAGCAAGCTCCTTTAAAGCCAATGGGTAGGACTTCCTTTCCTTCAGGAGAGCCAAAATTATAGAACGACTCCTAGATTAATATCTTTCTTTAACGACACTGTATACAGGCCCATGTTTTCTAAAATCACCCTTTCTAGGGACGCAGAATCTTCTAGTGTGCCAGAATTTGAATTTCACCTTATGTGAGAAAGATTTTCACTTAGTCATTGCCCACAACATTCAGTGGCTGTGATTCACTTGGGGGCTGATCTTGAAAATATCGTGACCCACAGGAATCTAGTATTTTGTTCCAGCAGTTACACCTGCAAGGAAAAGTTGAAAAAAAATCAACAAACCCCACACCTATTTGTATTTCATGTTCACAACAAGACAAATGGAAGTACAAATGAAATCACTCTGTGTTCATCAAAGAGTAGCCCCTGCATCAGGATACAAATTGCTACCAGTCATGTCTGCATGACATAGGGACATGTTTCACCACTGTCAAAATGGTATGGATGCATTAAGTTTAAAATGGCAAGAAGCCCATTCAGCAAAACCTCCTTAGAGTAGACCTTCCTTTCTATTTTCATTTAATAAGCACATTTGCAGCTTTTTATTTGTATATTGCTAATCTAAGCAATAGGCAACTGATGATTTGGCAAAGGCACAGTGACACACTCCAGCATCTTGGAGGAGAAACATTATTGGTATTTACCACCCTCCAAAACATTTTTCCGTGTTTTTGAGATTGTGCAGTTTGTGTATGTGTGTGTATGTAAACACCATGCATACAAAATGCCAGCTTCATCTCTCATTGAAGTCTATTGGACTCCCTCCACGCACTGCATGAGGAAATGTTAACCAAAAAAAAAGAAAAAGCCCACAAAACCAGTATTCAATAAAACAAACATTTTGCATTTCACTACTCTACTTATCTCTGCATATAGATGGATAGGAAGATCTGGAAGAAAAGGCTGAATTTCTCCTTCCTGGCAAACAAGGCCAGAGTATTTGTCAGAGCCCTAGGAGCCAGAGATATCCTTAATCTTTCTTTCAGCCTCAGGGTAATGAAACTAGGAATCAACACAAGGAAATAATCTTTTCAGCATTGGATCATTACATTTAGCAGCCCTCATAGCAAAGAAAGTTTTCAGGGATATTTTTCCCTAAATGAGCTGTTCCAAAGTATGAGGTTGGCCACTGCTTAATTTTTTTTTCCTGCTAGAACCCAATAGATCCTTTTAGCAGGATGTTTTGTAATTTGTTCTTATTTTAATTTCTAGTTACACTTGTGTTATGAGCCCCAAAAAGACTTCCACATAAATTAAAATATATGTGTATGTGAATGTGCTTGTGTGTACATGTATATATATGTATTTATATGCATTAGTTACTCTTTGTTCTAATCTTTGACTTTGTTTACTGCTTTTTACTATGCAATAGATATTAAGCATGGGCTGAGCTGCTTGTCCTGACCTCTGCCATCTCACAGATTAAGCCTCAAGTTTGATTGAAAATATGATATTCACCATGCCTCTGTACCAGAGGGAAAATGGTTTTGTACTTTTAACTCAGAATGGCTCTCCCTCAAACAAAATAAAATTGTCCCCAGAGGTTATCCTTGAACTCCTAAGCACAAATTTTAATCCAGGGATCAATACAAAATCAGTATTTGTGCTTTCTAGCTGTTTGAAATGTGCCATACACAGGAATCCTGTCATGTTTTAAACAGTGTACTGTGTTATGTGTTTGCTGGAGGGTGGTGATGTGTGCCTCCTTGTTGTCTTATAGAAGATCAGAACTGAGGATGTATTTTGTATTGCAGGTGATCAGGAAAGGAGAAGTGAGCTGCTGCTGGATTTGCACTGCTTGCAAGGAGAATGAATTTGTTCAGGATGAATTCACATGTAAAGCCTGTGAGCTTGGCTGGTGGCCAAATGCTGACCTGACAGGTAGGGATGTGTCCCTCCAAATGCATTCTTTTTCTACAGGGCACAAGTATAAGGCTATGTGCTGGACAGTGAGATGGAAGCATCCAGAGATATTAAAAATACATATTTGGACACGCATTCCAGTGCAGTTTTGGGGTGACTGTCTTTCAACTTAGTGCAACAGCAGAGACAATAAAGACAGCAAAATTTCTGCCGAGAAGAAATGTTATAGTCTGTCTGTTCCTTTCCTTCATTTAGCACAAGTATTAATAAAGCAGTTAAGACTGCTGATGAACTCAGCAGCATTTGCAGCAATTTAGCAGCAACTATCATGAGTTCAGTGCATTCTTGTCATATTGACTTGATAATCTTTTCTGATCATTTTATCATGCAATCAGTAGCACTTTACCTGGGATTTCAGGACCTTCAGTGACTGATCTGGACTCTTGTTTGGTATAAAAGATTGTTCTCACTGCACCCATCAGTGAGAATAATTTCAACACAATCCTGAGAAAAGTTGTCTTGAAAGAGTTAGACTTGGTCTCCCTTGTGTATATTCTTTGGATGAGTTGCATGCTTTGGCATCCTGTTTATTTTTTACTTATCAAGGTCAGCCTCCACATCTGCTCTGGGCTTCAGAGCAACCATTACCACAAAAAAATAGCTGCAACACATTGAGAAGAATCACCTCGAACTTAACATTTGTTTTGTATCACTGTGAAAGACTAGAGGCACCTCTGCCCCATGTAACCTCTACAAATCTTGGATGCCAGCATTCAGCAGGGTATCATTCCTAGTCAGAGAAACAATCTGATCACCTAGCCAAAGATCAAATGTGCAAATTAACATGTCTTTATCCTATAACACGACTGGCTGACAGCTAGATGTTGCTGCAACATTTAGCACATAGACAAAATCCTCAAACTTCAATTAATTTGTTCTATGAGATACTTCAAGCTAGTAACTGAAGCCAAATGAGCTCTCAGAGTGTGTATTTTGAGAGGGAAAGCTAGCCACTTCTCCAGGTAAAAATACACTCTTAGTGACAAGAGACTGGGAGATGTGACCCATTGTCTGTCTTGGTTTTCTATGGAAAAGAAATTATGGTCATGTCCCAGATGTGTGTGTAAATGTCTTTATTCCATACCTCCCACTCCTACTCCTAACCCTGCCCTGCCCCTGCTCTGTTTTGCAGCTAAACTGACAAACAGATTTGTCAGGATACAGAAATCTCAGTGATCATTCAGACCCTTCAAGTTTGATGTCAGTAGGTTGTAGGGAGAGGAGTTAATGAAAAATACATTCTGTAAGGGCCCAAATCACAGGAACACATCTGACATTAATAGAAACCAAAAAATCCATAGAACCTTTCATAAATGGCCTGACCATTTGAAAATTAATATTTAATTCCTGCTCCTAGGACACCAGCATCTGCTTATTTTAAAGCAGATATCCATACACAAACAGGTTTTGCTGGTCTTGGAGGTTCACAGAATTGTTTCTATCTACTCTTCAGGGAAGAAAAAGGGATTTATTGATTAAAAAGGAGCTAGAACAAAAACCTGGTGAGAGATCAATATGCACTTGAGAGAATATGGTTCAGTGCTACCAGCTACTCAAAGTAGCTCAAAAGGGGTCATGTCAAAACGACGAGCACTGCTGAAAAGAGTTGCAGAAAGAATCAGTGCTGGAAAAAATCTCCGGGGCATGTTGCAATCTATTAACTTTTAATGAAATCAGTAGATGACCTGCTGATTTGTGTTTCTTCTCAGCAAGGAGACTGGACTGCTGCTGTTCTAAAATCACAGCAACGTCAGCCAAATGACAGCATAGCCATCGACTTATTTCCTAGAGAACATTGAAATGGCAGTCTGCTCCCACACAGCTTCTTCAGTCTGTCATTGAAGAAAAAACCTTCTTTTTTTAACCCCTAAAATTGATTTACTTGAACCATGCTACAAAGTACAAAGCTGTGAAAGGAAGCTGATGCCATCCTAATCTTTAGAAGAAGGTGATTTATCTAGATAAACTCTGTCTCTTGAACTTTGTAGGAGTCACCTAAATCATTGGTATGATTTAATTTGGAATTCTCTTTTCTTGCCAGGACTCTCATCAAACATGTTTTTATAGCTTGATTTTATGTGTTGTATTCATACCCTGACAGTCACCATAGCATCTAGACACAGACAGTAACATCTCACAGTGCAGATTGTTTTTCCCTTTGCCTTAAATCTTAAGTGCTAAACAAGTACATGGTTTTAGAGTCATTTTCCATCACAGATGGAGGTTCTAAAATCCTTAATCCTTTTAAGAAATGTGAAGAACATACTAACCTATTTCATAAGACATGCTTTTCAAGGTGCTCATTTTCTTCATTTGAAATCAGTCTCTGCTGCTCAGCAATCATTTGCTGACATTATAATTTTATATTTAAACGTACACTTTTTTTTTAATTGCTTCCCTTGAAGCAATGAAATATGAATTCAGTGAAGTGGACTCAGCAGACACAAAGGATTTCTCGCCACAGATGATGAAAACTTGACCTGAGAAATAGTCACTAAAGCCAGTACCTTTGACCTTGTGCCAAGAGAAATCTTTTCTAGTACCAGAAATATAGGAGGATGAATGTCAAGCTAGTAAACTCAGTTTACATAAATTATCTTAAACAAGCACTAAAACAAGATAGGGTAGGAAGTTTTATAGTCTTATGAAAAGAATCATAAGGTTTTGGGGCCATCTGTTACCTGGGATGTGTTAATGACCTCAGAAAACATCATAGATGCTCTTATTGTCCTTCTGCTATGAATATAGTATTAAAAAAAATTGATTAGCCTTCCGATCTTGGAAATTATTCACAGTTAAAATGCGGGAAAATGCATGAAAACTACAGAGAGCTTTATGAAAACTACCAGACAGCTTTTACCAGAAAATTTTAACTGTGAAGCTTTTGCTCTGATTTTTTTGAGGTTTGCGTTTGTTGCTGAAGGGGAACATTTTTTTTTCCTTTACTTTGTTTTGTTTTGTTTTGTTTTGTAAATGCATGCACAATTTCGTGGGTATCCTCCCCCAGTCTCAGTAGGGTTCCAGAGCCCACTTTCTCCTAGCTGGGAAATGACCCACCTTCACAGATGCTGATAACCAACTGTTAGCTCATAATAAGCAGTGTAGGGAACTTCTCGCAGTTTGTACAATATGTGGTTCTTGGGCTTGCTGGTGCACAGGAATTACACTGGTTTCATGAAATATTTCTAAGCAAATCTTACACAAGATAAGCTTAAAGCAAACGATAGGCTTAACTGCCATGTTGGATCTGGATTAAGCCCCTGAAAATACAGTTTAAAATGGAGTAATGTGAGTATGTCTTGATGTTGTTAAGCTTAAAGTCCCTGATGAAACTTAACCCTTCCAACAACCACTGACCAGCTTCTTGTATGAGAAGAGCTTCACATGTATTAATCAATGAGCAGGAGTTTCTGATCCTTAGTCTTTTATTAAATCATAGAGGAGTCAGCTTCCAGTCAGGGCTGCTGAGGCCAATGACCAAAGGTTCACACTTCTAATAAAGAGGTTTTCCTTCATATTTCACCACAAAAGTATTGGTTAGAAGTATGAGTTTCCTATCTGAGTCTTGAACAGACCATATGGAGCAAAATAATTTTCTTTGTAAAATTTTCTCTTTATTTTATATTTTCTTTACAAAATAAGACCTCTGGTAGCCACTGCTATAATTCCTATTGTTTTTGATGTTAAACAGGTGTGTGTAAAAACAACACCTCTTCTTAAGTTAGCTTGGTGACAAAGCATAGAGAATTACAAGACCTTCTTTCAGTTCATATGACATTGGCAGACATCACAAGTTCAAGTAGAAATTTTCCATGTCATGACTTTGCCTTGGGCTGATTTTTTTTTTCTTTCTTTTTAAAATTTCAACAAAAAACCATTTTTTCTCTTCTTTCTCAAAATGATACTCCAGTAAAACTGTTCAACCCTGATCTATACCTTGTCTTATTTCTCAATTATTTGGAAGGAAGGACTTTACATTACAATACAGATATCTACATTACATTAGAGGTATCTATTGGTAGTTTTGTGTCACCATGTGGAAGATGCATATAAATTAGGCAAAACTGTGGGACTCAGAAGCTTTTAGCTCATAGATGGTTTTTACAAATATACTCCATGCTGAGGAGGAAGAGACTGAGCACAACTTTTGCCCATCAAACATCAGAGCCCTTGTTAAGATCTAGCAGCAAAAATGAGAGGAAAAAATGCCTCTCTCACAAGCTTGCTGACATTACCATATTTTCCCTGTTCTTTTCAGCCATGTTCAACAATTCAGACAGGCAGAGTTCATGAGCAGCCAGTCCAGGATGAGAAAAGCTGGACCAGCAGTTTGTAATGAAGACATCTGGGTGGAGAAGTGGCTAGAAAATAACTGAACTGTAAGGCAAACTAAGATAAGGATGGTGAGGGACTGGGAGGAAAGATACTTGAGAGGTGGGAGAAAGGTAGAAAAGGTGAGTTGTGTCCAAGGGAAACTAGAGGAGGACAGAAACAAGAAGTAGGAGAGGCCATGGGTACTTCCCTTGGGATAAAGAAATATATTAAAAGCATTTTGGAACTATTAAGTCGAGAACAGAAATTAGAAAATGCCATAATGAAAGTTGTCCATAACAGCTTCACAACCATAACATCTTATTTACACAAAGGATTTTATTTACTCTGTAGTGTTTATTGCAGCACAGTGAGGAAGATGAGAAGTCCAGAGACTCCTTTAACCTGAGTGTGGGAGAGAGCAGCTAAATACCATCTTAACAGACACCTATGTTTGAATGTCTGTACTAGTCAGAAAGGGGAGTCTTTCCAGTTTTTCTTGAAGGCATGCATATACTATGGGTTTGACTTTTCCAAGAGAATTAAATTATATGATCTAGTGGGGAAAAAAATGAGCAGAGGATTTGAAAGAATAAGAATAAGATAATGTGAAGAGAAAAAAGCAGAAATGTACTAAGAAGGTGTAGTATCTATGATATAATTCTATTAAAATTTTGGGTTTATTACAATTTTTCTGTCCATAGATCTTTGATTAATTTATATTATTTATAAAATCATTCTCAAAAAAATACAGCAGATCAAATGATAGTGACTATGATAATGATTAAATAAATTAATCTGAGGAGGTAAAAACCTACTCATTTGCAACAATGCTTTCCTTGCTGAAATGAGGAGATGATGGTGAGTTTGTCTGCATTCTGAACCCAGCTGTTCCTTTGGAATGCTGGGCTTGTAATCTAGTATCTCTAAAACCAAATATTTCCAAATCTAATTTCCTGTTGCAGCATCATGACAAAATGTTTTGGACACCCAAAATGAATGGCTGTTTTTCGAACATATTTCATCCAAACTTTTCCATTATGTAGTTCACTCCTTTGTAAAGTGGTTTTAATAATCCATGTCACATAGACATATGCTAATGTTTGGATTATACTGAGTTCCAGCAAACAAGGTTCTTCTAGGAGCTGTCTTTCTAACACTCTGTTTCTCTTCTGTACACTGCAGGCTGCGAACCCATCCCTGTAAAGTATCTCCGGTGGAGCAATATAGAGTCTATTGTGGCTGTGGTCTTTTCCTGCCTGGGGATCCTGGTCACCATGTTTGTCACCCTTATCTTTGTGCTCTACAGAGACACCCCTGTTGTCAAGTCCTCCAGCCGCGAGCTCTGCTATATTATCCTGGCTGGCATCTTTCTGGGTTACGTCTGCCCTTTCACCCTTATAGCTAAACCCACCACGACATCCTGCTACCTCCAGCGCCTTCTGGTGGGCCTCTCCTCCGCCATGTGCTATTCCGCCCTCGTGACCAAAACCAACCGCATCGCGCGCATCCTGGCGGGCAGCAAGAAGAAGATCTGCACCCGCAAGCCGCGCTTCATGAGCGCCTGGGCCCAGGTGGTCATCGCCTCCATCCTGATCAGCGTGCAGCTCACACTGGTGATCACACTGATCATCCTGGAGCCCCCCATGCCCATCCTCTCCTACCCCAGCATTAAGGAGGTTTACCTTATCTGCAACACCAGCAACCTGGGCGTCGTGGCTCCTGTGGGCTACAATGGACTCCTCATCATGAGCTGCACATACTATGCCTTCAAGACTCGCAATGTGCCTGCCAATTTCAATGAGGCCAAGTACATTGCATTCACCATGTACACCACTTGTATCATCTGGCTGGCCTTCGTGCCCATCTATTTCGGGAGCAACTATAAGATCATCACCACTTGTTTTGCAGTGAGCCTGAGCGTGACAGTGGCTCTGGGGTGCATGTTCACTCCTAAGATGTACATCATTATAGCCAAGCCTGAGAGGAACGTCCGCAGTGCCTTCACCACCTCAGATGTGGTGCGTATGCATGTCGGGGATGGCAAGGCACCTTGCAAGTCCAACACTTTCCTCAACATATTCCGGAGAAAGAAGCCAGGGGCTGGAAACCCAAAGTAAGTGGATTGACTGCAGGTACACATCTATCTGTATATGTCCCTCTCTTTGCCATCCTCTCTTGGTTGACTGTAGTCTGCTGAATAGTAAGGTATGTAACAGTTTTTCATCTCATGTGTAGCAGAGAAGGTGGAAATGACCCTTTAGTTCTAAGCCTCAGATGGATATTGACATGTTGCTTATTATCTTCTCTCCTGCTCCGAAGGCAGCCCTGTGCACAACTCCCTCTACCACTGGGGCAGGTCAGGCAGTGGCAGAGTAACCAAGCCCCATTTACAGCTTCTTGCATCTCCTTGTTACATGTGCCTGTGACAGGGATCTCATGCCCAGATGTGCCATTTCTCTGCATCATGTTCAAACTGAAGTGCTACTGTCACCTTTTAGAAAAAAAATCTGTCTGAATGATTGTAAATCACATGTACTTGCCTGAGGGCACTGGAATGTGTGTGAAAGTTGAGGACTGAACATTAGTTTTCAAGGTAGTGTGTTGTGACAGTCCTTATGACTGTGATTCAAAAGCACTCTGCATGCTATCCCTGTGCTCTATTTAATACTCAGCATTATGAGTAATACTCTTACTCATCATTTGTTTAAATCTCTCCATGTTCTCAAACTCAGCATTGGTGTGAAAGTTGCAGAAGTCAACTGATGGTGAAAATGAACTTGCATTCACATCTTTAGGACTTGTTATTTTCCTTGCTAATAATTAAAAGCAACCCAGATGCAGCAGAGCGGGAGAGAGAACTGTTACTTCAAACAGCATCTCCCTGTGAGAAGCTGTCTGAAAATTTGCATTCTTTATTATCTTATCGTTTTTTAATCTTTAAAGAAGCACCATAGGACTAGAGTTGAGCTTAGATGATTGTTGTCCCAATTAAAAAAAAAAAAAGCACCAGTGAAACCTACATTTCTGAGCTTCCCAATAGAACTGAAATTCAGTTTATTTCCAGTTTTTTGGGATCTGTAGGTTTCTCTGAGTCACTCAGGTTGGTTTTGATTCAGTTTGCATAAGAACCATTTTTCGTCTGTCCTGGTGATGGAGGTAATACTGTAGAAAACTCATGCTGTGATCAATTTTGTCTTTATGCTACTTCAGTACATTTTATTTTTTCTTTAGACAGGGGGTGGTCAGAAGGGAAGGGAATGGAGACATAAGTGACCCAAATACACATCTCAATGTACCACAGAGGCCACATCAAGGCTGCTGACTCCAGAGCTAGACAGAGAGAGAGCAGGGAGTGGTGAGCAGCCCTAGCAGCCACCACCTGCAGGGAGATAGCCAAAACTCTCTGTAGCCCAAGAGCTTGAATTCCATGCAAATAGAAAAATGGAACCTGATCCACCTTCCTCTGACTCTACAGTAGTTAGATGGGGACTCAGACGTCTGTAAGAAACTAGTGTGGTGTCCCTGCAGTTTGGTTTCTGGCTAACAGTGTTGGTTTCTTTAAGTTGATGTCTGTCAAAAAAAGAGGACTTTTGACTATTTTAGGTCATGAGACACTTAATAACTAATTCTCTGTTCTGCTTATTCTTCATCTACCTTTATTAAAAATTTTTTTAAAAAGTAATTTAAAAGATCCAAATGTGATATACTTAGAATACAGTTCTTGATATGAGAGAATATTACATCCTGTTCGAAAGTTGAGCTTCTCCCTCATCATTGAAACCTTTAAAACTCGACAGGGCTTACCTGAGCTTTTTAGCAATTAGTTTGTTACATAATTTTAGTAAGATTTTCTCGACTTCTCTGTTAAGCCTGTGTGAATGTCATGAAGCAAAAAAGCTCTACAGAGTTTTAAGTTGCTTTTCTAAACTAAAAGCTCAATACTTAGTTAATATGCCTTTTTTCCTCAGGTTAAGCATCTATGTCTTTTATACAACCAAATTCCCACCTCTGACCTAAACCTCTTGTGCAGTTACTGCATTTTCTTCACCCAAACCAGCACAGGTGCAGAGGCACCCTGGGGTTGCTGATGGAAAAGGACAGCGCACCTCTCTGTTCATGGGCATGAAGAACTGAAAGAAGTTTAATAGACAACACGAAGCTTTGGAAATAAAGTCACAAGGCAAAACAAAAAGTAATTTCAGGGCTTTGGAGGGTTTTTTTAGCTACTAGCTGAGTCCATTGCAAAGTTTCGGAGGCCATTGTGACAACAGATAAAAAAAGTGAGTCACTGTGGAAATTAAGGAGGAAAAAGTAGAATTTGCTGCAGCCTTTGAAGCACTGAGATAACTCTAGTGTATAATCATGTCCTCCCTGAAACAGGACTTAAAGCTACTGGTACATGCTTAATGTCCACAGGAATGAACTCCAGACTGATTTTCAATGGTTTTGTTTGTGGGTTTTTTGCTGTGTTTTGTTTGT
This sequence comes from Rhabdornis inornatus, assembly GCA_013397075.1. Lineage (NCBI taxonomy): Eukaryota > Metazoa > Chordata > Aves > Passeriformes > Rhabdornithidae > Rhabdornis > Rhabdornis inornatus. Next base: position 1,361,409 of record VWZS01003250.1, on the reverse strand, counting down.
TGATGTTTTTGCTTTTGTTTTGGTTTTGGGTGGGTTTTTTAAAATTTTGTTTGGTTGGTTTGTTTGTTTGAATTCCCTATCAAAATCTGGGATTTATTTGTCATTTTTTCAGTAATTCTAATCCCTGTAAGTATGTTGCTCTATTTCTAGATTCTTCAATAGTCTCTCCCATGGCCACATTTTTCTGTTTGTAAGTTGCCACCAGTTCTGCACTCAAAAGATTTCTTTTCTAGATGTATTAATCTATCCTCTTGTTATGCCTTCTTCCTCCTAGTTTGTTTTTCTTTTTCTGCTTTTCAATTTTCATCTCTTTCCCTGTCTGTATCAAATATCTTCTGTGCTTAATCCATTGAATTCCAATTCCTAAACAGATAAGTGGCATCCATCTAAATGAAATTGGTGTGGAAATATAGGGTTAAATTGTTAGGGTTGAATTAAAAATGGAAACTGGTTTACATTTACAAGGGCAAATCAAAATTATATAAGCCTTCATGAAGCATTTTCATGCAATGTAGTACTGTTAGTTTAACTAGTATAGCTTGGGGACTAGAGCAAGACAAGACACTCTTTTTTCTTTTTCCTAAAGTAGTACAAAAGAATTAACCAGGGAAGTCTATTAACATAGAATCAATTAGTCAATTCAAAACCTTCAGCTGCCTCTGGTGCTGACATAGAGGTCAAAAAAGTCATATTGAAAAATGTCTGTCCCAGCTGCATTGCCAACAGAGTTTCAGTGAAAATAAATTTCTTAGTAACACTGGTCTTCACATAAATAATGAAGCACACTGCCTTTACTGATCTGTTGCACTCTCAAGATGGTACACACAGTCTTGAGGATTTGAACTCGCTCTCACTTTGATTGAGTTAAACTACAAGCAATTCAACCAGCATTGCTTTCCATAGAGCTGGCTGGGGATTTTCCAGTGGAATATATATGTTTTCCATCAGAGAATTCTGGCCTTTGAAATTCTTTCATAGAATTAGGCTTTGCTGTTAAGCATTTTCTCTGGGCCGTAGGGACATTCTTTTTTCCCATGGAGAGAGGAAGACATTGGGAAATCACGAGGGAATCTTGCCCCAACAGTTAAAGCACTCACTTAGGCTAAGAGCATCTCCTTCATTTCCCAGGTGGATGCTCTGTAACTGCATTATGCACTGTCCAGGGCAAGTCTCCTTCTGTATGTTCTTGTCCAGCAGTATTTTGGGACAGAGTAAAAAACATTGTAATGCAAACCCTGGGGAAATACTTTGTATTATTCTGTGAGAGAGCTTGAATCTGGGTCGGAGGGATCCCTTGTGAGTATCTTCAGCACCAAGCAACTGCCATTCTTTCCCTCTTGTCAAATGAATACTTAAATATGTATAAAAAATGGAGCAGCTCCATCAGGAGAGATGAAGAGAGAGTGATATCTGCCGCTTGTGTTGAAGCTTTGTGGGGACATTTATTGTTCGTTTGCTGCTTCATGGTAACAAGATCCTGGCTGTTATAGTATGATGGCATAGCAGCATTTGTTAGGAGAGCCTTTTGCATCTATTTTTTATTTTTTCCAGATGTGCGATGGAAACTTTTGTGTATGTAACTTGCTGTGATCTTTAGCTTTCTTCTTGGCCACAAAAGTTATTTTGGTCTATGAGGGTCAATGAGCTCGAAGAGAAGGATGCTTTTACAGTGCCTGTACAATCCCTTCCCTGAGGAAGCAATGCTCTCTTCGGTACTATATGAAAAAAAAAATAGCAAGTGACACTTCAGATGCTGATTCTGATGAGGGTACAGGAAATGCCTTCTCCAGCCACTGCTTCACGTGGACACTACACAATGTACAGGAGACTGAAGTCAGGCCTGCAGCCTGCAGGTCTGTTGTGCTGCTTTTCTGTAGTACACACACAAACAGAGTTGAGCCACACAGCAAGGCTCACCTCTTCTCTCATGCTTGTTTTGGGTTGCAGTTGCATGAGAAGGATCAGTGCTTCAGGAGTCACCACAGGGAGAAAGTTCATTTTGTGTCTTTGGGTAATAAGCTCCCGGTCTGGCAGTGATGTTTATCTGCTCCCTTAGTCTTCACATATAAATTATTTTCAATTTATGGTTGAGACCCCAGGTCTGGACATCATTTCAGTGCATTTTGAATCGGACTAAGTAAGGACTTAGTTGTCAATATACATTATGTAGCAAAATCAGAGTTAATAGGAAGCCAACTTCCTATAGCAAGTCAATAGCAAGACTCACTGGATGGCCAGGACTCCACATTAATGCATAGACTACCTGTTTTCCCCTTGTAATTTTAGTATATTTACATTCATTTATTTTTCATCCAGCTGTCTGCCTTTAGAAATGAATAGCTGATTTAAAGTACTTCCAAATGTAATTGATCTTTTTCACGGATTTCAGCAGTCCACGCCTCTAGACTGCTGTCACAGGCATCCAGTCTGAGCAGTGTCCAGGCAGTCACCTGGTCCATGGATATCTCAAATTTGATTTATTTTATTCTGATAAAAATTTGCAGATAACCCAACATCCCCTAGTAACATCTTCCTGCTTCCCTTTGTCCCTTCTCCCTCTGTGCTGGCTCCCCACATAGAGTTTTTTGACTGAGAATCAGGGTTTTCAGTAACCTCTAGTAACACGTCTGTTCCCTTAGCATAGCTTAGAGAACCACCTGCTTCATCTTGCCAGTTATAAATTATCTCCAGGCACTCTTAAGTTAATTTTTCTCTTTAAACTGACTTGCTGAATTGCCATTTCAACTTGAGCAAGCTGTACTGACAAGCCGTGCTTTTCTGAACTCATTTCTCTTGGCCATTCACAGTCCACAAAGGCTTCTGGGCTCTTCACCTCTTTCATTTTCAAAGCCTCCCACAGACACATAGTGAGGGGAATCTTAGCACAAGTATGTCCAGAAGATTTTGCTTCACTGGTTTTCATGTTGGTGGGAGGAAGCAAATGTGCAATGCCGCATGGCCAGACTTGGAACTTCTGGACACAGAGAATGAATGTTCAGTATGCTCTGCTGCAGTTGCTCAGATGTAGATATTTTACAGCCTGTCACTTAATCCAACGTAACAGCCCTGTCACAGGAATAGGTGCTCAGGAGTACTCCATCTTCTCACTATTATGTTATTATTCTGTGCAGTCAGTATTCTATCTTTAAGTAGGGGTTATAGAGGCAAGGAGAGAGGGAGAAAAGTGTGAACAGAGGAGGTGAAAGCACTTTTGATATAAGTAAAACAATGCCTTTTGTCCTGATATCTGCAGGCTAAAGTAGGTGAAATTGAAACAAACCAATCTATCTCAACCTGGCACAGCCACACGGGGAATACTTCCCTCTGTCTGCCTGAAATGTATCAAAACTTCTGAAACAAGTAGATTTAGTGGAAAGTACAAGCAGGAATAATAATAACTGGTCACCATTTTACCTTCTCTTGTAAAAGAGATATATTAAATCCTGTGCTTCAGGACACAAGCGCAATGTGAGAAGTATTTTCTTCGGTCCTGAAGCTCGTCATCTAGCCTGCAGCACACAAGAATTATCTTTAAATGCTTCTTATACAGATTAGCATCTCATGTAGTTTTGCCTTCCTACAGCAGTGCCAAACCAGAGTAGAAAAATTGCTGAATCTAATAGGAGATTGTAGACTACCTTTTTTTGCAATTTAGAAAACTGATGCAGTGGGTAAACTTCTTGTGTCCTGCAGTAGTATTGCAGACATAATAAGACAGACCCTAATTTTTACCATTAAAGTCCTTGGAAAATACCACTTTCCAAGGGACTTTCAAGAAGACCCTTAAACCTGCTTTGACTTCCCAGCCACCCTACTGAAGCTTACCCCAGAGGGAAATGGCATATTATGAAAGAGAATTTTGGAACAGCAGAAAGGATGTGAGCTTCTCTCAGTGGGAAATTATACAGAGATGGAAGAGAAAAAAAAAATCGGCAAAATTGTACAGGACAGATTAGGTTGTTTATTTAAACAATTTTTTGCTGTATATCCGATCTCTCCGTTAACCTCCAATAAAATGCTGACAGCCACACCCTGTTTTCGGGGCTGACTCTGTAGGGCAGTGGCACCATGGGGCACAAGGTGCTGTGCTGGTCTTTGAGGCTCCCAGCTCCCCACCAGGGCATGAGGCTTCAAAACCACTGGACATTTGGTTCACGGTTGCATCACACCCAGGGAATATCACGGAGGAGTGAAGGAGCTTCCTTCACAGGTTGTTGCAGATACGGCAGCTCTAGAATGGCTCCTGGTGACACAGCTGTCACAAGGAAGGCAGGTGGCACTCTGGCCTGGCCTGATTCATCTTCCTATTGCAGCCCGCCCCAACATTTACCTAGCTGCTGTATTCAGTGTAGTCCTTCACCCTTTTCTGTGGTTGCAGTGCCTTTTTGGGAAAGCCTCTTGCCTGCTCACAAAGGATAGCTAAAGGTGTTAATGCCAAACATCTATCTCCTAGCAGTTACTGTGTTTGCTGGCTTTGCTGGGCTGTTTACTGGTCTTAAACCATGAATGATTTTGCAGACACATAGCACTGTGACATGTAACAGCTCTTACCCAGTTCTCTTGTGGATGTGATGTGAATTTCATGTAAGAAAATACAACAAACCCAGTCAAGTTGTTCTGTCCTTGTCAGTATATTGATATAAGTGAATATTTAAAACTCCCAGAAGACAGTTACATGGTTCCAAAGAGACTCTTAGAACCAGTATAAAAGAACTGGGAAGAAACACAAAATAATGGGGGAGTGTGATACTTAACACTTCCAATAGCAATCTTTTCTAGCTCTGCTGCAGGGTTGTCTATTAAATTAGATCAGTGTAATTATATCTAATACTGTCTTCCATAGCCTTGAATTTGCATTTGATTATGATGTACATATATTGTAGTACTGGCCCATAGACCAAAAATAAAATGAAGAATAAGGGATAAAAGACTCTCAGATATCATTCCACACTTACATTCTTTCTCATTTAAATAACTACTAAACCCATATTTATTTAAAAATCAGGCATGGCATATGCTTATATCAAATTATATACCAAATTGTCTATCTATGTGTATATGTGCAAAATAACCAGTCTGGTGATAGTAGTTTTTAAAAATCCTTCTAATGACAAATAAGGAGCAGAGTTGCATAAAGGACTGTAAGTTTTCCTTGCAAATCATACCAGCTAAAGGGAGTCCCAGCTCATGCATGGCTGATGACATGCCATTCCTAAGGCAAGATGAGGAGAAGAAGTAGGCAAAAATACATGCTACGATTGGGATGTTTGTGATCAAGCAAAAACCAAAAGGCCTGGCAGTTTAATCTCAGTCCTCTGGGTCTGCTTCCATGGCCAAACAGAGGCTGCCTGAGACTGTATTTGGGAGAAATAACTTGAAAAAGCCACGAGGTTCTGCAGTGGCCTCCCAGTAAAAGCAGTGGGGATAAACCCCCCTCTGACAAAACCCAGGTTACACTGAAGAAGTTTACAGGATACATTAAATACCTGTGCTCCCATCCAGACTTCTGCTTCTTTATCACCAGTCAGAGCCATATTTTATGTGCATGGTCCCTTTAGATGAGAGAGTTGTTGTGTAAGGTTCTATGCAATTTCCTCCCTTTCTCAGAAGTTCCCAGTCTATGGCAGTTTTTGCCACTGTCTTTTCTTCACAACTTTGTTCTCCCAGGAGATTTTGACAGGACATATATCTAAGGCACGATCTCTGAGTCCAGCCTGGTTCTCGCCAAAGGACTACTGTCGAATTTCACTTTTCTACTCCTTCTCTTGTTTTGCAGCTCTCAGGATCCTGAATCACAAAATGTTTTCCTGCTTGGGGGTACTTCTGTAGCACCAGGCAGCTTTGTTTAATGAACGTCAGTACTTAAGCACAATGACAAAAAGATACACTATGTACCATAATCTCTGCTTCCTGACTGAGGGGAAGCAAAGGCAGCACTAGAGAAATCCTGGGGAAAGCTAGTATCTTTCTTGGCATAAACCACAGGAATAAGGACACCACTTGTAATTTAATTTCTTGCTTGACTGGATCACTTATTACATTTGCTTGTATTTTGGTATTTTTATACATTATTCATATCCAGTTAGGATGCTGCAGAAGTGCACCAGCTCAATAGTGAGTGATACAAACAATTGCGTTCCCATGTAGGGATAAGTAAATGTTGTTTATCTGCTTAGCAGCACACTCTCACACTGTTTTGGTTACAATTGTCTCTGTGAGAAAAATAAGGAAGAAAACTTCACCTTTAAAGAGTGCCAGATACATAAATAGGTGTTGAAGGTTACATCCAGTTAAGCACCTAAAACCCTGGATATTTCTCTATATTATGTATGGAAATCAGATTCCAACTCACATAAGCACACTCTTAGGAAAAAAAAATCCCCAAACCCATGTTGTGTATGAATGGTGCTCTGAAATATAAAATGGAAATGGAATAAAGAAGGAAAATACAAGTCTTCTAGAGGTCACTAGCATTTTTTAACTCAAGAATGCAATTTACTTCCTTTTTATTCTCAAAGTGTGATGCTTCAGCCCATGCCACTGTTGCTCACCTCACCTCAGCAGAAACAAAGAGAGCTGTGACATTTTACAAACATGTGAAAATTCATGTACAAATACTTGCTAGAATAAACATGCAGGGTCCTCTGCAAGCATTTATTCTGCAGGGATCTTTGAGCTAACTTGTGATTTCATACATCTTTGAACTAATTTAGAAGTGAAAAAATTTGGGTACTGAAGGATATAATGTGGGTCTCTGATATTCTTTATATAAGAACAAGACTATAAAACAGCACAAGTATTATACACATCTACATACAGTTAATATCAGAGTTTATTTTTTCCCTCAGATTAAGACATCTTAAAAATACTTTTGATTCATCCCAACAATTCAGTGCCAAGTTACTAATGTGAAATGCAGAACTACTGCTTAATTTATTTAATTCTCTTCCTTGTTTAGGGACACATAAGAGGCACATGAGAGCCCAAGGAGGGGACAACACTTACACATCTTCTCTTTCACTGATGTGAAAGGCATTTTGCATTCTGGCTTGTCCACCAAGTTTATCCCTTCTTGTGATGAGCTCTCTCCTTTGTTCAGGGATGCCTCACGAAACAAAATACCACAAGACAAACTGCAGATGTTATGATCACATGCTGACAAAGCAACTGATTTTTAGCTGGACTCCATAATTCACAAATGAATCCTATCCCCAGAGAGAAGAGAGTCTGTCTCTGTTAAGGGAATGTAGGTGGGTATGGTTCTACACCCTCTTAGAAATTAAATCTGCAGATTCAAACATGTTCATTTACAAATACCTGTATGTGGATATGATGGATATGGCAAAGCAAAGGCAAACTTCTGGTGTGCTACTCAGTCCAAAATCTGGATGTAGTATTTGCTAAATGTCTGTCATTCAGATGTGTGTAATAGAGCAACTTGCTTTCTTATTTTTTTTTCTTGAGGATTTAAGAGTTTGTAAAGGGAAGAGTGAGGAGTTTAAAAATCTCTTTCTTGGCTTTCTGCTTGACAATTTTTTTTCAGTTAGTATGGAGTGATGCTTTTTTCACTTCTCTTCTGATTCTGTTTTTCCTCTGTTCCAAGCACACTGAAAACTATTCACACCCAGAGAAGAGATCTGAGCACATTCCCCTCTGTTCTCTGTGTTCTTTCCTCTATGCCTCAAGGACTCTGAATGGGCAAATTCTTCATTGTCAGGTCTTTTTTAGGGTTTTCAGACCAAGGTGTACCTGTAGAAAGGACTCTACCACACAGAAGACATACACTGTCAAAGAGTCACTAATAAACATGGCCAGCATGAGAAGCCAGGTTCTCTGCTGTGCCAAGGACTTTCAGAAGCCACTTAAAGCATGGGTTGAAAGTATATTGTATCAATATAACATCTGCCTCCACATTAAAGTTGTTAGAGACTATTTAATTTTGAAATAACAAGTCAACTAATTCTTCAGAGCATACATGTGCTCTGGCATTCAGCCTCCCACACCTGACAAGCATAGGTTAAAAGTCATTATCAGTGTAAACAGCAAACAATTGTGCAGGCTGGAAGCAATCACACAATTTGTCACTTTAAAGCCCACTTGACAACTAAAAACTCCAGGTTTCTTGTTAGTTCATTATAGATAATTTACCATTTCTAGCTTACTGCTTCAGTTTATCTCTTCTCTAGCTGTTTCCCCCTTCTCTGCTTTCTGTGGTTCTTCTTTTGTGGTGTGCAGGATGTGGCTTTCTTCCACCCTATAAAATTAAGCTTACAAAGAGAAACAAAGAAAATAAAATTAATTACTGTCTGCTGGATTCCTTGAGCCAGATTTCAAGGTCAGATAAACACTAATGTCAGCACCAGAGAAACTATCCCTGATGCCCACAGTTTGGGGAACAGGAGTGAGAGTTATCCTTTTCAGCAGCAAATTGTTAGTTTAGCACAGCTGTGCTGCAGCACCACAGAGAGAGATGTCAAAGCTGATCATAAACTCTGTCAAAACACGTGCCCCTTGATCTGATTATAGCAACTCCTCACTGGTAGATTGCTGGTGTTTGCAATTTCAGTCTGATCAGCCCCAGAGAATCACAGGTGCAGTTTAAATAACCACCTACATGCCACCTTCTAGTTAGTAGATCCTCCTCCTCTTTACCCAACACTATTAATCTTTCCTCATCCTTGTTGTATTAAAGCCAAGAATCTTCATGCTTTCTTACTTAGAGTTCTTGTAAGTCTTCCCTTCTCTTTGAATTGATTTTTTTTTTTAATGTTATATTCTGGCCATTTATTTTCCTAGCATAACCCAAATCTTCAGGTGGTACCATTCAGCCTGTTTCACCTGGCTTGCAAGCCTTGCATTCCCAGAGAAAGGATTGTCTGGAAATTGGTACTTGTTTCACATTACACATTTTTTTGCATCTCAAAGCCCCCTAGACAAGTCAACTAACCAGATAGCCAACACACTCTGGAAGCAACCAACCAAACCAAGAAAGCAAATCCCATAGTCTGTGGAAACCCCTACAGAGGGATTATCTACCTGAGCAGACTAACAAGGACTGAAGGGAGCTATGTGTGAGAGGGCAGCCACAGCAGTGCAGACAGCTGCAGGACATGCCCAGTGAGCAGCTGAGGCATTGGTGTGGTGGCATTAGCCCTGCTGAGCCATGGGCTCTCGTGCCCAGCTGGCAGGGGCATTCCTGGTCTCACCGGCTGGAGTGCGGGATTGTGTGCGTGCAGTGTGCTTGTGTGCCTGGGCACTACAGGCTATGGTGGAGCACAGTGTGGCCCCAGGCACCTCTGTCAGTGAGCAGTCCTTCCTCCTTTACTCTCCCATATCCTTTGAAACAAGGCTATATACATTTCTTAATCCTTAGTGTTATATCAGTTATCTCAAAAATCTCTCCTGCCACCATCCCAGACAGCCAAGAGATTTTCCTGCAGCTACATTAAGCTATCATAGCCTGTAAATCCACAAATGCTTTAAGCTGCCCTAAGCCAGAACTGACACTCAAAGCCTTCCTTTATCCCAGGCCATCACTTCGCCTATGCAGGGACAAGAATCTGGACAGCCATGTGAACTCAAATTGGGAAATAAGTCTTTTTTTTTCTCCTTTCTTTTTCTGGCATAGTTGTGACCCAGATTAATTGTCTCCATCGTTCCCTGCTAGATGATTGAGTAATTGCACCAACGTTTGTGCTGGCACAGAAGGGAAGGTGGAGCAGCAGAAGGGAGCAGTTGGGGAGGGCCAGAGTGTTCCCCCAGCACACAGCTGGCTACTGCTGCCCCGGGGTGACCTGAAGTACACAGAGCCTTTGCTCCATCTTCACTATCCAGCTCAGTGCCAGGTCTTTCTGGGCATCCTTCTGGGATTATGTTCTCTTTGGTAACCTTGACCCTCCTGTCCTCTTCAGCAGATGCTCACAGCTTGACAGAAAGGGTGTGCCATGAAACCCCTCCTGCTTTGCAGTCCTCTGTAGGTGATAATTATCCATATGCCTCACTCTGCTGGGCAAGGGTGAATAACCCTATAGACTCCTTTCTACTTGTACTGTTCTTTGCACCATGGCTCTTAATTTCTCTCCCAAACTTGTCGCTGTGCCATTGATTAGCATAATTAATTTAAAACCCAGAGCAATTATTTCCATGCATCCCTTAGACTGGAATTCAGGACTTGTGTTTTAAAAATCCAGTTGTACCAAGAATCTGTCCATCTTCCCAACTTCATCTATTGGCTTAGAAATCTTCTATCAGCTAGCTCATATGAAAGGCTTTGAAAATTCAGCTCCTCATCCTACAGGAAAAAGACATGGCCTTGCTTCTTTTTATGTAGATATCTTTTGATCCAGCTATGACAACTGTACATAAAACCCAACCTTTCAAGGATACAAGTATCTGAAGAGGAACATACTTCTTCCTAGAAAGATGCTAGAACTAGAGAGGCATGAGGATTTGGGATGAGAGTTCAGTTGAACACTTTAATGGTCTGGTTCTGTGCATGAGGTTTGCTTACCTTCTCAGTTACCTTGCAGATTGCTAGAGCACTGAGGAGGTGAAATGCAGGCCAAAAAGTTTGTGGTGTTGCTGAGATATTCCTTGGGAGTACAGAGGGCAGCCAGTCTGAGTGTTGGAGCAAGAACTGCTCTGGAATGTGAGGCAGTGTGCCAAGGGCATGTGGTACAAGGCTTCTCCTTTCCTGTAACAAAGCTAGGAGTTATAGATAAGTTCTTAAAATGAGGAGTTTAGTCAGGGGTAATACCTAACTTCCCTTGGATATCCTCCCCACTTTACTTTTTTCCTAATGTTATTGATGGTCAGTTGTTTCAAATGAGATTGTACAAATTCTGGTGATATGCTACTCTGTACTTTTTTCACTTGGGGAATGTGAAAGTTTTTTTACAGCATGGAGTACATCTAGTGAGGAGGATCTCTGACCATGACTTCAAATGATAAGTAGCACAATATACTGCATCTCAGTTTTCTTGAGCACCAGACAGATTAATTCAGTTTGTGTGTGTTTGGGGAGTCTGATTGAGCAGAGAGAATAATTCCAGAGCAGAAGGTGAATATTTCTAGTTTCACAGCTGTTCAGATATAAAACATTGCAGATAGCAATTTACACTTCCTATAATCCTGACACAGCTGTTTGCCTCGTGGGATGATTCATTTACACTTAAGAGGAAAAATGGTGGTAAGAGTGACTCTTCCCTCAGATCCTTTATATTCCTTACTGCAAATTTCGACTGGCTTGTTACCTACCCTGTTCTGAATGACTAGCCAGAAGCATTTTTCTGCTTCAAAGAACATAAAGTAAAGCAATTAAGCCGCTTCTTTCAGGAAGCCTCTGCACTGCCACCCTGCTTCCTCTGCCAGATTCCCTATTATTGCACCCAGGGGTTCCTCATAAAGCAACTCAGACACTTTCATGATGGTATGCCAGCTCCTTGTTCAAATGCACAGGAGATCCATCCTGCCTCTGGGCTCAGGATACAAATAACTGCTCAGCAGGAATTACCCTTGAGAAGACTGCTCCCAAAATGACTCATTAATCCTCATATTGTAAAGATGGGCAGAGTATCTAATGTTTTATAACCAGAAAAATGTATGTGAAGTGCCACTGCTGCCTGAAAGGCTAGGAGAAAGAAGCAGGGATACATAGTCATCATTAAAAATAAAAGCAAAAAAAGAAAGGTATACAGATCTGGGCATTAATTCTGAATCAGAGTTCTGCAGTATTAGCACACACTACTAGGAAGATAAAAGCCTACAAGGATATTTCATATTCAATGCATCAAAATTGTTTATTATTATTTATAGAGTTGACATTGATTTGATAATTCACTGAAATACAATCAACACATGCACGACATTGCCCATACTATAAATCTAAATTTCATCGTAAATTCAAATTCTACTGAAGCATGAACCCTGAGATTTAGGTGATTTCTGTTGTTTATATGCTGTTTATCACCATGTGGGGATCACCCTTGACCTTGATTAAAAGGCAGACCACTGCTTTGATGGAGCTTGGCAGCATTTTAACAACCACCCCCTCCAGAATGCAAACCTGGCATTTGGGAGTTGCATACTCTATTAGATGTAACGTCTGTGACTGATTTTGGCTGAGGAGCACAACTGCTGTCACAGTAAGAGAGGAGTTTGCTGTATTTTGTACATGTTTTGAGGCATTTTGAACTGCTTGAGGAAGCAGGCTTCTTTCTTCCTTTCACATAGGAGGATTTCATAACAAGACCTACAAATGCCCAAAGCTTGGAGAGCAGAATGCCCTGAACTCACTACAGGGATATGTGTGAATAAGAAGAAATACAAATGGGGTGCAGCTAAGTAAGCAGTAAGTGACAGCAAATGGCAGCAGCTGAGGAATGATGGCTGCCAAAGCCTGTTGACTCAGAAAGATACAAGCTCCAAGCCGTGCTCTGAAACAAAAGTCTTCTGCCTTTTCCATGGTCCTAAACAGGGCTGTCTGTGGCTGTGTGCCCTAGATAGCAGTGAATCTTTTTTCTGTGTTGCTGTGTGCCCCCCGTTGAGTGTAGAGCACTGCATGTGTGTGAAATACATTTAGCTCTGGGTTTTTCTGTCAGATAATCAACTGCATGTTGCTACTTGTCCTGTGACTGAACAAAAAGCACGGGAAGCAGAAAGCTCTTATTCTCTCAATTGATTAAGGCAACTGGAAGACTAGAAATGCTGAATATTCTGTCTGATCAGAAGCCTAACAATCCCTGTAACTTTAATAGGCTGGAGGAGAGAACATGGTAGCTAAGTTCCTAGTCATGATCACTTTTAAATTTTCAAAACTCAGCAATCTCATTACATCTGGTAAGGAATTTAATTTTTCTAGAGGCTTCAAAGTAATCAGGTTGGCAAGTTGCTCAGCAGAATGTCTTAATTGTGTTTTATTCATAATAGTTCAGAAGTCATCTCAAGGCATCTACCACTCCCAAATGGTTATGCATGTGCTCCATGTACATCATGCTGTGCTCATGTGCTTCAGTATGTGGTGAGAGGAATGGCTTGTTCAGCTCATGTGCTGAGTATGTATGTAGTACATGCACACACCATCTATGAATCTGTCATTTTGAGGTACATGGAAGTCTGGCAAACATGTACTATAACTGTTTGAAGGGGAGAAATACTGAATTTCAATTTGCATTTTATTTGCAATAAAATGTTGTTGCTGTTGTTGTTGTTTTTTTCAGAAATTCAGTGATACATTCCATGTGCAAATATACTTGAGATTTTTGTCAAAGCATGTGTGTTTGTGTATATTATTTTTATTGATACTGGGGAAGACAAATGAGAATTTGCATCTGCTTGACAGGGCAAGGAAGTAAAGAAAAATGAAGTGGAAATCATCCTATATTAACAGCACAAACTGCAATCTGAAATTCTGTATTGAATTACCATTGCAGAAAGAGTGCTTAGGAGACTATTCATTTTGTGTCTACCTCAATAAACCCAATGCTTCCTTTAAAAAAAAAGAAGCACAGCAGTGAAATCACATATAATGAAGGCTAGTGACTATTCAGCCAGAGCTCCAAAAATAAAAGAAACATTTAGAAAAACACATTAGGGATAGAGCGACAAAGGAAAAAGCAGCAGCTGAGTATATATTAAAAACTCCACCAGCAAAAACTTTTGGTGATGCTTTTGTAAACAAGATGTGAAGGGCAGATGCTCCTTTTTTCATAATTTCATCCTATGTTGAGAATACCAGGAGTGAAGTTCCTCTGACAGCTAGATGCACAGCAGCCCTTGCCATCTGGTACATAAAGTGCATCAAGGCTCAGCACAGGAAGTAGAATGAACATTGTGAAAATATATTTTAAACACTATTGTGCTGGAGCCAAGGAGAAATCTATGTGGAAGTTGAGGTGACAACAGGATGAAAGATGGGAAAGCCCACAGGCATAGGTCAGGGACAGGCACCTATTGAGTGGTATAGCCACCACGTGTGCACATGTATATAGCCACTCACTGGGTGTCTTTTTCTTTTCAATCTTCAGGAAGAGGCAGCCAGAATTCTCGCCCACCAGCCAGTGTCCGTCGGCACATGTGCAGCTTTGAAAAATCCCTGCAGTGAATGTGTAAGAGAAGCTGCATGACAAAGAGTGGTTTTACCCCTTGCTTTCTTTTTCTCATTGGTTTATCATGTCTAATGATGGGACAAATGTGGTGCATGCCATTAAAGATGGGAGATTTGCTTATATCCCCTTGTTTCACACAATACTTTAAAAATTATCCAGATGTGCTGAAGAGGACAGAATAATTTTTTGCAGCATTTACTTTTTTATTTCTAAATGCCTATGACTTTGCAAATATGTCCTCTTTTTTGTACTAATTTTATCTTCTTTTTCCATTTAGCCAACATTTTTCTCCTTTTCATAGTTTTGCATAGAGATGATATTACCCTGTGTGCTTTACATGGCGAGACACCTTTTCTGTGCACAGCTCTTGCTAACCTGTGCTTGTTAGTGAACTGTGGCTGCAGACCCAGCTGAGGGAAAACAGAAAACACTTGTTTGGTGGGATTTGCAGAAAACAGGGAAATCACAAGAAGGCACATGTAAATAAAACCAGCAGGATTTGGCGTAGGAACAAACAGCATCTCAAAATAATAGCAGTGAATCTTTTTTCTGTTGTAATTTCTGAAAGATGTTCAGATTCTGCATAGTTCTGCATTCAGCAAACAATAGCGAAGTTCAGCTCTTCAGAAGCAAGAAGTGCAAACACTGCCCTCTCTGAGCAAACACAAACACGTGGGAGAAAACAAGCAAGCTGTTGCAAAAACAGAAAGGCTTCACCTCATTTCTTCCAGATCTGTGCCCATTTCCATCTGATAAGTAGCAGATGTGAAACAGTCCTGCTCCCTGCCCCAGGGCAGATTGTGCAGTGACTCGGTGGAAAGATGCGTGTGATCCACTGACACAGCATTTTGGGCAGTGCAGCTTGCTGCAACCTGAGATGGTGTTGCACTGCTCCGAGCAGGGCAAAGCATTCTAACTCTTAGTATGTCTCTGAGAGTCTCTGCAATTTGTGGGCATGGAGCAATGATGTTAATTCAATCCAACCTGCCCCTCTGATTCGCAGTTCAGAAGAAATCCACAAAATGCATCATACATTTGGAGCAGGCATGATGGCTTTATGGGGCTTGTGCAGAAACCAGATTTGGCACCCTGAAAGGCAAACTGTACACAGGCAGTGTAAGGAGCAGTACAAACTATTTGTTGCTATCTTCTAGTCAGAACAATATGCCCTTCTTTTCTGAACTGGAACAAGTGCTGCAGATTCTCAGAGTACAGATCATCAATTGTCTGTCTGGAAATTCAAATGGGAGTCCAACACAGGCATACTATTAGGAGGCAAAAGCAAATGCAACAACAGATTCTATTCAAAAAATCATGGGCACAAGCTGTGAAACTCTTGAGCACTGGGAAAGCTGAACCTCCTGCTTTTTCCATGACCACACTTGGGATATTTTTTTTCAGTTTGGAAAAAAATATCCTTATCCACACAAGCTCCTGAGAAACACCTCTGGTGGGACTCCGAGCTGTCAACAGGTCTGCACATGCTTGTGGTAGCTGCCCAGATAAGAATGGCTTCAAGAAGCAGGGGAGTTTTTCAGATCTGCTGAGCATGAAGCTTGCCATTTGGGCTTCTCTGCCTGTCCCTGCCCCTCAGGCTTCCCTCTCCCTCCAGCCAGGGCTGATGTGTTCAGAGGCCTGGCAGTGTTGCACTGTGGCTCAGGGAAGGGCACATCCTCCATGGGCAACCTGAGCTCCTTGTGGCCACACAGCCCAGTTTGAGCAGTAGACAATTGTCCATCATATCACCAGCTGCCCATCACCACCACCTAGTCTCAAGCCTCACTGAAAAAAACTCCAGCAGTTTGTAAGTCCAGATTTTCCTTAGGAGGCCATGCTTCACCACCTCAATTTGCTAGAAATCACAACACATGCTATGGTTTCCTTCAGCTCCCATCTACAAGCAAGTAGATGTAGACTCTTGAAACTGTCTTGTGTTTTGATGCATATAATACTTAGCATCATTTTTTTCACTAACGTTCATCTCCATTCTCTGTACAGTGCTGGAGATGGTTAGAAATGCAGAATCATTAACATATAGAATCGTAAAATTTTATTGTCATACTAAAAAAACCCAGAAGCATCAGCTCAGAGTTTCAGGGCTCTTTTCTTCTGAAGCTGCACATTCGTTACCATGGAAACTTTCAGATACACCCAAAAAACCCACAGGCTTTCCAGGCTGCTCTATCTACTGCAGCATATTAGGGAGAGCTGTATATTACAAACAAGAGGCCTCATGACTCAGCTTCCTGTGGCAACTTGGCTAAGTTTGCCACAGGGTTAAGTGCTCAAAATGCTGTCATGTTAAGACAAGTCTGATGGCTCTTTAAGCCCTGTTTAAACTGTTGGGAATTTATTTTATTCTCAAGTATACCAGAGAATCTGACAAGTTACTGTGGAAGAAGGACCTCAATGACCACTACCCCTGCAAGGGTTGCACACTCTTTGGCAGGAAATATCCAGAGAAACAGGCTTTTCTGTTCATTAGAAATTACTCCTTCCCTGATACAGCTATTGACTAGGAAATATTCTGGGTGCGCAGTATAATTTGGGCCTTTTGTAGCTTCATTTAGGGGTCTCAGTTGGGCATCTCTGTGCCATGTGAAGTATCTTTCAGCCTTGGTGCTAATGCGTTTGAGATGCTTGGAAAAAAAACAGAATATATTTGGATATTTTAGTTTTATGTCATGCACTCTATCCTATGTCCCCAGTATTTTTTTTAATTGCTGTTCACTATACAGCTTTCAGCTTGTCAATATCTTTTTGATAAAAACTATGGTTGCCCAAATAATTTTCCATCAGAACCGCAGAGGATTACAGAAAGCAAGGAAAAACCTCCAACTGTCTTAATTAGTGTTAAACTGCATTCATAGGAAAGACCTCCTGATCTCTGCAACATGGTGTGGTGCTTTTGAGTGCAGAATACAGAATTCATAGGCAATTTTTGGGGTTTTATTATATTCAAAGTTCATTCATTAGTGTTTCTTATTCAAAAGCAGCTCCATGGCATTTCTTTTGATGTAATGTTTCTTGAAAGTTGTTGATCTTCACAGTCTCCCAGTCCTACAGACTATTTTGCCTCAGTTGCACCCACCTACACTTTCTGTAAGTGAATTTGGTTCCAGCATTTTCTTCGTATGTTCCTAAGCTTTCCTGGTTCCTTTGCTCATAACATTGTACTTTTAAGTTTTCAGGTTCTATCAACTGTGCTCCCTTCTCAGCCTTTAAGAATAAATGCTTCAGCTCAGGCGTTGGCATGGACTGCACTGTCATATACATTCATTTGAACTTGCAGCATGAAACACATCTTCAGATAACACAAATGTGCTTCTCTGTTGATAACAGAGGACTTATGATGATTTAAATCATGTTTTACCATGCATTAACTTTATTATCCTTAAAAAAATTACAAAAATTATTCAGTAGGATGAATTAATTCTGAATATTTGGTGGGTTTACTTATTCATAAGAATAACATAAACAGATTCAAAAGCTATTCACTACTAAAAGCACATTTTAATTTCACTTTGGTTTGCAGGTTTCTCATCCTCATTTCTGGATCACTGGATGAATTTTCTTGCTGTTTCTGACAAATTGTTTATTATCTTGAACTTTGTATGATCTATTAGAGTGTTTTCTCAAAGCAACCCTTTAGTAGTCATTTGATAATTCTTTTTAAAATACTTAATGAACACACAGGTGAAGCAAATTTTTTCATTAATATTGGATGACTGAAATGTGACAGCTTCTGTATTTCAGATGAGACTACAAATTTCTAGTAGTAATTATAATTAGTAGTCAGACCTTCATACACATTATCAGTGTAATATTCTCACACCTTTGTTTAGCTAGGTAGGTTAGATCTACATGCTGAAGTTGTGGGACTTCAACTACACTGATGCAAAGCATTTCTCTCACCACCCCCTACTCCCCCTAAATTCACAGTTGTACAAAAGCGCCTATGGACATAAAAATTATTGTTAAGTATCAAAGTGAATAAATCTACTTATTTTGGGATATTTGGCTATATCTGAGCTGTTGGATTTGGAAGTAATTCCCTACCCCTAGGGCCAGGTATGAGCCTAGCAGCAACCCACTTCTATGGTAGCACAAATGTAAAGTGAGTGACTCCAGTCCTGGTTGCAGCTTTCCCCATCTGGGCAACCAGAGCAGAGAGGTGAGGGGGACTGCCAACCTCTGATCCTGGCCAAGGGTCTGATCCCAGCCTGGAGACCCTGTGGATGGAAACCAGGATCTCATCACAGGGATGTCGTGTGTGTGTAACTCATATAAAGTAATACTTAACTTCTGCATTAGAGTAACTTATGAAGGAAATGAATATGTTACATTTATATTACATAAACCAGTGCTAGACAGAGAGTTGGAAAAGGCAGCTCTGGACTTGATCTCATGTGCAA
Source organism: Rhabdornis inornatus (assembly GCA_013397075.1). Lineage (NCBI taxonomy): Eukaryota > Metazoa > Chordata > Aves > Passeriformes > Rhabdornithidae > Rhabdornis > Rhabdornis inornatus. The sequence continues at coordinate 1,342,889 of VWZS01003250.1, read as the reverse complement.
CACCTCTAAGTATCATCAGGTTCTGCCCTGGCAAGACATTGTGACAGCATTGTGTTTTTCTATATTTTGTGTAGCAGTTTTCATCATACATTTAAAGCAGTGCTCTAATTTACATATAATATTGTGTCCCATGCCCAAGGCAATTTTGTCCAAAAAAAAAAGAGGGGGGGGCAGGGGCAGGGGGAGGTGAGCAACAAGGAAAAGTTTGTTAAGTAGCTTAAATTTCCAGGAACATAAGTGGGAGGTTAAACTAATTATACAGGAGGTTGCTCTAATTATACAGCAATAAACAAAAGCATTGAAGACATGCTGTGAGAACAGTTTTACGTTCCTCTTGTCACCAAGATGGAGATTACAGTCTAAACGAGCTAAGGCTGAAATTGGTTTGTGATTCTTTTATTCATTTAGGTGATTATATGAGGCAAAAATCCTGACCACAGATACGGACTGTGGTCAACGATGGCTCCTTCACTCATGAGAGAGTGCAGAGAAGTTTTACCAACCCAGGTTTAAGAGATGAGTCCCTAGCACCAGTACTCTAGAAGTCAGGCTTGCAGGAACACGCAGACTAGCATGGCTTGCTTTGCTAATGAGCATCAGGGCTGGCTGTGGCAGCTCTGAGAGGAGCGGGAGCTCAGTGCAGGGAGATATCACTACCCTGGATTAAAATCTGCTCACTCCCTTAATCAAATTTCATGCCCCAGTGGCCTTACTAAAATGGAAACAATAATGGAAGAGACCTTGGGGATACCAGCAAAGCACCTGCAGTGTGCTGCAGTGCAGGCATTAGCCTTAAATTTTAGGCTTGTTAGCTTAGGCCCTGGGAAAAGTGAGGCAGCAGCAGGACAGAGTTTTAGTCAGGTTCATTGCCACTTATGTGACTGCAGGGTTGGAGAGATTTTGTAGTTTACTGACTGTCTCTCCGTGGGCAGGGCAGAAATTCCTCCACTGGCTTCCCCAGGATGGCACCCATCAGCAAGTGCTGTGTAGGGGTGAGAAAGGTTTTGTCCAATGCACAGCTTTTGCACAGGGCATTTCTTTTTGCTCTGTGTCCCACTGCCTCCAAAGGCTGGTCACCTCTGTATCACTGCTCAGGGACAGCTCTGCATGCGCTGTGCTCCAGAGGCAGCTGCCAGTGGCTGTAACTAGGCTCTCTGAAGGGAGGAGCAGCACTTAGTGACTGGGTAGTCACCTGACACTGACCTCCCCTGGCTGCTGCTAAGACAGTTCAGGGTTCGTTTTGGACTTAATTTTTCCTGACAAAGTTGATAGGCTTCTCAGTTTGCATTTTATGTTCATTCCTAAAAATTTATCATCATAGAAGGGACTGCCAGGTTATCCCAGTGCTTCCTACCGGCTGTGGCATTTCAGTTACTACACTGACTACAAGGAGGTAGCTTGGCCCAAAGCATTGGGCTGCCAATGAAAGACAGGTAACATTTATTATTTCTCCTATAACCTCTTCCTCTGGTTAATTGCCATTGTTGCTTAAAAAAAAAACAACAAAACAAGCAGCCTTATATATTAAATCTATGCTCTGTGTCTTGTCTAACACCACTAAGCTGGCTCAAATATTTCACTCATCACAGCAAGCTTAAGATCCTTCCTCAGCTCATGGCCACTTGGAGAAGATAACAGACCACTACTGGCATCCTGAAAGGACAAAACAGGGGATGAACACTTAACAGATCAAAGAATGTCCCTTCCTGTTTTAACAGAAAGGGCTCTTTCTCAAGCATTTTGCCTGACTGCAAACGAAGCCATTTTCCAACCTCAGGGTTCCTGGAATTAATCTTATCAGAACACATATCACTCTGCTTAACTATTTCATGTGCTATCAATTAGGGATTGCTATGCATAAAATATTCAAGGCAAAAAAAAAAAAAGGAAAAAGAAAGTTTCAGGCACAGCGGACTCAAAGGTGTTTTAATTCTCTTTGCTCTGGACCTCAGGTTATAACTGTGCTGGTGAAAGGATCAGAGAGATGCACAGACTAACTTATCTTAGTCCAACGGGACAATAATTTTTCACCTCAGAATCATTCAGCCTCTGAGATGTAAAGAAACCTTTTCTATCCAACTTCTAAAGTAAGGCATCTTCAGAATCCTGCAGCATGGAGAGGAACCATTGCTGTGGAGTACTCAGATTTGACACTGCTCCAAGGAAGCCAGCAAGGTCAGATCCTCCAGGAACGGGCAAGAGCAGGACTCTGTTCTTGGCCTGAAACTGGATGTGGGTCTGGGGAACTCCTGGCCACAAGGAGGGGCCAGATTTCGGGCATCTGGAGATACTTAACAATGAACAGTGAGCTGTCTAACAAGTTATAGGCATATCCTACTGTTGGGCAGGCATTTTGAACCATTTTGAACTGGGTATTTTGAACCATAGTCTCAGACTTGGGTGCATCAGTTCTTTTAAAGAATTTCAGCAAGTAACTATTAGGATCTGAAGCTGATTTCCATCTTGTTTAGTGTCTATAAGAAAGAAAGCAAGCAACCTGAAAGTGCCCAGAGTAATGCAAAGTATGTTACAGAGATCAATGCATGTATTAGAAGCAAAATTTTGAATTACCAAAAATAGTGACAGCTCTGCTCATGAAACTAATAAAAACTCATACAAAAAATATATTTACTTCTATTTTCCCCAAAATACAAAACACATAGATAAAGCTGTGGTGAAAATTGAGACAAGCATCTAAATTCAAAGTATGTTCTTGCCTATAAGCAAAAGCAAACACACCCTATGTGCTGATAGAATATCCAGGAATCTGCCTGAACATGTAGACTAGATGGGAGGATTTGGAGAAATAGTACTTGCAGTGTTATATTGGGTATGCGCAAGTACAAGATCGCTTAAGATCGCTTGAGACTCCAAGAAGTTCACTTCCATGCAGAGTGTGAAGTCTATATCCTATGACAAATTGACAGGAGAAAGGACAGAGTTAAGAAAGATTAATAAATATGTTCATGGTGGACATGAACTGGGTAATCATCCTATTGATAAAATGAAGAAACCACCACTTGGTGCTATCTTGTTGCTATGCAATTGAACATCAGGTTTTCAATACTCCAACTGCAATGTGGCTTGGTATCCTCTCCTGCCTTTGTGTGGAAAACCATCCCTTCTCCCATTATCCCAGGCAGTTTATTTTGGTCTTTACCTTCTTCAATGGATGTTTTCTTCAAAAGAGGAGATGGCAATCACTTAGCGAGTGTCAAGTTTGTCAACAGTGCTTTTCGCAAGTGAGACGACTCCTTCTCTCACTGAGATTCAGTTCAGGTCTGAGCTTTTGCAGACCCATCTTTGCTTTTTGTCAAAAAGTCAATTTATGATATTCAAGATGGCTGCTCTTTGTTCCAGCATAACAAGTGCTCTTCTTGCATGTTAATGATGAATTCTGCCTGAATGCATCAAACTCAGTGTGACCCGCTGGCAGCCAGCCAGCAAGACAGAGCCCAGGTATTTCTGACAGTCTTGGAACTCCATCTCAAAATGTGACTCATTAAAAGTCTAGCAGTGCTTGGACATAGCAAGAAGAGCAAGTAGAGGGAAAGAGCTGGAACAACAATCTGAGGTGAATAATCCATGGATCTTGTCAAACGGATCCCACAGAGAGCCACTGCAGCCCTAAAGCTCTTTCTCATGAGGCCATTGGAGCCATGAGCAGTAAGGTCTGGCAAGCAGAGGCAAGGTGTGCCAGCAGCACCAGCTCTCCCTGAGGAGCAAGTTGCTACCAGACAAATCCTGATGAAATTATTTGCTCACATTTGGACATAGCAGTCACAGCCCAGTTTAAGCAAGGTTATGCTTGAGACTATGGAGAGTGCTACAGAAGAAAGAAGAGCAGAATTTGAGAGTGAGTGAGGGAGAGGGAAATTAACTAAATAGGAGCAAGACTTGAAGACAGAGGTAGTGAATTCCTTAAAATAGCTGTGCTTGCCTTTGATGTAAAATACAAAATCTTGGAAATAAAATGAGATAGAGAAAAAACAGATGGTGTGAGGAGGGATTCAAAAGTGAGACGATGCATCAGAACTAGATACAAAGAAATAAATTATGCAGAAGTGGACTTAGCATAAAAGGCAGCAGATAATCATAATATTTTTTTAGAAAAGCCCTTTACAGTATTTGTAAGTGACAGCATCAGCAAAATACGAGAGTACTTGACTTATTTTCCTCTCTGCAAGAGACTTGTTTTGAAGTTAAAGTAGACCAAATGTGTTTCTGTGTGAAAAGTTTGCAGTTCTTGGCATGTTAAACATTACTTTAAAAATCTTTCACACCCAAGAGTTATAGTCATTTGCTTATCTTTATAGCACTTCAAGAAAAAAATATCATACCATACCTCATTTGATCAAAACAGGAATGCTTCTAAACCTTCATTCTTATCTTTTCATTGATCACTATAACATAGAGGTTTCCTTCTTCAGCTGGGAATGTGGCTTCATTATCTCTTAGGTTAAAGCTCTAAATCAAAACAGCTCCAGATTCTACCAACAACATGCTTTGGGGAGTTATGAATTTTTCAGATTGGCCCTTTCATGTGCCCCAGTTCCCACAGAGGTGGTGAGTCACAGGTCCAGCACTTGGAGTCTAGAGTTGGAGATGAGCTTCCCTGCTTGGATCCACTTAAAATCCTTTATTTTTTTCTCCAGGAGTACTTACTGCTCAACAGAAAAATGACACATTGTCATGTATATTTCTTTTCTGCTTTGACAGATTTACAACACTATATGTGTTGTACCAGTCTCTTCCAGCTATGACAAAGTCAGTCAATATGGGGTTTTTTTATAAAATTCAAGTGGCAATTACTTACTCCCTAAAAAAGAGAACCACAAGTCTGAGCAAGGAAAGCAAAATGCTTTGAACAATACTGCAATACTGTAGGGGAAGCGAACTCCTCTGGTGTGTGCAGTAGCAGGAGGTGAGGCTGCTGTGCCAGCCTCACACTCACTTTGTCTCTCATCTGCATGGCAGTCTCAGGGCCTGAAATGCAATCCTTTGTTTGCTCCTGGTCCGAGCGATGAAACCCTGAGATAAGACTGCTTTGAACAAACCAGCTCAGAATCTGTCTGTGGTTTCCACCTAGATGATGTATTTTATAATTTGTGAACCATCTCTACTGCCTGACCTGCAATTAAACAGTTGCTTGGTCATCTAAAGCACTGCTGAGCTCCATGTCCCACTGGCTGCTCACTCAGCTTTGCTCCCTTTAAGGGTACAGGGAAATGCAAAAACGTACAGTTCCTCAGAGTCAGACCTGACCCCCAGATCCCCACTCAGCCAAACTGCCCAGCGTTTTTATGGGACCCAGCCCGCGTGAGGAGTCAGAGGGTTTGACTCACCATGGTCATGCTGCTGCTTGCTCCTCCTCCCACACAAACCAACTGCTTTCAGCCCCAGAATTTTAGCCTGATTTGTAAATAACAGTCACCCGGGAAGAAGTGCATTTACCTCCTACCTGAGAGAGGCCCTGAGTGTCTTTCATTTCTCTGTTAGCTAATCTGTTTCTAAGGGGGAGAGGGAATAAAAGGGAAAGGAGGGGTTAGCAACAATCTATCTCTCTACCCAGTTTGCCAAAGGCTATGACTGTGAGTTGTTTTTCTTCCAACAGCTTAAAAATATTTCCTTTAAGCTTCAAATCAGGCTTAATTAAAGCTTTTCCTGTGAGTTTTTCCTGTGTTTTTTCTTCTCCTCTGCAAAATTGTGAGCAAACCTAGATACCAAATGACAGCTCAAGTCCTCAAACCACAGACTGCTCTCCCAGAGCCCTTCCCACCGGCTAGCCTATGCAGGTTGGCTGTAGGATGGATAACCAACATCACTTTTGGATAAAAATCATAGTGTTGTTTTCTCATGTAGTATTTCTTGGAGGACAAGAAAAACTGGAGGGGGGAGGCTTACAAATGAGGCAAAGCAATCAGTATTTTTGTAGGCTTGTTTGTTTTACTGCCTGTGTCTTCGTAATGTAAATGCAAATAAACCATCTTTATTTTATTCATAGTTCTAATGGAAAGTCTGTGTCATGGTCTGAACCAGGTGGAAGACAAGATCCAAAGGGGGAACATACGTGGCACAGACTCTCAGTGCATGTGAAGAACCAGGAGACAGGGTGCAATCAGACAGCGGTGATCAAACCCCTCACTAAGGACTACCACGGCCAAAGCCTGACTTTTACCGACATCAGCAGTAAGACTCTGTACAATGTGGTGGAGGAAGAAGACAGAGAGCCTGTTCACCTCAACCAGTCCAGCAGTCCTTCCATGGTGGTGCACAGGCGGGTGGCAACAACCCCCCCTCTGCAGGCCACAGCGGAGGAAACTCAACTCTTCTTGCCCGAGCAGTCCCCCAAGACCCTGCCCCTGCAGCCACAGTCTCTCATGGACCAGCTGCAAGGAGTGGTCAACAAGTTTGCCCCTGGCATCCCCGACTTCAACGCCGTCCTCCCCACTCCTGGTTCAGGGAATGGCGTGCGGCCCCCCTGCCCACCCCCGCCACCGCAGCAGCCGCCCCTGCAGCCTTTCCAGGTGGCTGCCTTCAGCGGGGAGCCCCTGTCCCCCCCGGCTGAGGAAGGAGAGAGTGAGAAGGTGAAGCTCATTCAGGGCTATGTGTACGAAAAGAGCACAGAGGAAGAGGAGGATGAGGAGCCGGCAACCAGCAAACTGACTCTAGAAGACTCTCCGGCGCTGACGCCCCCGTCCCCTTTCCGGGATTCCGTGGCTTCGGGCAGCTCCGTGCCCAGCTCCCCTGTGTCGGAGTCCGTGCTCTGCACACCCCCAGATGTGACCTATGCCTCTGTCATCCTGAGGGATTATAAGCAAAGCTCGTCCACCCTGTAGATGCTGCAAGAGACAAGACGGGAAGGACCTTGGCAGCTGCCCCCTGGGAGGACTTGAGGAGACAAGAATCCCAGGGCTGTGGGAGAGAGAGCAGAGAACAAAGTGACAAATGACAGGGCAAAAATTTCATCCTGCACTTAAATAACTAAAATGAAACAAAAAGAAAATAAAAAATTCTGAGGGCTCAAGATTCTCTATCTGTTAAAAATAAAAATATTGTACTTTGGGAAAATGTTAGGAAACCATAACAAAGCACAAACTAAAGGAACAACTTCTATAGCAAAAAAAAAATAAAAATAGAGAAAACACGCAGGAAAAAAAAGATAATCACACTTAGTCACACCCTCTCTTGGCAATGCTTGAAAAGGACTCTGGGAAGTGTGACCTGGGGAAGTCATTAGCACACCTCATGACTGCTGTCTGCTATGGGAGAAACACACCCAGGAGCTGGAAGGGCAGAGTGTGGTGAAGGGGAACAAAGCTACTTGTATATGAGACATATATACATAAATTTTTTTTTCCTGGTTTCTACAGGTGGCATAACCGTGGAACTTTGTTTTGGGCAGAGGAGATGAGATAATGTGGAAGCACATGGCTCTTACTAACTCCTATCTGAACGATTTGTTCTTCATACTAGGCTGCTTTTTGGGGGATTTGGGCTTCTTTTAATGCTGATTGTGAACAGAGCAAGAAGTATGATCAAGTTAAAACTCAAGAGGTTTCTGAAGAAAGCCTTGCCATAGTACTTGTAATATGATAAGGACTTAGAAAAACTGCCCTTTTGTATAAGGTTGCAAACCATGTGGCTAAACTGTTACACAACATTTCCTGTAGCAGAACAATATTTATTGACTATCTTTTCATAAAACAACATATTTTGCCATGCCATTGCATCATTCCTTTGTGTTACTTTGGAATCAAAGGCATTGAGAAATAGCTGTTTACTTAGAGCAACAACTGTTAGTCTGGAAGAAAGGCAATTCCACACTGGGCGTTACGGAGCCTCCAGGCAAGAGTGAGCGTACGTTTGTGTATCTGTATGCGTGGGTATGGTATGTGTGAAGAGTAATGTCCAATAACCACCACTGGAAGATTGTCTGACATACTATGAATATTTTTATGTTTAAATCATGTTTTTATATCGCATTGTTACAAATATTCAATAGATCTTTGAAGGTTTGTATGCTGTGCTAACACATCATTTTTTCATATACAAGCTGAGAGTCATTACCCTTATAATAGGGTGCTTTGTTTTGCAGATATTTTATTAAGCAGACATATGATATTAATAACCAGTGCATTGAGAACTTGTTATTTTACATGTTTTGCAGCAAGTGTGGCTAACACAAAAAAAAAAAAAAAAAAAAAAAAAAAAAAAAAAAAAAAAAAAAAAAAAAAAAGACCGAGTTCAAAAATT